>JAQHUG010000236.1:487074-519854 GCA_028555095.1 Dicrostonyx torquatus | reverse complement strand
GAGGACTGGTAATGGACATTCGCTAAATGAACCACATGTTTCAGGGTACTTTGTCACAGGGGACCAAGTCAGTAAGCACCATCTTGCCAGTCTCTGCTCCACTTCCACGTTCCTGCTTTCAGCTTCTTCCCTGGCATCCCTCAGTGATGAACTACAAAGAACGAGCTGACATAAGCCCTTTCCTCCCTAGGTAGGATTATGGCAACAGGCAGTCCATATTATGTTAGTCTCCTCTGTGGCTCCCTTGGTGAGTGTCATAGTCTTAGAGGCTCTGTTGCTGGTACTAAAACATCACAACCAACTCGGGGAGGAAGGAGTCTACTTCAGCTCACAGCTCTCAGGCCACACCACATCACGCAGGGAAGTCAGCAGGGTACTTGGAGGCTGGAACCCATGCAGAGGCTGTGGAGGAATGTCGTTTCCTGGCTTGCTCAGCCTGTTTTGTTGTAGCTTCCACCACCAGCTCAGGGGTGGCACCACCCACAGTGAGCTGTACCACATCAATCATCAATCAAGAAAGTGCCCTAAAGGTTTGATCACAAACCATTTTGGTGTGGGTGTTTTCTCAGTTGAGGTTCCCTCTTTCAAAAGGAACTATAGCTTGTGTCCAGTTGACGTAAATCCAGCCAACATCGTCATGATGTCTGTGGTGTTTAAATGAGAATGTTCCCCCTTAAACTTAGATGTTCGTTCCCAGCTGGTAGTGTGGTAGGTGTGACTTTGCTGGAGGAAGTATGTGGCTAGGGCAGACTCTGAGGTTTCCCCATTTGTTCTCTCTGTTCTGTTTCTGGTTTTTTTTTTTGACATGTGAGCACTCAGGTGTTCCTGCTGCTATGTCTGCTGTCTGCTGCCCAGATTCTCTGCCATCATGGACTCCTATCTCTCTGGAACTCTAAGCAAAATAAACCCTTTCTTCTATAAGTTTCCTTGGTCATGGTGTCTTATCACAGCAATAGGAAAGTAACCAATGCAATGTCTGTTCTTGCCTTCTGAGTTGATGATTTAAGATTCAGATAATGGGAAACTCAGCCCACGCTAGCTTCAGTAGGAGAGGTTACAGGATGTGAACACTAGCTTCACAAGAGGCATGAAGGAAGGAATCATCAGAGTTGCCCGAGTCAGTAACCCAGGGGTGTTGTCAAGCACCCTACTCCATCTTTGACTGTGGTCCTCATCCGTTCGCTTGCGCAAACTCTGCTCATGGACCCAGGAGAGCCGCCATAGGTTCAGGTATTACGCAGACCCTGCAACATCGAGACTGAAGGAAAGCTGGTCTTGCTAGCACAGGCATGCAATCCTAACTGCTTGGGAGACCGCGACAGGAGCATTACAAGTTAAAGACCTGCCTGGGAAACTTAGTGTCTATGTCAAATCAAAAGTAAACAAAGAGGGCTGGGGATCTAGGTCAATGGGAGACTGCTGGCCTGGTTCCAGTGCTCAGTAGTAGGGAATAAATCCAGAAGTCTCAGGAATGTCCCTTTTCTTCATTGGCTGTCCCTTGCCGATCTTAAGCCAGTAACTGTTAAGGGGAATGGGACCATCATGGAAGCCTTAGACTATGATAATCTGGTGCTTTCCTTCAAGACATGACCCCATGAGGATGAAGTACCTGAACAGAAATTGGGTTTTGTTACAAAGAAGGATGGCACAGTAGCCACCAGGGAGGAGTCTGTGTCTGTTTCTCGCCCCCGACATCTCCCAACATGGTCATATCTGACCATATCATGGCTTTGTTTAAACCCTCCCGTGGTGACACACTAACTTGTGACTGAGCTCCGAGCTGCTCGAATGACTGCTACCCAGCCTTTTCTCCAGGACCCGGCTTTGGGTGCCACCCAGCCTTTTCTCCAGGACCCGGCTTTGGGTGCCACCCAGCCTTTTCTCCAGGACCCGGCTTTGGGTGCCACCCAGCCTTTTCTCCNGGGTGCCACCCAGCCTTTTCTCCAGGACCCGGCTTTGGGTGCCACCCAGCCTTTTCTCCAGGACCCGGCTTTGGGTGCCACCCAGCCTTTTCTCCGACTCCACTCTACCTCGGCTTTTCTTTCCTATCAGCCTGAAGCCCCTGCTTCCTACCCTGGCTGCAACACTCCCCATACTCCATCCCATCAGTCTCCTCAGGAGACTTCCCCATCATCCCAGCACCCCCTTTGCATCTCTGCAGTAGCTGCCCTGTGCACTTTCCCTCTTTTTAGTCCTCTGTGGCCTGGCATTCTGAAGCCAGAGTGTTCACTAACTCTGCTGAACTGAGGTGCTCCCTAGTGTTCCCTCCTGAGAGAGAGGTGTCATGATGCACAGACCCCTAATTATAATCTTGTGTCATGAGGGAGGGTATCTTCCTGTCAGGTCTTTGCTTCTCTCTGATTCCTTAGTGTGGAGATGTACCTCCACAGACTGCTCAAGACAAGAACTGGGGAAGTCTCCTCTCTCTTAACCCTGTGTCATTTTGTCTTCCAGTATGTCACTCCTGTCTTCACTCCCAGTTTCTCTCTGTACTGCCTTATGTTGGGCCCTAGTTATTTAGGTGCTGTGGACATCTCCAAACCAATGCCTGCCCCTCCAGACTCCAGCCTGTGCGTCCTTTCTCAGCAATGCAACCATGTGCTTTTTGAGGAGCTTGTTGGCCAGCCTGGACCTGCTGATGCTCTTTCCTGCCTTGACAACATTCTCTGGGTTGCCAGGCACTTCTGGTCAGATTTCTATTGAATTTCTCAGCCATTTATTTTTTTATTATTAAAATTTGAGACAGCGTTTTTACTATTAAAATTTGAGACTCTGTAGCCCAAACTGGCCTGCAACTCATTCTGTGATTATGGTGCCCGGAAAGAAAATGTTCCCTGCTTTGCTGGGCGGTGGTGGCGCACACCGTTAATCCCAGCACTCAGGAGGTAGAGGCAGGCAGATCTCTGTGAGTTCGAGGCCAGCCTGGTCTATAATGCTAGTTTCAGGACAGTTAGGGCTGCTACACAAAGAAACCTTGTCTCGAAAAACAAAACAAAACAAAACAAAAACAAAAAACCAACAAACCCCAAAACAAAGAAAAAGAAAAGAAAAGAAAATGTCCCCCAAAGGGAGTGGTAGTGTTGGGTGGTATGGCCTTGTTGGAGGAAATGTGTCACTGCTGGCGGGTAGACTTTGAGGTTCCCTATGCTCAGGATATCACAGTGTCTCCATTGACTTCCTGTTGCCTGCAAGTTGTAGTGCTCTCAGCTCCAGTACCACATCTGCCTGCGTGTCGCCGTGGTCTTCGTCATGATGATAATGGTCTGAACCTCTGAAACTGTAAGATGCCACCCCAGTTAAATGTTTCTCTTTATAAGAGTTGCCATGTCTTGATGTCTCTTCACAGCAATGGACACCCTGAGACAGTGGGCGAGGCTGGCCTTGAACTCACAGTAACTCTCCTGCTCTGGTTTCCTGAAGCACCACGTCTGGCACTGCTGGCCATCCCTTATCCTACTGTCACAAGCCGAATGGAATTGTTTCTAATGTCTCCAGTATAACCCTAAAGCCTTTGCTCTGCCCAGAGTGCAGACCAGTTAGTTCTGGAACCCTCCTCTTTCATGGCTTCCCCATCCCGGCTGACTCCTTTGGATGGACCCAGCTGCCTCTACCAAGATAGCACCTCACTGTACTGTCATGGTCGCAGAGTGGTTGGGGACAAAACGTTCTTTGGTGGTCCTGTTTAGTGGAGTTGTTGGGGGGAGGGGAGGGAGGCTGACACAGGGCATCCTGCTTGATTTGGCGTCCTGGAGAGGTGAGGTCAGTGTCTCAATGGGGGACATAACATGGGGCCTTGTATTAGTTGAGGTGTCAGAGGATGCCTTTCCTAAGAGAGCTCGGTTTATACAGGGATTCTAGAACTGAGGAGTAGCATGTGACCAAGCAAAGAGGTGAGAGGGCTTGGTGGCATTCTGATCCTTGTGAAGCCCTGAACTGAGCAGACTTGACTCTGAGGAACTGGAAGGAGACAGGAAAGGGCTGGCAGTGTGCAGAAGTTTGGGGGACTGGGATGATACCTAGGGGTCTGTGCAGTCTCATGAAGGAGGGTTCTGCTTTATCCATTGTGCACCTGCTGAGGTGGAGGACCATGCTATAGGGTGACTCTGGATGTCAGACTAAAGTCAAGGGACTTTTGCAGCAAACACTTCACCGCAGAGTCATCTACTGCTCTTTGGGATCTTCCTTTCTTTGCCTATTTCTCTCTCTCTCTCTCTCTCTCGAGACATGGTCTTGCTAGGTGTGGAACTTAATGAGCAGCCCAGGCTGGCCTTGAACTAACTTGTCAAAACCTCCTCCCTCCTGAGTTCTAGGCTTACAGGCACAGGACAACATGCCCAGTTCTTTTTTCAACATTTTTGTAACAAGAGAACTCAGAGAGGCAAGTTTATTTGAACCCTCTACGCTGGGCATAAGAGCTGCTAGCACTCAGGAGGCAGAGGCAGGAGCGCCTTGAGGTTAAGGCAGCCTGGGCTCCATTGTGAGTTCCAGGCCAGCTTGGGATATATAGCAGAGTGTCTCAACATTCCCCTCTCCTGCCCCCAACACATGTGGAAGCATGCACACACACACGTCCACACCAAAGCAAAACCAAGCCCTCTTTTGTACTTGTAAATTGGCATCTGTCTTAGTTAGGATTTCTATTGCTGTGAAGTGACATCATGACCACAGCAACTTTTATAAGAAGAACATTTAATTGGGGTGGCAGCTGACAGTGTCAGACAGAGGTTCAATCCCTTATTATCACAGCAGGGGGCGGGGCATGGTGGTGTGAGGCAGACATGCTGGTGTGTAGGCAGACATGGTGCTCACTACATCTTGATCAGAAGGCAACAGGAAGTGGACTCAGTGTTTACATTGAGGGAAGCTTGAGTAAAAGAGACCTCAAAGCCCGCCCCTACAGTGACACACTTCCTCCAACAAGACCACACCCACTCCTACAAAGCCACACCTCCTAATAGTGCCATTCCCTTTGGGGGTCATTTTCTTTGAAACCACCACAAAGCTTTTTTTTTTTTTTTTTTTTTGTGGTTTTCGAGACAGGGTTTCTCTGTGGCTTTGGAGCCTGCGTTGGAACTAGCTCTTGTAGACCAGGCTGGTCTCGAACTCACAGAGATCTGCCTGCCTCTGCCTCCCGAGTGCTGGGATCAGAAAGCTTTTTTAAGGATATATTAAAAAAAAAAGCCGGGCAGTGGTGGCGCACGCCTTTAATCCCAGCACTCGGGAGGCAGAGGCAGGCGGATCTCTGTGAGTTCGAGATCAGCCTGGTCTACAAGAGCTAGTTCCAGGATAGGCTCCAAAGCCACAGAGAAACCCTGTCTTGAAAAACCAAAAAAAAAAGTATATAAAAAAAAATTTAATGGCTGCTGGTCATTTTGTGATTAACCACACAAGGTGGGCACTTAGCTTTCCCTTGCTAAGAAGTTCTGTGAGTCAGTTTAGTTCCATACAGGTTGAGCAGTTTCTCAATCTAGTTAGGAGGCAGACTTATTTATTCTTGCATCCATTCATTAAACCAATATGGAGTTCCTAGTATGCTCCTGGCACTGTCCCAGATGCTAGGGAACATAAACACTGTATTGACAATGTGATGTGGGTTGCTCAGCAAAGGGAGTAACTGACCCAGTTTGGGGATGTGGAGTCCAGATAAGTCTTATACAGAGCACCATTTCAGCAGGTCTTGAGGGGTTGAATCAGCGTTCTCTAGCCAGGAAGCAGATGGAGCCTTGGGAAATAGCTTTAGAGACACACACTGTAAGGAAGTCAGACTGTGGATTATTTATGTAACCCTGCTGTTTTCTTCCCAGCCAGGAAACCCGGGTGGGGAGCAGGGTTCAAAGGTCAGAGCTTGGCGTGACAACACTCCTTTGAGGCCTGGCTCTTTTCTTATTCTGCCTTTAAATGATGGCCATGTCATTTGCTCATCCACCCGGCAGGGCCACTAGATGCAGGAACTGGAAATGTCTGGATCCTGCTGGGCTAGGAGAACTGTGAGTCCTGGATGTCCATCCTCATGCAGAGGGGACCCAGGCCTGGGGATGTTAAGGGACAGTCAACAGGAGGGCTTGTTGGGCACCTTCTGTTTCTTGCTGTCGTTCCCTCATTCTGGTTTTGTCCTTCTGTCCTTCTTCCCACAGCTGTTTGTCATCTTCCTGCTTCCTCACCTTTTCCTTCTGCCCTCCATTTCCTTGTTCTCCCTCTGAACTGTCTGTCTTTTGAGAGAGGGTCTCTCTATAGCCCTAGCTGTCCTGGAACTCTTTGTAGACCAGGCTGGCCTCGAACTCACGGAGATCCACCTGGGACTAAGGGTGCTGAGACTAAAGGTGTGTGCCATCTCCGTCTGGCTCTGATCTGTCTTTCTTGACTCACCTCACCCGCTTTCCTTCTCATATCTCCTGCTCACTTTGGGGTAACCTTCAAAGTCCCCTTCAGCTTGGCTTTAAGGGCTTTCAGAGAGGGCAGTGTTGGGGTATGTTGAACCTGGCTGCTGTCCTTGTGCATGACCTTCTAGAGTCTGGATTTGTATGCAGGAACACAGAGGCTCCTTCCCCCTGCTCCCATGTGTCTCTACCAGGCGAAAATGTATCCAGGCAGATAGTCATCAGGCTTCCTCCAGGATATTAAAGACCCAGCACCATGTAGATGTTCGCGTCGCTTCCTCATAAGTTTTACAAAAGGCTTTGTCTCCCTGGTCTGTGATAGAACAAATCTAATAAGATTTCTTCCCCAAGTCTCTCTAGCAAAGTCAGTCGTGTGTGTGTGTGTGTGTGTGTGTGTGTGTGTGTCCTCTATACAGTTTGCAGGGCTGGGAGGTTCTCATTTGGGCGCAAGCCACTGCTTCACTCCCTTCTATCTAAGCTGCAGGGACACAGATCGCGTCTTCTGGGTTCAGACTGCGGAGCTTCCCCAGGGGAAGAACTCCTGGAAAGAAGTATATACTAAGTCACCTTGGTGGCCTTGGTGACCCAGTACCTGCCTGTCCAGGAGCCAGTAATAACTGCTGTGTTCTAGATTCCAGCTCCTGGGTCAGCATCAGCTGTTGAAGTCAGCCCCCCACAATGTGGTTATACCCCCAGCTTTTGCCAATGAGTGATTTAGGTCTGAGTACGTGTGACCCATTTTGTGAGATGGAAAAGAAAGTCTAGGGGCTTCTAGGGCCTTTTCCTCTGTTATTAAGTAGAGATTCATACAGGGCAGACTTTCCCTGGTTGTCTCCAAACACAAATGGAGTGCCTGGCTATGTTGTGGTTAGCATGCTGGGGATGGAGGATCAGAACCCCAAAAGAATCATGTTCTGGTCACAAGTGCTACCAATTAATGAGATTTCTAGCTCCTGGGAGAGGAGATAACAGCTGTACTTGAGGTTTTTTTGTTTGTTTTCTCCTGGAGATTCAAAGCATCTTGGCAGATACAGAGAGGCCGGGATGCCCCCCATGAATTGTGATGAAGATAAAGCTGGGGTTGATGGTCCATGTGGGAGCACCAGGTTTGCAGTCCCACAGTGCACACTGGCGGAGCCACCCCTTCTCCGAGCTGATGCTTCCTTGGGTCAGAATGAGTGCTGAGTACACATGAATACTCAGTAATCGGCAGTTCTCTCCTCCCTAGACGTGTTTATCTTCCAGCTATTTTTAAAGGGACCAAGAGTTGCCAGGTGCAGGGAGCTATTTAATGACATTTCAGTGCTGGAGAAATTTTACAGAGACCGTTCTGAGTCCTTTACCCACAGTTGTTCACAGCACAAATCCCATCTCTAATGCCAGCGACAGAGTTGGGAGGAGGATGCACTCGATTCTCGATTTTCTATGGTGGTGAGGGACGTGGATAACTGAGAACAGCTAATAATCCCTGAACCTGCTTGAGTCATTGGCTTCCATTGCCTCCCCCAGTGTTGTCTTTTGTGGCAGAGCTGACAAACTGCCACGCGGATGCACGCTTCCCCTCTCTTACTTCTCTGTGTGTCTCTTGGCAAAGCTACTGACTGGCCTTTAGATGGCCCAGGGTGAGGTGGGAGAACAGAAGCAAAGCAGCCTGGAAACGCCATGGGTGCGCTCTGAGTCGGGCTAGTATAGCTGAGATTCCAAATGTTCTTTAGCGCAGTGTTCTCAACCTCTCTAGTGCTCAGACCCTTGAATACAGTTCCTCATGTTGTGGTGACCCCAACCATAAATTATCTTTGTTGCTGCTTCATAACTGCAATTTCACTACTGTTATGAATCATAATGCAAATATGCAAGATGTCTGGTGTATGACCCCTGCGTAAGGGTCATTCGGCCCCCAAATGATTTGAAATCCAGAAGTTGAGAATTACTGATCTAGGGCATCAGTTGGGAAGGCTTACGGACCCTCAGGGGGACAAGGGACAGGAACTTAGAGAAACCCAACTTCTCTCTTTGGGTGGGCACAGCCAACCACATGGATATTCTGAGACTCTTCCATAGACCTCACGTCCTTGGCAACAGCAATCGCCTCTCTCCCCACCCTTTTCTAACACAGGGCATGACTGAAGATGAGTGTGCTGATGGGAAGACCTTTTGAAGTCTTGATTCAAGTTCCCTCTTCAGTTAGAAAAATACCTTCAGACAAGAGGGATGAGAAGCCAGGCCTGGTGGCATCTATCTGTCTATACTCATAGCTACTCAGGAGTTACTTCCTCTGGGGGTTCACATTTGCCAGTACTTGGGGGCCTCCAGGAGGCTCATTCACTAGGTTTGTAGAAAGCACTACACACAGAGAGGATTCACACTCAGCAGGATGCCCGGGAGCCCCTAGAATGGGGGACAGGCTGTGGGAGCAGCAATTTGTCAGGGAAAGAACCCTGGGCACACAGCTTTGGAAATATCAGAGGAGATAGGAAAAACCTCCCAGCTAGAGTCATGGCTTTTACTTGGCACACATTCTTTCTGGGATGCATGGCCTTATTTATCTTATCCCCATTTTGGCGTGTAGCTTCTCCCGTTCCCCGCCCCAGACAAGGTTTCTTTGTGTAGCCTTATCTGTCCTAGAAGGAGTTCTATAGACCAGGCTGGCCTGGAATTCTGAGAGATCCACCCGCCTCTGCCTGGGTGCTGAGATTAAAGGTGTCCATCACCACCACCCTTTTTGAATGCTGGATGGGAAGGAAAAAGATAAGGGTGCTGGACCTGAGACAGGACCCTGTTGAATCTGTGGCGGGTTCCCAGGCCTGGGTCCCAGTGTCACTATGAATGGGGACAACCAGAATGATCTCACACAGAGAGATACTGGCAAATGGCTCTATGTTGTCTCCAATCCTTTTACACACATTTTATCATATGCACATACATGTAAGTCTTCTTTCTACTCCAGCCTCTATCTGCCTGTTCACATTCTTCTAGGAGTGATGGGGGAGGGGCGATAAACATGAAGAGCTAACTTTGTCCTCTTTATGTCTATGCTGAGTCACTTATCACAGGCTCTGAGTGAGACACGCATGGCTTACAGAAGACCGCCCTGGAATGCATGCAGTGACGTTAGGGCCAACATGCTTTCCTCCACGTCCTCTCCTGGAAGGTTCTGTGTGGCCACCGAGAGCTCTGAAGCATTCAGCCACTTAGTCTTGCCCACAGCAGGAGTCCCTGATGGGACGCTTTCCATGGGACTTGAGTCTGTGTCGCGGTCTTGGTGTCCAGGTCGGAATAGTAGGTGGTAGCTCTGTGGTGACTTCATTGTGGAGAATAATCTCTGACCCTAATGCGTGGAACAGAATGGCGTGATGTCCCGATGTCTTAGAGAAGGCTTTCAGGACAGTGATGTGCTCTGGTCTCATGGTCGTGGTGACAACTTTTGTCATATAGCAGGAACCCACGAAGGGTGTGTTCTCTGAGTCCATGGTTGGAGAGAGTGGAAGCGGTGATGCTCAGCTGTACAAATGAGGGGCAGGTGGGGACCTGGGGGACTTCTGCCCACAGGGTGGCATAGTAAGTATTCAGGGATCCAGGAACATGCTTTACCCATGGCTGTCCTGTTTAGCAAAAGGGCCATGAAAGTCTTTCCATAGACCCTGCTCGGACCCTCGCTGCATGGCTTCTCAACTCTCTCTTCCTCCCAGTGTCCTGTTGAGGAACACCAGCTGGAGCAATTAAGTGTCTGACTTGATGGGGAGCCTGTTTAGACACTACCGCTTTTCTAGTTCTGGCTAAACCAACATTGGTTTTGTCAAGTCTCCTGACATAGGGCAAGCTTGTTGCCTCCAATTTCAGGTGATTTCCATCTTGTTACTCTCCTTCCTTCCACGGCCCATCTCGTCCTCAGGCTCTCAGCTCGCTAGTCCCTCGTGGAAAGCATCCAGCTGCCTCCCAGGCTTGGCAATTAGAGACCTGGTCTCCAGCAGGGAGGACAGCTTTGGATTATTGCTGAGGAGGGAGAGCACAGCCGTGTGTCCATAGCAACCCTCCAGCTTTCACCTTTACCAGGAGTGAGACAGGGAAGGGATAGGTAAAGGCTGCCTGGCCTGCATCTCGGCAGAACACCAGATCTTGGACCTTGGTCCTGGGTGTGTCCTCTGATGCAGCGAGGGGACACGGGACTTCTCTCCTCACTCGGCAGTGGTAGTATGTGAGCTGAGGCTGTGACTGCCATTGTAAGGGTGACAGCAGGAGACACTGAAATGGAGAAAGGGCTGGTCAGGAGAAGAGCACAGGTGGAAGAGATCCGGGTCACCCGGCTTGTCCCTAAGATGTGTGAGGTTAAGAGGCCACCTCCCAGTTTGTTTTTCTGGCCAGTAAAGGCAGGCCTGAGGCAGTTCTGTGCACTTGCCCAGCCTTGCCTCTCACAAGCATTGTGCTGTCCTCATGGAGGTTAGGAGGGCGTGTGCCTTTTCTACGAGGTGCTAGCAAACTCCAAACTTGACAGGTAGAAGCTACCTTTGTGCTATTTGAGGCCAATGTGATCTACATAGCAAGTTTCTAGCCATCTAGGGCCATACAGTGGGGTACAGAGGGCTTCCCCACACTCCAAAGATCAAAATATCACTTTTCAAACTATCATAAGGCTGAATGTCGAGTTGGCAAGTTCAGATTTGTTTGTATGTGCACATGCATGTGTGCGTGTTTGTGTGTGTGTGTGTGTGTGTGTGTGTCTCAGACTTCCCTGAATGCAAGACTATGTGCATGTGCCACCATCAGAGGGCACCACACTCCTCACAAATCCTCTACAGGTGGCTCTGCCATTGGTGGATGAGCACGGCAAATCCGAGCGTGTAGGGCCCAATCTCAAGGCTGTATCTGGTGTGTGGGCTTCCAGGTCTTTCTCTCTTTGGTAACAGATCTGATGTGGTGGGCTCAGTGTGCTCAGGTCAGAACCCAGTCAGGTCCCACGGTTGCTTCTCACCCTCCCTGCAGGTGGCTCGTTCCCCAGACTCCAGAGTGACTATGCCCTCTTTTCCTGTCTACCTGGGGAGACAGGAAGCCTTGTCTACCTGGCTCTGGCTCTTACCTTAGCTGGTTCTGGAGCCTGCTTTGTGTTTGAGAAACTGTTAAAGACTTTCTTTTTTAATCATTGTGGGTTAAGGGCCAAGAAACCAATTTACTCAACATATTTTACTAAGAGCATGCTCTATGACAGGCAGTATTGGAGCTTCTGGGAACACAGCAGAGGTGAGCGCTGCCCAGATGAAGGGGTCCTCACTGTCTACAGAACAGTCAGTCTGCCAGGTTCTCTATGATTTGGCCTCAAGAAACCTACAGTTTGGATAATTCTGGGAGGAAGCCTCCTCTAGCCAGGAGTCTACATGGGCCCGCCAACAGCCCCTGTGTTTGCCCAGCCTCCATGGGTGGCCCCGTTTACGGAGTATATGTGCTACAGGTGGGGACCCAACGCATTGTGGTGGTAGAACCCCGAGTCTCTGTCCATCCCTCCCTTTCCTGAACACATGTCCTTCCCGTCACAGCATTGATATCTCTCATTTGACCCTGACCCTCAGACAGGTGTTCCCGTCCCAAATGACTCATCTGTCCAGACAGCGAGTTCTCACATCAAAGCCCTGAAGAAGGGGCCAAGAGAAGCATTTAATGCTCTATCTTGGTTTCCCCAGCCAGCTGTGGAAGAAGACAGGAAGAACCTGGGTTACAGGCTGTATGCTGAGATGTGGTCCTCATGGGCACGGGCAGAAGAAGGGCAGCTGGAAGCTGGAGGGTTGGACCCCAGCCCGTGGCGGCTCCCAGTGCACTGCCCAGATGTCCGGTCCTGTCTTTTCACAGGGAAGGACCAGCTGGCCTTTTACAGTCAAGGCCTCAGAGTCTCTCCAGTCATCAGTGGATCCCATGAGGACCTGGGGTAGGAGAGGCAAGCATAAGGGATCCCTTCCCTGAGAGGAAGGCACCCAGTGGTAAGGCAGAGTGCACAGGGTATGACTGTGTGGGTTCCTGGCTGGGCCTCTTGCCTATTCTGTGAGTCAGAGCCAGCTGCTCACTGTCACTGAAACTTGACTCCATTTTTCCAACTGTATAATGGGTATACTGATCTGATATCTGGCTGTTGGCACCATGTTTGCACAGAATAAGTCCCAGTAAGTGCTCAAGATGTGGCCAGGCCATAGATCTTTGTTCCTAAACCAACAGTTTAACTTTTTTCTTCATCAAAGCAGGATGCTGTGTGCTCCTTTGGCTGGGAATCCCTTGGCTAGCTATAAGTGGCATGGCTAGGAGTTGTTCGTGTGTGGCCTGGTGGCCAGAAGGCACTATAGTCAAACCTTACGCTTTAAGTTATGGATAGGGTATAGTTAAGTTTTAACACACCTCACTCCAGAGTCTGAACATAGAGGAACCCAGAGAAAAGAAACAGGAGACCTATACTTATTAACTGGCACCCCTGGGGACCGGGGTACAGGCCAGGGGCAAGGACTCCCACATAAACTCAGCCAGTCACTTCTTTATCCAACACACCCTTTCATCCAGGGCAACTGTGTGTGTGCGGTATGTGTGCTTGTGCGAGTGTGTGTGTGTTGTACAATTTCTACATTAAGCTCTTGTAACCAAGGAATTTATGGTACAAATTAGATGCGGGAGAGAAAAGTCATGCACATTGATAAAGCCAAGACAAGAGAAGGTGACGAATGTCTCCAGAGAGAACAAATGACAAGTGATTCATAGATGGGGAGGGCGCAGAGGAATCTGGACAGAGGGCAGGCGGAGGCAAGAAGGCATCGGAAGCAGAAGGGATGAGGTTCCATAGCGGATGGAGACCTTGAGAGTCACTGAGCCCCTTCTAGCCTTAGTTTATGAGGGCGGGAGTAATAGGGCCCCAGGATGTGCACACGAAGTGATCTATGTGAAAACTGTAAAGGGCTGTGCAATCAGAGTGTTTTGACGATTTTAATGCCAGTTAACCTAATACCAAAGCTCTTAGATGTGAAGACAATGCTGATGAACCTGGGACGACCGATGAGCGAGTGTCTCCAACCCAACCATCTGAGGAATGTGGGGTTGGCCCTTCCTAGATGTCAGAGGACATTACTGGTGGTCGTTGTAGCTATCACCCAGCCAGCCAGCCCTCCAATTCACTTTAATAAGCGCCTGCAAGCTCAGATCCCTGCCTGGCGCTGGTCTTCTGCTCCCAAGGAAAGGGGTGTGCATGAGCTGAGCCGCGGGCCATGACCTTCCAGTCATTTCTGTTTACAGACAGCGAGGTCTGTAGAGTAGACAGTTCCAGAGCTGGAACACCCCGGAAATGATGCGTAATTATAGACGTAATCACCCAAGCCAGCTATCTTAGAATATATATATATTTTAATGTATGAAATATAATCAGACTCATGGTCCCAGGATCCCATGCTTTCCAAGAGAGCACCAAGCAGGAAAAAATGAGATCCAGAGAGAGCGCTCACACGTGGGCTGTGTCTTTTATACATAAGGGGGACCTAAGGGTCCACCCAAATAATTAGCTAATGGCTAATGGCGGGGCGGGGCTATTAGCCTGATTGGCTAAAACCTTTCCCCATCATCTCCCCCTTTTGTCTAAATAAGATCAATCTAACTCTAGTATAACTATATACAATGGGAACAGACATCGAACATAGTTACAAACAATAAAAATAGCAATCCATTATCCCTCCCCCATCTCTTAATTATATGGAAGGCATAATCAACCCCTAAATGAAGTCCCAAAGTCTGAGGGCAAAGTTTTCTGGGAGAGGGGACATCGTTCTCTAAAGCTTTTTGCTGACATGGGGATGACGTTTTGTCTAGGGGATCCATATCAGCTCTCCAAGTTGAAATCGTTCTGGCGAATGGTATCCAAATGGGTCCTGTAGCAGTGTCATCAGCATCCTGACATCGTATCAGCCAGATGAAGGTGTTGTCAATGGGTCCCATCTTCTTTCCTGGAAATACAACATAGTTTAAGACAACTCAAAGTTACCAAAATGAGGTCACCATCCGGTGCTGTCATTCTCTTTCTGGAAACTTCAAAAATTGCTGTAGAAAAATTTATTATGCATTGTAGAAAACTGAAAACATTAATTACACATATCAATGAAAGTTATGATAGATACAAAGAAAAGGAAAGATGTTCTTTAAATTCAGTATATACCAATTGCATGCAGTTCCTATGAAGGCCAGAAGAGGGCATCAAATACAAAGGAACTAGAGTTACAGTCAGTTGTGAGCTGTCATGTGGGTGTTAGGACTCAAACCTGTGTCCTCTGGAAAAGCAGCCAATGCTCATAACAACTGAGACATTTTTCTAACTACTATGAAGCCTTTCTGTTAAAGTGGATTTTATTTATTAGATTTATTCACTTTACTTTGTTATGTGAGTTTCACCTGAGGGGTGTGTGTGTGTGTGTGTGTGTGCGCGCGCGCACCATGTGTGTTCTTAATGCTCATATAGGTCAGAGGAGGGCATCATATCTCTTGCAATTGGACTTATGGATGTTTGTGAACCACTGTGTGGGTGCTGGGAATCGAACCCAGATCCTCTACAAAAGCAATAAGTGCTCTTAGCCTCTGAGTCATCTCTCCAGTTGCAGGAAGCCTCCATTGACTGCCCTCTTAATGAACTCCAGCTTCTTGGATACTCATTGAGATTTGTGTTGTTTCTATCTGTCTGATTAGTAGCTACAGAGAAACCTTAAAAACCTGGCTAATGCCTCAACTGTCTCATGATGCTCCCAACTCAGGGGTTGTTGTGTATATCAGGGCTGAGGGCTCGGGAGAGGCACTAGGAGCTCCTTATTCGTGGGCATGGTACAATGGAGGGAAGTCACCGGGCGCGGTGCAGCTCTGGGCAGCCGGAAAGGCTCTGTGGGTGCATGGATCCTGGCTGGTCTGCCCTACCTTGGAGCTAAGGAGAGGAGGGTATGAGCGTGTTAGCAACTGACCCAGGGCTTCTCAGAAATCCAGCTTTGTGCTTTGTGCTAGGGAACGGGAACAGTCTCTGGAGACGAACAGCTAGAGCTGATGCTGGAGAAGGAGGCAGCCTTGTCCTGGAGGAGGTTTAACAGCCAGTAAAAATTTACAGCTACATAGTGGGAAGAAGCAAGCCCGGGATGACATGGCCATCATTCTGAGGTGGAAACACTCCCACCACAGATGATTTCAAGCTGCCAGTGTGGCACTGGTGAACTGGAGTGGGCAAGGCTGTCAGAACTGGCTTTTAAAAGCCAGTACTGCCAGGCCCAGACAATGCACCTTTGATCTCAGTACTCGGGAGGCAGAGGCAGGTGGAGCTTTGTGAGTCTGAGGCCAGCCTGGTCTACACATCAAGACCCAGGACAGTCAGGGCTGCATAGAAAAACCCTGTCCCAAACCAACCAAGCAGCCAACCAACTCATCAACCAACCGACCAACCAGTACTGGCAAGCTCCAACACACTCTGGAGGGGTAGAGTTGCTGTTTACAGTGAAGAAGGGAGGTTTGAGGGTGGGGATGGGAAAAGATCCTAGTAGCTCACAGGAGCCAGGGACCCTAATTTTGTCATTTACAGAGTAGAAAGCTGAGAGCCAAGTACCAGAAGGACATCTTGTTTTTGCCAAGCAACCATCGGTGGCCGTCAGGACGTCAGCATGGGAGTGCTCTCTGCACTAAGTGAATCTGACCCACCTTCTTTCAGGACAGAATTGCTGGACCCCAGGGATGGCAGCTGCCACTCGGGCCTCAGTCTTAGACCACTCCCAGATGAGCCTCTGTAGAGCAGCCCGATCCATGATGGTGACATACCTGGTTCTGTTTGGATCCTATTGTCACAGAAAAAACCTGTCTCAGAAAGGTTAGTGGAGGCAGAAGACAACCTGTGGGGTGGAAAAACTTACAGGCCTAGAAATGAATTTTTCACAGCACAGAATCTCTATCTGTTACCAAGTCCAGTGTACTTGTACCAATGTACTACAGCACATTAAACTTAATCATGTGACCTGGAGCCTTGAGTCAAACAGGTGACTCTATTTGGAGATTGAGGAGGGAGGAAAATCAAGGAGGAGGGTGAGAACAGGGACTGGGCAGGCTGGGCAGACTGGAAGGTAAAGTAGGGTACTGAAGGCCTGTCTGGACCCAGAAAAAGGCGTGAGACCCTAAGCTTGCACTGGTGCCTGATGCATTCATGCGTGTGTGTGCGTGTGTGCATGCATGCGTGTGTGCATGTGTATGTGTGTGTGTGTGTGTGTGTGTGTATAAATTACTCCATCATCATTGATAGCAATCTTGTGCAAGGAGTGATTGTCATTATCAGGTCCCAAGGGGTGTGGCTTATAGTGCAAGTCGTTCAACTCTCAGTCTTCTGGACTGACAGCAGAGGTGAGGTGAGGACTGACATTCAGAGGGGGACCCTGAGCTCATTTGGTGGGAACTCTGCCGCTCTCTGACCTGGCCGCTTGCCAGGAGAAATGCTTTGGAAGCACACTGCACGTGTATAGGTCTGCATGTGCCATGTATGCTTGCACCTGTACACACACGCATCTGCGTGTTCCCGGATCTCCTACTATTTCCATGTATGCTTGCACCTGTACACACGCATGCCCACACATGCGCATCTGCGTGTTCCCGGATNCGGATCTCCTACTATTTCCATGTATGCTTGCACCTGTACACACGCATGCCCACACATGCGCATCTGCGTGTTCCCGGATCTCCTACTATTTCCATACTCACTTAGGGAAGGCACTGGACTGAGGACCAAGGTGGTGGGGACCTGGGAAGTTGACAGGAAGGTGCCTCCCCGTTAAGGCCCCAGGCGTACCTAGAGGAATTCCACAGCATTCTCTTTCCCTCTGATCCCCAAGGCTGCTACTGTTAAAAATGGAGATAAATTCATCTCTGTCCTTGTCCCTTTGGAGCCTCTTCTACACACAGTGGGAGTTTAATAAATACTTTATGAGGAGGATTCTGAACCAGGGAAGCCAGCAGCTGTTTCCGGCTCTGACTCTCAGAGACTCATGGGGCAGATCAGACACGGAGCCACCAGAATCTCCAATCTTCCTTCCAGACCCTGAGGTGACTCCAGGCCCAGCTGTTCAGGAAGAAGCTGGATACATGTCATTCCACACATCCTGCTTAGGGGAAGTTGGCTCTTCCTTGACGGGTTCTCCTTGGCTCTTTCCCATCCGTCATGTGAACACTCTTTATTGAACAACCACATTGTGCTGAACATCATAGGAGAGAGGTATTCTGGGTAACAGCATAGGAGCAGTGGGATCTATGTTCAAATCCCAGTGCCTTTACTTAAAGAGGCATTTTTTTTTATCTGTGCCTGAGTGGTTTTCTTTTTGTTTCTCTCTTTTTTCCCTCTTTTATTTATTTTTTTAGAATGATGACGTCATTTCATGGGTTGATGTGAGGTTTGGAAATAACAGGCTCGTGCACTCAGCGCAGGTGCTCAGGCCATGGTAGGTGAGCTTCTCCCTGTTAGGAGGAGTGGGTCCCTTCCTCTTCTGGCGGTTCTTACTCAACGTCTCTGAATGTTAATTTTCTTCTTTGGAAAATGAGAGCAGAGTTCCGCTCCGCTTGGGTTTTAGGAAGGTGTACCTGGAATTCTATATGTCAAACAATCTGTCACAGACACTGGCCATTAATCAACGTTTGTTTTCTGTTCCCGGTCTCCCCAGCATGATGACAGCTTCCTCTTTAGGATGCCCTCTGCCTCTTCTTTCCACTGCCCCAGCGCCAGCGTCCAGCCCCGATCGGTGTGGGGGCGTTCAGGGTCCTTAGCCATACCTCCCTGAGGAAAGAGGGCAGCTGCTCGGCTCAGGGATGGGGTATGGAGGGATTGGGGGGGGTGGGGGTCTTGGAACAAAAACTACAGTTCCCAGCCCTCGTTGCGCTGCCACCCGGCGGGGAGCGGAGGATGGCAGGCCCCTTCTAGGAGGCGGAGCCTGGGAGGGAGGCGGAGTTAGGAGGGTTGGAGAGTTAAGCGAAGCCAATGAAACCGCTGGCTAATAAGTGGGCTTGGCTTGCCATATAACAGTGTCAGGAGGAGGGGAGCGAAGCTATTGAGCCAGCGAGGAGTGAAGCTGAGTCTGCCTCATACACTCCTAGAGGACCGCCTCCAGAATAGAGTTCTTTTCGCCCCTTCCTCCTTCTCCCAGCTCCTCTCCTGGCCTTTCTACCCGCCCAATACAATGCATACTCGAGTGGCAGCCCCAGAGAACTGAAGCAAACCAAAGAGAGAGGACTGGAGCGAAGACACTTCTGGTGGGGAAGCTTGGATGCCTGGCTTTCTTTGAGGTCATCTTTGGAACAAGGGTGGCTTTGGGGTGGAGGGTCGTGCCGCAGGGAACCCAGCCAGGCCCCAAGATGGACACTTCTGGGCACTTCCATGACTCGGGGGTGGGGGACCTGGATGAAGACCCCAAGTGTCCCTGTCCATCCTCTGGGGATGAGCAACAGCAGCAACAGCAACCGCCACCACCGCCAGCGCCACCAGCAGTCCCCCAACAGCCTCCAGGACCCTTGCTGCAGCCTCAGCCTCCGCAGCTTCAGCAGCAGCAGCCGCAGCAGCAGCAGCAGCAGCAGGCTCCACTGCATCCCCTGCCTCAGCTTGCCCAACTCCAGAGCCAGCTTGTCCATCCTGGTCTGTTGCACTCCTCTCCCTCGGCTTTCAGGGCTTCTACTTCGGCCAACTCCACCGCCATCCTCCACCCTTCCTCCAGGCAAGGCAGCCAGCTAAATCTCAATGACCACTTGCTTGGCCACTCTCCAAGTTCCACAGCCACAAGTGGGCCTGGTGGAGGCAGCCGGCACCGGCAGGCCAGCCCCCTGGTGCACCGTCGGGACAGCAATCCCTTCACCGAGATAGCTATGAGCTCCTGCAAATACAGCGGTGGGGTCATGAAGCCCCTCAGTCGCCTCAGCGCCTCTCGGAGAAACCTTATCGAGGCCGAGCCTGAGGGCCAACCCCTCCAGCTCTTCGGTCCCAGCAACCCCCCCGAGATTGTCATCTCCTCCAGGGAGGATAACCATGCCCACCAGACTCTACTCCATCACCCCAACGCTACCCACAACCACCAGCATGCTGGCACCACTGCCGGTAGCACCACCTTCCCCAAAGCCAACAAGCGGAAAAACCAAAACATTGGCTATAAGCTGGGACACAGGAGGGCCCTGTTTGAAAAGAGAAAGCGACTGAGTGACTATGCTCTGATTTTTGGGATGTTTGGAATTGTTGTTATGGTGATAGAGACCGAACTGTCTTGGGGTTTGTACTCAAAGGTAGGGGCTGTGGTTTCTCTTTATACCTTCAACAAAAGGAGTATGTAGAGGAGAGAGAGAGAGAGAGAGAGAGAGAGAGAGAGAGAGAGAGAGAGAGAGAGAGAGAGAGAGAGAGGGGTTTCCTTTGCTTAGTTACATGGAACACCCTAACTTCCCGTGGTTTTCCTCCTTGGTCCTCTGAGAATCCCTTCTTCGCTCCCTTTGTAGGAACAGCCCATACACTGTGTCTAATTTTGCTCCCTTTGTAGGGAGCATTACAGAATCCCTTCTGAGAAATTGCTTCTTTCCCCCTCCAGGCTCACTCGTTCTAAAGCATAACCCAGCAGATTAACGCACCAATTAATTACACTCTGCCTTGATATGGTTGCCAGTTCCTGCTACTCCCCTCTTTTCCTCCCCTCCCTGATCCACTCCATTTTCCCCAGGATAAAAAGAAATAAATGTCTGGCTGGTGGGTAGGGATCCTGTACCATTCCCCAAGTGCCCCCTTCCCCCCCCCGCTCCCTTCCCAAGTTTCTATATTCCTTCCCAGGGAGACTCCAGGGCGAAACAGATGTACTCAAGTCTCTCCCAGGGACACCAGGTTAAAAATATAGGGGAGGAAATCAGCAGTCCCTTCCTTCAGGAGAGAGGACTCGGAATAAACCTGCCGCTGCCTTGTAAACATGCCCGGATAAAAATGGCTACAGGTGTTATCCAGGCAGAGCAGATGGGCACCGCCTTGGCATCACAGGGGAGCGCCTGAGATGGGAGCCAGCGCCCCCCGGCTCAGCCCCGTTTCTTCCCTCCCACCCCAACTCCTTCTCCCTGGGATAAATAAAGATGAGTGTACATGAGAGTGCGCACTGGATGGAGAGTGGCAGGCACTGTCTTGTGGGGGGGCTCCACTGCCCCAGCCTTTCAGTCGGAGGAGAAGAGCTCCTTCCCAGAGGGCAAGGAGGTCAAGGAAGGTGGGTTTTTGTCAATGCTGCACCTGCTAGCAAGCTGCTGTTTGGAAGGCTTGGAGATGCAGGGAGTTGTTGGACAAGTGGTTCCCCGCCCCCGTATCCTTTGGCCCCAGTTTGTTGGTGTTTGCATTTGTGTGTATACGCGTCTTTCTCTGTGCACTTGTGTGAGTGCCTGCTTGCTGTGTGGATTCCTGTATTTGTCATTTTGGACACGGGCTGCCTGGGCTTGCTGGGCTGGCTGGTGGGGAGCTGGGAGGGGCTCAGCTGTTGGAGGTTTCAAATAGAGCCTGTTTCAGGCAGTGCACAGCTGCTGGAGACTGTCACATTCCTTCTTGAGATCTAGTCACAAAAACCTGGGAGTCACTGATCAGATTTCCCCCATTCCCAGAGTCTGACTTTAACCCGGGATGGGCAGTGCTCCTTGTCAGGCAACCGGCATGGGTAGAGTCCTCCAGGGACCTGCTGTTTTGCAGGGACTGCCCGAACCAGAGCACTTGGATGCTTTAGTCTAAATAGCTCATGGGTGAACAGACCTCTCCACGAGCAGAGAGTGGGGTTTCCCCTGGAAGCCCAGCTCACTTAGTCATTCCCTGTAATGAGAGCCCACAGTCCCTCTGCTCCCTGCCTTCTCAGAACCGCTTCTCCTGCTGCATGCTCTGCCTGGGAGATGGCTGGCAACCACCCCTGGGAATCAGGAGCCCTTGCTAGGGGAAACCCATGGAAGCCCATATCCCGGGGGTGTGGGGTGGCACCACATGTTTAGTGTTCCCCGTGGTGGCTGTTAACGAACCAGCTTTCCTAAGAGTAGATGCTCCGAGCATGGAATCCATGGTCATTTGTCTGAATGTGTTGGAAGGGTGGCCACCAGGCAGGGATGAGCTAGCTTCTCTGATGGAGTACTCATGGGAAGAGGCTTTCCCAGGAAGGGAAGTGGGAAGTGGTGGCAGGGTGAGATGACCTCAGGTGTGTGCTTTCCCCACTTCAAAGACAGGATTCTCTGCTGATGGCACCTGGGGACAGTGGCTAAGAAGCTCCTGCTTACCTCAGCTGGTGAGGTGACCACTTCCTGTGTACTTTGGGTACAGGATTGGAACAACAGAATGTTTAACTAGGCATCAGTCTGCCATGGAGGCAAAGAGGATCATATAACTCCAAAGCTGGAGTCCGGCGGCCACTGTTGTGTGACAAATCACGTGCAAATCTCTTTCCAGCTTCCAGGTGGGGGTAGTGAGTCAGATGAGCTCAAGGCCCTCCACAGCTCCTCTCATGAAGAGGGTCTGCTATGGCTGTTTGCTGTGTTCTTCCTCTGCAGTCTAACTCCTCTGTCTCTGCAGTTAGGGGAATGGAGGAGAAAAGTTCCACAGGGCATCTAGGTCTGATTGGAGACCATCTTCCAACATGAGGCAGCTGCTGGGGAGAGGTGTCAGTCCTGGGGGCGGGTGGAGGATGGGCTTTGGGACAGAAGAGCTCAGAGAGGGTCAGGACAGATGAGTGATTCTCCTTGGCTGGAGGTCTTGCGTGCTTGCCTGGCTCTGATGATTCTGGAAGCCAGAGGCTAGACCAGGTGCCCAGTCATTTCAGGTGATCCTGCATCTATGATGGCAGTTTCTGCTTAAATGGCTGATGGTCTGCCTTAGCCAGCCCTGAAGTTCTCTGCTTTATCTCACAAGGTTACACCCTTTCTATTCACCTGCCCTTGGCTGCTGTCTGCTGCTGGGGCCCTGGTGGCTGGGACAAGAGCGATGTGGCAGGTACCCTGAGCATGCTCAGAGTTGTTACAGAAAGGAGCCAGTGTGAGGGGGTTGAGAAATGGGGACAAAGTGCTTCCCAGCTCCCACCCTCACAGGCTGTAGGCGATGGCACTGGAAAGAGGGAGGCTGTACTGAGAACGGGGAAGGGCCGCCTCCCAGGCCCTCAGAGGTACTAGGCTGTCTCTGAACTGAATGGGACTCTACTTTGTTCCTTCCTGCTTGCCTTCCTTCTCCCCCATTTCCCCACCCTTCTCTGTTCCTCCTGCCTCTCTTCCCTCTCCTCCTCATCCTTCCCCACCGTCATCTTCTTTAGCAGAAGAGTAGTTTCCTCTCTGGAGACCTAGACAACAGGAAAGGGCAGAGGCTAGAGTTTCTGTTTGGAAGTCTTGGTGATCCATCTCTACCTACCAGACTCCCTCTAACTGTTAGAGCCTCACAGGGTTAGGCACTTTTCTTACTGTGTTCTCTGTTTTCTTCTGGAGCTGGGTTGACCCACACAGCCCTGTTGCCTTGAGCTGACAGTAATTCTCTCTCTGCTAGGAGAGCCTGGCCTGCTCTCCCTCCTCTACACCCTGATAGAGCATCGGGCCTTAAGTGTGGTTGCTTCCACAGGAAGTCTGGATGTGCTGGGCAGGAGAGTACCTGTCTGTTTCCATGGATTTTGCAGAGTCTCCAACCGCTTCCCCATCCCTGGCCTAGGGATCCACCTGAGCTTCGCCTCTGCCCCTTGTTCCTCCTGCCCGACTTCTTTTCTTTCTGCTCCTTTCTGATACCTCTGCCTGTCCTGTCACTAAGACGACACAGTCACAGATAGAGGAGCCCCTGTCTGGTCTCACTTCTTTTTACTTTTCCTTCTGTGGGCCACCCAAGGGAACTATTTCTACTAGAGCTAGAAGAGGTCTCTGATGAATACTCCTCAGAGAATGGTGGCTACTAGGCCAGGGCCACTTTGTTGCCTATCTCTTTTCTGGCCTCACAGAGAACAGAGAAGCTCCTCCTTCAGCTGGAATGACTGATAGTATTCTAGGTTTTATTTTTGGGCCTTGTAGGGTGTGTGTGGGGAGGTGGTAGCCACAGCTTCACACTATAGGTAACGCTCTACCGAGCGCATCTCCAACACCCTGAGTACCTCAGTTCTGATCCTCTGCCCTCCTAGCTGCAGAAGGGCAGGGAGTGCCGGGCGTGACGGGATGAACAGCCATGGCTTTTCCTTTTGGGCCCAAGTGCTACTTGAGGTTAGGCAAGTGGTTGCTGGAGCATGGGTTTCTGGTGGGTTTGGGGGGCATCAGTAACTGTAGTTTCAGGTAGGAATAGGGCAGACCCTTGGGTGAACCCCTGCAGAATGCCCCCCCCCCTTGAATGTGAAGGCAGGAGACTTGATTTGAAAAAAAGCACTTTGGCTGTAGGCAGGACCCTGAGAGCCAGTAGCCAGGGGCCTCAGGTCTGTATTTTATTGTCACAGGGCATACTGGCTGTGCCAGCCCAGGGGAGGGCAAGTGGATCCGACAGCATGAAACAGCCACAACTCTGCCCCCATGGTGACCATTTATTTATATTCTTTGTGGACAGTGAGCAAAGAAGTCAAAGCTTTGTCACCTATACGGCCACTGCTAAGTCGTCTGTGCTTTCCTGTCACCTATACGGCTAAGTCGTCTGTGCTTTCCTTTGTCACCTATGCGGCCACAGCTAAGTCATCCGTGCTTTCCTTTGCATGTCACCCCACTATTTACAACTGTCCTGGGGACAGACTTCCCTTCCCCACAGACAGTATTCATGGGTGCTGGGCACTGAGACAATGGCTGGGCATTTGTCTCCCGAATAAGCTAATTAGAAAGCTACTCCATGGCCTTTTAGTCCCTTATTTAGCTTCCAGGAGGGAGGATGTATGAAGCCACCCTCAAAAGATCCTCTTTAAAAAATTAGGTAGAGAAAAACAGAACAAAATGTGAGTAACCTGTGTTGTGATTCCAAGGCTCCAGTGGAAATGTGAAATCAGAGCAGAGAGCCTGGGTTCCGGGTCAGTTATTTATGAAGCACAGTGCGGGAAAAAGGAGGTGCGTGTGTGCGCGTGCGCGTGTGCATGTGCTCGTGTGATTGTGAGGGCAGCTATATATTAATACAGTATTCCTTTTCTTTGCTCAGTGACAGGACACCAGACCATTTGTTGGTAGTTGTTTTCTTTCAGAACCCCAAAGGGAGAGAGAGAAAAAGAAGAAAGCCATCAATTCCTCTTTAAATCATGAGAGTGGGTAATTCTAAGACTGTGCTGTTCTCAGGAGCTGTGGGGAGGAAAATTCTAGTGCCTTTCCTTGTGAGGGAAGTCCGGAGGAGGCTAATGGGTTTTCAAGGCCCCCTCCCCTTGTCATTCCACCCCCAGGTGCTCGGGAGTCAGGGGAGGTTGGGGGCAGGGACCACACTGTTTCTGCCCCACACTGCTCCTGTGAATGTTGCTGAGTGACAGCTGAGGGAAGGCGAGGACCTTTTCTTAAGTACCTGATGACTTTACACCCAAGAGTCCTAGAAGTAGGTGGTACTGGAGGCAACCCTATGCAGATGAACTCTCTCACTCAGCTAACACTGCCAGTGGGTGCGGTATTGAGATAAGAACCCTGCTCTTTTGATTCTTGAGTTTAAGCTCTTCTGTGCCAGCGGCAGGATGCGTTGCTTGTGTTTCTTGTGTGAGTTTCCATTGTGGTGTTTCAGTGCAGAACTTTGAACATATTTAGGTAAGCCCTCTGCTGCTGAGCTATCTCCCCAGCCCAGATTGCTTCTTATATTCTCTCTGCATGTGCTGTATTGTAGATGTGCACACGTGGGGGTCGGGGGTCAGTGCTGGCTGTCTTTTCTATTTTGTGGCAGGGTCTCTCTCACTGAACCTGGAGCTCATTGAGTCAGCTAGAGGAGCGGCCTACGAATTCAAGGGCTCTTGTGTCTGCCCTCACCTGTATCCCATCTACCCCTGCACCCTGGTTTTATGTGGATACTAGGGATTGAACTCAAATCCTTATGCTTGTGTGGAAAAGGTTTGACTGACTGAACCAACGCGCCCCTCCCCCCACCCCCGATGCCCCAACCCCTGATTTATTCTTTTTTTTTTTTAAATTTGATCTTTTAAAGAAAGAAAACAAACTTTTTTTCATTTTATATACCAATCCCAGTACCCACTCCCTCCTCTCCTCCCATTCCCTTCACCTTCCCCCCACCCCACCCCCTATCCACTCCTCAGAGAGGGTAAGGCACATTGCTTTGGGGAAGGTCCAAAACCCTCCCTGCTATATCTAGGCTGAACAAGGTACCCTGATATATTCTTTTTTTTCTAAATATTTATTATTTATTATGTATACAATATTCTGTCTGTGTGTCAGAAGAGGGCACCAGACCCCATTACAGATGGTTGTGAGCCACCATGTGGTTGCTGGGAATTGAACTCAGGACCTTTGGAAGAGCAGGCAATGCTCTTAACCACTGAGCCATCTCTCCAGCCCCCCCTGATATATTCTTAGAAAACACAGATCAAGGTCTATGGGCCAGAGAGAGATACAAAATGTTGGGGCAGGAGAAGCTTGATCAAGAGACAGGCGGAAGGGCTTGACTGGAATGGGAGCTGCTGGTGGAGGACCCAGAAAAAAGATTCTTCAGGACAACCAGGACCCCAGGAGTAGGCAGCCTGGGTTCAGGGTGAGGTTGTGGGCAGGCCCATGGCGGGTCCTTGAGATATTTCCTCTATGGGTTTGTGGTCATATACTGTTAGGGTGACCCTGGATAAATTGTGAGGGTGTCATTGTGGAGATTACAGGGAAAAATGAGAACTTGCCTTGTAGAGGCTTGTGGTGTCTACCACAGCACCGTTGCCACCTGAGAGCCAGGGAGGCCCCAAAATATCTGTTTTACCTCGTTCCCTCTTGCCTGGATCTTCTCTTAGTCATCTCCTTCCTTTTCCTGTGCTGGATCTAAGGTGGTAATAGGGAGTGGGGGCTCAGTATCGTGTATGTACCTGGCAGAGTCCATCTGCTTCCCGGCATGGTCCCCACGGCGGCTCAGAACCATTACAACCCACTGTTAGAACCACTAGACCCCCTTCTTAGATGGTTCTAGGATGAAGTTCAGGGCTTGGCTACACTATTAGCTTTTCCTTTCCCTCCCTCCCTCCCTCCCTCCCTCCCTCCCTCCCTTCCTCCCTCCCTCCCTCCCTCTCTTCCTCTCTCCCTCCCCCAACCCAATCTCTGAGGGTTTCGCCATTGCTTATTCTAGAATGTTTTTCTTTCTTGAGTCCATTTCTCTTGCTCCCTGTCTGTGCCTTTGTTTGGTGCTGTCAGCACAGTCAGTGCTAAAGAAGCCTGCTCTGCCTTTAAGGAGCCCCAAGGAGGTGCTGGTACTTGGTGCTTCTTGCTTGTTTTGTGATCGTTCCTAACTCGCTCAAACTTAACAAATATACTCCTTTTCTGCCGCCAGGCCATGTTTCCCCAGAAGGACTGGCTGAGCCATTGTCCTCAAAGCCACATTCCCCAGGGGCATCCTGTGGGCAGCCAGACAGCCAGACAACATTGATCCAGGGTGGACAGTTTATGGTGTTGGTGCTTGGGAACACTATGAGGGAGAGAGTAACTCGGGCTGGAGTTACTGGGGACTCCCTGTAGAAGGTGGGGTAGTCACTGAAGGATCAGAGCTATAATGGAAAGAGGAACTCAGTTTTGAGGGTGAGAACTGTAGGCAGAGGGTATGGAGTGTGTGGGAAACAAAACTGGCCACGCCGGGTATTGTGAAGCTACCCTAGGATGTGTGTACAAAGGCAGATGGGAGGAAAGAGAAAATTGTGTAAATTGTTGGGGGCTGTGCCACGTCCTGAGAGGTTCTGAGCACTCCTGCCAGGGGTGTGGGCATAACAATGGCCTTTCAGTGAATTGCCATGAACTCTGAAAATCTGGAGCTTCTTCCCCCTTAAGAATGACCTTACCCGTTTATGGCCTGGTATGGTAGTTAAGGGGTCGGCATCTACATTCATATCTTAACTCAGCTGCATACTAGTGGTGGGGAGTTTGCTGAACCCTGAGCCTGTTTCATCAGATGGTAGGAAAGAGACCCAAACGCTCCCTATGCATGGCGCCCAGCATCTCTCTGCAGTGTAACACCAACAGCCTTCCCTGTACCACAGCCCCTAGCACTCAAGACTTTTGTCTGTACTGGAGTGCCTGGCACTCTCCGTGAGCATAGTCCCAGTAACCTCGCCCTGTAGTATAGCCCAGAGCTAAGCATGCATTAACCCTTAGCAGCTGCCTGCTAGCCGGCCAAGCCTGGATACAAGTGCCCATGTCACCTGTGTGTGCTCTCCAGATGGCAGTGAAGAATATGGGATTCTAGTTAGGGAAAGATCTCTGGAAGAGCTGAGCACATGGCAACCTTGCCCTCATTCTCAAACAGGGCCCTTCTTGGGAAGGTGGGACTCTCATGGTGGCCCGGCCTGGCCTTCTAGAATCTCCTTACTGAGTCTCTGTACTCAGGGTTGGCAGTCTGTGGCCTGGGCATAGCTAATTGGGTGTGGACATCCAAATTGGACAGGTGGAGAGAGCACAAAAATAGACCCCTGGGGCCATGCCAGAGACTGAGAGGAAGATGAGGGCACACATGATGATCTGGCAGGAAGAGACTGTGGGCTCTGGGGAAGGAACCAGTCAGGAGACCGGCCTGGGACAGACGAGTGCTGCGTCTTGCCCGAGAAGGCAGTTTTCCTTCAAGACCTGATAGAGGGGTGCTTAGCAGACCGTAAAAGGCTCTCCTGTCTTTTTCACTGGGCTTAGAATACTAAGGCCATGCTCGCGGCCAGGCACCAGGGGGCACCAACAGTAGTTGGGTAGAAGAAGATACGTCGGGGAGCCATTCTTCCCATCCCAAGGCCTGGTCACAAGATACTGGAGCTGTATTCTGAACAGAGCCCTGGTGATACCAAAGGAATAACATGCAAATGATGTGTGAAATAATATGCAAATTGCTATCTATTATTGTGGAGTCGGCTCATTGGGCACTTTTCTTAAAGGATAAGAATGTCACTCAGTGTCAAGTAAGCATGAATGCTGGCTTAGATGAAGCTTCTTGCAAGGGCTGTGTGGGCAGTGTCAGTGGCTTCAGGTTCTGTGTCCCCCAGGTAGCAAGCATGTTTAAGGCCAGTTGTTTGGTGTTTAGCTTGGAGGAGTCCAAACTATGGACACCTTGCCCAGGGTCACCAGCAAGTTGGGAGGAAGCAGCAAGATCAGTGGAACTCCGGAGCCCTTTCCCTGTGGGTGGCGTGGAGCTGGAGAAGGCTGTGGGGTGTCAGGAAGAGCTGGCTGCCCTGGGTCCTAATTATGGCCTACTCTTACTGCCGAGTTACCCTACGGGCCATAAGTCAAACTCTCTGAGCCTCAGTTTCTCCTTTTGTAAACGGAAGTACTGGCATTTGTAAACAAGACTACCAGCCCAGTGGGAATCCCATTTGGGAGTAGAGGAATAAGTGGCCAGCACCGTGCTGACACCTCTCCCAGGCCGACGATCCCTCCTGACGCCTTCTCTGAGCTGCCACCTGCCCACGTTCCCCTGAGGTTCTACGAGCAGGGATTTTTGCTGGGCCTTCTCCTCTTCAGTTTCTGATTTTAGCAAGCTGGAGCTTAGGCATTTTCCCCTGCTGACTTAGCAGGTGAGACATTGACTTTGCACACAGCTCCTACACATGGAGACATCTGAGCTGCCGGCAAGGCTACAGCTCTCATCTTGAGAGGGTAAGGTGCTGTTTTGGTTCAGGCCACTGTGTTTGTAGGGAGCTCAGAGCTGGAGGCCATTGGTTAGAAGACCCTTGGAAACCTTCTGTGGGGGAGAGTCGGGGTATTCCTACCTTGGGTGGCATCATACCTGCCTGGACTGGCCAAGCTCCACCAGCCTGGCTGGGCATGCCCCTGCACAGGCCCCACTTTGGTGAGGAAAACAGTATGGGGACTTTCTTTCAGGACTCCAAGGCTCAGAGAGGGTGTGCAAGTTCCCTGAGAGCACCCAGCATTGTAAGTAGCCAGAGGTACGGCAGGAATCCAGGGATTCCAGTTTCTGCCATGCTCCTCCTTCTCCAGCATTCCAGGTTCTTGGAGTGGAAAGGGTCGTGCCCCCAGGACTAGAGTCAGCTCCAGGGATCCCTCCCCACCCAGCAAGCACATTGCTCTCTCCATCTCTACCTGAAAGTGCTGAGGTTTCGCTGTAGACTGGTAACAGTAACTGTTGAAGCGAGCGAGTGAGCGCTTTGCTGAGGTGGAGGTGGGGGACTGAATGTGGGTCGGACTGGGACAGTAAATCACTGCTCTGCTGTTTACCTCACATAATCCAGGCACTAGGCTCCATCTTGTGCCCAAGATGGCAAGGGGAACAAGTCGAGTGAGTGAGCCAGCTGGACAGGCATGGTCCCTAAGGGGCTCTTGTTCTTGGCAGTGGTGATCTTGGCCTTTGATATCTCTTCTGAAAGTCATGGCCTTGTGATTTTAGGAGTTCCATGGTTCCCAATCCTCCTTGGTCCACGCTGTTGGCAGAGATTCTGAGATCCCTGAAGAGTAAAATGGATGTAAACTGGGAGCCAGTCTGAGTCTGGGGAGTTTCCTCATAGGCAGGTGGCTTCATAGACAATGCTTCTGTCCCAGCAGCATGGGAGAATATGCCACTGGCTTAAAATAGATGCATCCATGGAAATAACACCAGAGCCATTGGGATGGCCCAGAGGGATAAGGACACTTTCTGCCAAGTCTGATTATCTAAGCCCAGTCCCTAGGACCAACATGGTAGAAGGAGAGAACCGGCTTCCGTAAGTTGTCCTCTGATGACACACTCCCCTAAATAAATAAATGTAATTTAAAAAATTCTAAGTGGATAGCCATGTCTAATTTGGTGGTGGAAAAAGGAGACAAAACTGGAAGAAGATAACGAGTCTCTGCTTCCATACACTCCTTAGCGCCTCGCAGCAGCATGTGAGGTAGACATCATGGCCCCACTTCAGGAGGGGTGTGGTCTTGCCCAGGGCATTGCAGCTAGAGCATCAGAGCTGAGCCTGGAGTACAGGGCAGAGTGGCTGAAGTCCTACGCAGGAGGCAGGCTGTGGTAGGCTGGTTCTTGGGTGTTCTCCTTCAGGCCAAAAATCCGCTCGGTCTTTCAGAGTCTCACCTTGCTCCCTGTCCTCTTATTTTACAACTCATTGGCTTATTCACCTGGCCTTATATCCCTGGGGTGTGTGTAGGGGTGGGCAGAGCACTGTTAGTTTAATGGAGGCTTGTGGTTGCTCCAGGAGCCAGCAACCGGGAGGGCTAGGCTTGCCCAGTTCGTGAGTTTCTGTCTGGCTCTGTGACTCTGAGTCTCCATCTCTAGGTTTGCAAGTGGGAACAATGAGGATGTGTGTTGTGATGGAGACAAGATGCAGTATGGGCTTTGGGAAGGGCTAATACTACATTGACCGTGTTCTCACTGAATCAACTCCCAGTGCTGGCTTCATCCCCGAAGCTGAGGACTAGAATGAGTCTCACTCCTTGCCTCCTCTTGGCAGAGTTGTCTGGGCCCTATGTGCCTATCGTCCTCCTGGTTTTGTGTTCTTTCTGGGTCTTAGCTCCATTCTGTCACCTGCTAGCTTTAGGAAGATGCTCCAACATAGTGACACAATACCCATGGTGACTAATGGTACCCTGGCTGTTCAGGCTTGTCAGGAAGCTTGTGACCCGGCTTTTGGCCTACACTGAGCACTCAGTATGGGTCAGCCACTACTGTGAGTGGCTGGAGAGAACCGCCCTGGCTAGGCATGGCAAGCTCGGCATCTGGAGACTGGAGCAGAGAGCTGGAGGAGCCTCCCTCCGGCCATCTTGGGCTGGTTGTGGTGGCCAGGTAGACCTGGGGAGTGAACAGAAGAAAATGGTGGTACTCTGGCAGGATGCTGTTTGCAATGTCTGCTGGAGGGGTGGGTGGGCGGTTATCTGCGTGTCCCACATGTGGGAACCTGTGACAGTAATGCAGCTAAGTGGATTTCCTCACCCTCAGGAGACAGCTGAGAAACAGGCCCTTTGGCCAGGCGCCCTCCCTGCTGCTTCTTCCCTGCAGGCCAGCCCTTGGCAAGAGGCCTGTTTGTCTCCTGAACCCTCGGAGCAGCAGGGATTTAATTAGTATAATGTAAGGAGTTGTGGCTCCAGGCCTTCTGGCAGAGGGGAAGCAGATTTGTCTTCTCACTGGGAGAGTAAAAACTGATGGGAGGGAGAGACGTGACCCTTCCCTGGGGCGCTGAGGCTGCTAGGTTGTGGGGATCTTTTCTGGGGATAAGGAGAGAGGAGCAGGCAGGCAGAGGTCAAGTGTTCAACGTCAGGGCCTTTGGTGTTCAATTTTGCCTTCTATGAGTGATTAAGCTAAGCTGCCTCTGTTTTCCCAGAAATCTTGGCAACAGACATCTGTCAAGTACCTACTATGTGCTACTAATATCCCTTGAAAAGCTTTCTGTCCAGGCAGAAAAGCGGATACTTCTACCTACAGATGTCTAGTGACCACCTGTGAGTGGCACAATGCAGTGGGAAAAGCCACAGTAGACAGAAGTCCTGCCCTTGGGGACGCACGTTTCTACAGCTGAGCCCAACAGTAAGGATGTCGGCTGGTTATAGTTTACATCTGAAGTGCTGTGAGGGGAAGAAGGCACAGGCTCCAAGGGGAAGCTTGGAGGAGGCCTTGTTGAGAAGGTGACATTTGAGATGATCTGTGAGCAAGCCAGGCACCCTTGGGAGTGGGAGGGAGACTAGCGTCACAAAAGCCTGGGTCAGGTTTATGACTGCCATGTCTGGATAGCTCCGTCCAACAGAAATAGAACATGAACTATCTTGGTCCTTTTATGCTTCCCAGTAACCATATATTTTAAAAAGTAGGACACATGAAATTTATGTTAATATTTTCATTTTATGTGATGAAACATGATATAATCTCAATGCGTAAGTGATGTAAAATTTTTCAATGAGATGTTTTACCCTCTATCTTCTGTACTGTCTCTTGTGTATATCTGACAGCCTATCTCAGTCAGATGCTAAATCTTTACTGGAAACACTTAACCCGTTTTAGAGTCCATAAAATTTATAGTTAAATAAACACTCACATTGTTGCAAGCATACTTTAGAGTTTCTTAATAAATTAGTGGTGAATCAGTTTTAAATTTATAGTTTTTTATTTGGGTTCTAGGGATTGAACCCTGGGTTTCCCATGTGCCAGGCATATGCTGTACTGCTGAGATATACCCCCAAACCCTGGTACATGATGTACTGCTGAGCTATAGCCCCCCCAAACCCTGGTACATGCTGTACCTCTGAGATATACCCCCAAACCCTCGTACATGCTGTACTGCTGAGCTATAGCCCCCCAAACCCTGGTACATGCTGTACCTCTGAGATATACCCCCCAAACCCTGG
>JAQHUG010000236.1:472665-486212 GCA_028555095.1 Dicrostonyx torquatus | reverse complement strand
TATAGCCCCCCAAACCCTGGTACATGCTGTACTACTGATCTATAGCCCCCCCAACCCCTGGTACATGCTGTACTGCTGAGCTATAGCCCCCCCCAAACCCTGGTTCATGCTGTACCTCTGAGATATACCCCCCAAACCCTCGTACATGCTGTACTGCTGAGCTATAGCCCCCCAAACCCTGGTACATGCTGTACCTCTGAGATATACCCCCAAACCCTGGTACATGCCATACTGCTGAGCTATAGCCCCCCAAACCCTGGTACATGCTGTACCTCTGAGATATACCCTCCAAACCCTGGTACATGCTGTACTGCTGAGCTATAGCCCCCCCAAACCCTGGTACATGCTGTACTGCTGAGCTATAGCCCCCCAAACCCTGGTAAATCTGTTTTCAGATGAATCACTGACAACAAAATGCACATAGAAACCCCTTGTGCTAGCCATCCAGTGGGGCTTGCTAGAACTGGTGACATCCCACAGTCAGATCTGCCTGCTGAGCAGTGGGGAGGAGTGGAGACTAGCAAGGAGGCAGGACTTGGGGCAGATGGCATCAGGCGAGGGCTCTGAGCAGAGGCTGACAAGCTGGCTTTGGCTTTAGAGTTAGGCTCAGACAGGGAAGCCCTGTAAGAGGTGTGGGGACTTCAGGTGAGGCTGATGGTGACCTCCACCCGGAGGTAGCAGCAAGATGATGAATGCAGTTGGTCCTTGCGGTGTTTGGAAGGGCAGGGTTCTGGTGAAGCTGATGAAGTGGGGAGGTGAGTGGGAGGCGAGGGGAAATTGGGAAATTTGTGCATACCATACTTGTGTTATAGAAGGTTCTTGTCCAGCCTCTTCCCATGATGGATAGCTCCTCTTGCATCCCAGAGGACAGTTTGTGATAAGGTTGGCCTTTAAAACAAATCAAGGGATGGGTAAGATGACTCAGAGGGGTAAGGGTGCTGCTGGCGAGCCCTATCAACCTGAGCTCATTTCCTGGGACCCACACAGTGAAAGGAAAGAAGGGACTCTTGGCCTCCACATGTGTGCCATGGCTTCTTTTAACATAAGCGTTAAAAGAAGAAAACCAAACAAATCAAATAAGAGGCTGTGGAGATGGTTTGGTGGCCACAGCTCTTACAGTACATGTGTCAGGACTCAGCTTTGAGCCCTTATAAAAATGGATGCAGCAGCTTGTTCTGTAATCTCAGGGCTTCTAAGGTGAGGTGGGAGGCAGAGATGGGAGAATCCCTGAAAGCTCATGGGCCAACTAGCCTCGTGTATACAGTGGTGAACAGCAAGGAGATTCTATCTCAAAGCAGAAGCTAAGGACCAATACTGAAGATCATACCAGAGATCTACACCATGCCATGCATGGCACATCCCCCACACCACAGCCAAGACACAAAATGACACACACAGAACCCAAATCAAGCAAGTTATCTGTGCTTAGTTCCCAAAGGTCACAGTAAGCTAACAGGGGCTTTCTGGGTCAGTCCTCATTTGAAGATCAAGCCTTCTTATTCTGGAATGACCCCAGGAACACTGATGGATAGATCCAGGAGTGACCAGAAACTCCCTGGGTATGGGCAGGAGATGACTGGAATAAGATAGACACCAAGGACTCCTAATATTTTAACACCTTCAACTCTGTGGGCGAAGGGTTTGTAAGGCAACTCAGAAGTGAGGCCTTGGTGTCGACAGTCACTAGCTAACCACCGCGTCCAAAGCTTACTGATGCTCTCAGAGCTCTTGGGGACTGCAAGGTTTCCTTTGTGAGTGGGGAAAGAGGGCAGGAATGGCTTTAGAGGTGTTCTCCCAATCTCTTGGTGTCTGATGGTTGGCCTTACAGGTTCTGAGGGTCTTGGTACCTATGGGCCAGCTCCCCTAGTTGGGTGGCCAGGCATGCTGGGGGTGGGCCTTCTGACCCCCTCAGAGTTGGACCCTGCCACTGGTTGACCATAAGACTTTAGTAACTCAATCTTCAGCTGTTAGTGGTGCAGGCGAGAGTGATGTTAAGGGATTATGGTGATCTGCTGGTTCATAGATTCCTTCCTCCATACACAAAGCATTTCAGGAGTCCTGTGCACAGGCTTCTCTGGCCTTGGGTGGAGAGAGATGCCATGTCTGGTAATGGGATGTGGGTGAGAAACAAAAGGTGGGGAGGCGGCAACAAGGTGACTCAGGATCTAACTGACCTTTGACCCAAGGCTTTCTAGCTGAGGTGCCTTTGCTCCTCAGCAGACATGTAGCAGAGCCCAGAGCTATGCTTGGTTATCCCAACCAGGGAGGATTTGGCAGACATCTAATGGGCAGGGGCCAAGGATGTTGAGGAAGCCTGGGTGATGGCTCGTCACAGGGACAAATGAGAGGATGAGAGCACAGTGTGACCCTAGTCTGTCTTCTCTGCTTCTCTGGGATGTGGGACTAGGATTCGAACATGAATTTTGTTGTTTATTTTGAGGGTTTCACTATGTAGGCCACTGCAGGCCCAGCACTTTGCTATATAAATCAGGCTGGCCTCAAACCCTCAGAGGTTCACCTGCCTCTGCCTCCTGAGTGCTGATTCAAGGTGTGTGCTACCGCACCAGGCTCTCAGACTTGGATCTAAGCTCTGAGTTCATGTTCAGGCCCCTCCGGAGTTCGTTTTTTTGTTTATGATCTCTGTGTCTTTATATCCTTGGAGGTTTTCCCTGTAGATGGCCTGGGTGTGAGCCACGTGGGAGCTTGTGATGTAGGGGCCTTTCCAGGAACCTCTCTTTCTTCTAAGAGGCCTCAGATGCTGAGCCCCCTTCATCTTGGTCTTTTTTTTTTTTTCTGAGAACAGGTGGAGCTGCAGTCTCCATTTAAGAAAGACAATTTGCAGGGCTATTCTGTGCTTGTGAGTGGGAGATTTAGCTGGTTGAGTGGCAGGTTTCCTGGCATGGGAAGAAACAGCTGGTGTGTCAGTCTGGGTCCATCTAGAAGCCTCTTGAGATTGCGTGGGTCAGTGTTCTCCAGGTCTACCTTGGGAAGCAAGTACTTGTGCTGAGCTCTGGACCAGCCCCTAGAAAAGACAGATGGAGAGAAGTCGATGCCGACACACAGAAGCTTCGAGGGCCTCCTACTGGGAGGACTCTTTGCTAGGTGCTGGTCCTGGGGATGCTGGGAACACTGAGGTGGACGGTGTATGGTTGAGGGTATGCAGGCTGTGCTAGCTTGGAGGCATGCAGACAGCTATGAACTCCACACAGGCTCCTCCTCCTTACAGGTGTGCTGTGAGTCTGAATGTCGGAGACCTCTCCAATGGATTGGGGCTTGAGGTGGGCTTTCAGGGCTTCATGAGGCAGAAGTAAAAGAATGTTCTGAGTTTGAAGGGTTGATGGAGAAGGTGGGGTTGTGAGGCCCCAGATTGGAGAGCGCTAGGTGTTCTTAGGGAGGACCAGAGGGACAGGCTTCTCTGGGAGTGATAAAGGACGGACTAGAATTGGACAGGGGTTTGCATGCTTGCTGAAAGGCATAAGGAGCAGGGCTGTAGTGCGATGAAGTTTTGGCACAGAGAACAGTGGTAGGAAGAAACTGGCAGTGAGGTGAGGGCTTGAACCAGGCAGGGGCAGTGGGGAAGGAGAAGGTAGAAGATGGTAAGTCAGCACATGGAGGCCATCCTCCTTCCGGCCCAGGATTACCGAGGCTGTGTGTGAAGACTTGTGATACAAGTCCAGTGGCTCGAGTACCTCCCTGTTCTGCTCAAAATCCAGCCCTTCCTTGGAGAACAGGCATCAATGAGCAGCCAGGCAGCCTGCTGTCCCAAAGAGTAGGGTGGCAGAGTGCCCACAGCACCCGGCACCAACTGGCACCAGCGCCCTGGCTGGGGGCTCTCCTGGGACCCATTACAACTGGCTTCCAGCCAGACCCGATGGAGATAGATACACCCTCTTCCTTCATGTTTTCAAAGATCCGGGTGGAGTGGTGACAGCATGCAGAGACAGCCCCTCCACTAGGTTCATGTATAGTGGAGAAGTGTCTGACCACACACAGGAGCAAGGACTCCCTGAGCCTCAGCTGCCATGAGGTGAGGCTGATTAACCCATGCCATGGCTGTGAGAGAGGAATCGAGAACACAGGGGGAAGATTCTGGCTCGGCAACACTCACTATTTTGAATTGTGAAGAAGTAGTGATGGACTGAATTGGATGGGTGGCGAAGGCGGGTTGTGGAGGGAGAATCAGCGGAGATGGCAGTTCCTTAGGCTGTGGCTCTGGAGGGCTCGAGGAGTGTGGGAGGCCATCGAGTGGAAGCCTGGGGTCATCTCACATCATGGTATATAGATGATTTTATTCTCTAACACCACCAACTTTTCAAAAGACCCATCGTCTGTACCTACCAGCCACCTCAGTGCAGTGAGCAGAGATGTCAGTGGGGTGAGCAAGTCAGCTTAGCCTCTGGTCTTGTCTGTGTTATTGGAGACTTTCCTGGATTCCCAGTGTCTTCCTCCATCACCGTGTTTCTCAGAGGCTAGCTGGATCTCTTTCCAAGTTGGGGCCTGACCCAGTTCAGGCTCCAGAGAAGCAGAGTCCTGGGCTGGCACTCTTGCACTGATGTTCACTGTCCTCTGCCCTCTCTGTGTGTGACCTGGACAGACATGAAAGCTCTCTGAGGGGTAGTCTCCTCCACAGAACAGGATGGTGATGCTGCTGTCTGGGGTCCTCAGGAGGATCTCAGATCAGGGATGTGCTGTTGCCAGCACACGGAGGCTGCCTGCAGGTTATTTGGTAAGTGAACAAGGATGGGGTAGACATGGGATGGCAGAGGTGGGTGAGAGGAAGCAGGCCCAAGGGTAGGCCCACAGCAGGGAGTCTGTGATGAGGCATCAGGTAGACCTGCCTCAGCTACAGGAGAGCAGAAAGACTGTCCTGGGTGCTGGGCTGGGGGGAATGCTCCAGTGCCTTCAGCACAGCGAGTGACATGTGTCAGCAGCCCCAGTGACCTGCACACCACTCAGTGTCTGCTCTTCCTTCAGTGAGTACAGCAGTCCCCAAAGGGCAGTCCCCAAAGGGCACCTTGATTACCCCTAACAGTGGCAGGGAAGCGAAGCATGCTGTGCCTTTCCCCATATGCCTTCTGGCTGCTTTCTTCTCCTGGAGTTTGATCCAACCCTGTGGAAATCTGCTGCAGCCTCCTAATGGCTATGGTAGACTGAGGAGTGGGACAAATTCGTCTATTCTAGGTATAGACCATAAGGGGCCATGTTGTCTGCAGAGATGAAAAATGAATAAAACGGACTGGAAGTTGGTTTGCTTTTCCCTATGCACTTGTAAACAAGGTCTGTGATAGTCACTGTTCTCCAGTGGTGGGTACAGATGCATGCCAGAATGAAGCTAATGGTCCTTCAGCCCAGGGTCGGCATGACTGCAAACATTAAAACTCCTCGAGTCCTGGTCCAGGAGGCCCTGGATGATTTGAAAGATGAACTCACCCAGGACTACTTCGGGAGCCAAGGAATGAGAGAGGGGGGGGAGAGAGAGAGAGAGAGAGAGAGAGAGAGAGAGAGAGAGAGAGAGAGAGAGAGAGAAAGATCTCCCTGGGAGATAAAGGCAGAGGAGTAGTGAACGGATGAAGGAAGCACAGTGGCAGCTGAGCGTTGTCTGGGTCCTTGGTTGTAGGCAGAGAAGAGCATGTCTGATCTGTCTTTTGGGGACTAGCTAGAAGCCAGCACTGGTGAGTTCCAGAAGACCTAGCCAGGACACTCTGGCGCTAGCAGGCAGCTTTCTGTCTTCCGGCAGGCCGGTGAGCAAAGGAGTGTCTTAGAGCACTGGAAAGGAGCAAGGTTTACATTTCTCTGCTCTGAATAACAAGGGTGTTCCCGCGGACCACTGTGAACACTTTGGGGTTGTCCTGAGCCTTGAAGGACATGGTGCATGAGTGCATGCGTGTGTGCGCGTGTTTGCGTTTGCTTTGTTTTTGTAAGAATTGCAGGAACATTTTCCCTTCGATTTGGGAGACTCAACAGATGGACAGGGAGGAGGTGTGTTCCTGTCTAGTCGCAGGACAACATGCTTGTGTGTGCGTGTGGGTGTGCATGTATGTGTGCACATGGCACTCGTGTGTGTATGGGGCAGTGTTTGGCCTCTTTTCCAACTGAACACCTTGAAAGGTCTTGTTTCAGGATATCCAGGCCAAGGTACATTTTGGAAGTATGTCACTGCTGCAGCTGATTGTGGACATTAGTTAAGGGTGGCTTATGGTCCTGTGTGGAGGCCCTGCAGGCACAGCAGCGACCTTTTTGGTCCTCTCGATCCCTTTCAATTGGCAGGTATGTCCAATTCCCTCAGAACCATTTGGAACTGGTCAGCAGGCTAAGGGGTGTCGTATGGGTTCCTGGGGCTGAGCAGCCAGGCTAGGCATAGCCACGAACAATTCTCAGAAATCTGTTGGCTGAATACTGAAGAGTTGGCAGGATATGGAGTAGGCACAGAGAATAGGTTTTATCTGGGTGTTAATTCTGAACAGTTGGCTCCAGCTGCCAGAGGAGTTGTGAAGAGGAGGATTCTGAGGTGCTAGCTGCACTCAGTGAGAAAAGCGCTGTGATTGATTTGTCATGTCTGTCATGGAAGCAGAGATGGGGGAGAGGGCATGTGGTTTCCCTGCAGAAGGACTACAGAGATCCGAGACTGACTGTTAGTGAAGAACTCATACTTTGACCTATCCCAGTTTCTTCAGCCCTAACATGGGAGTAATAGGCTTACTGTAGGCACTGAGGAAGAAAATGGAGTTCAACATTTTATAAAAGGTGAAAGCATGGAGTTTGGATCTCATTGTTTTGGAGTCACTCAGGAGCCCAAAGTGGCTTCACAGCCAATAGTACAGTCTCCGCTTCTCTGCTTGCTGTGGGCACCACACGGACAGTGTGTAAGACACTTGATTGACACGACTTGTGACCAGTCCTGTGCCAGGCACCTGACACCATGATACATTCTTTACTGAAGTATCAAAGTTTTGTACGTTTCTGACTAGTAGTCATTTTGTTTTGGCCGATAATTCCCCACGGGATGATTTCAAGACTGTTTCTATATGTAATGAGGAAAGGACAGAAATCTCTTTAGAATTTTGTCTCTGACTCTCCATTAAAGGTAGCAAAATTGCTTTATACAGTCTGAAAGCCCAACAAGATCATATACTAACAATGCATACATTATGCAAATCTGTGTGGGTTACTCAAGTTGCGTAATGGATGAGGGAAGGAGGGCTGGGAAGGGGGAGGAGAAGGAGTGGGGGTTCTTATGCAGATCCCATTCACCCACTGGGTGAGTTTCCCGCTTGGCCTTGAGACTGCTGGTCCTGTTTTTTCCTGCTGGCCAGCTGCCTGTCCCTCTGTAGTCACCCCTCACCTGCAAGACAGTCACCCAGGCAGGCACAGAGGGCCTGGAGCAGAAGAACTTCATTGACTCTCATAGACATCTTTCCCTGAAAGGTCCCCTTGGTCATTGTCTCTCCTGTATTTGAGGCATTGGACTTTGTTAAGCCATCATGAATTGCTAGTCTTACAACTAGGTGGCTTTTTCTTGGATTCTATGGGAAACGGAGGTGGGAAGGCACCTTGGGGACATCACTCCTGATCTGTCTGCTTTCTCTATGAACATATCTGATTTTATAGTCTGGCTATGAGGGGTTTCAATCTTCTGCTCTTCCTCCCCACCTTCCCTAACCTTTTAAAGCTCCTCCTTGTCTTTGTCCTACACCCTCAGGGGCTGGGACTCGAACCTGGGGTCTCCTGAATGCTAGGTACTGAGCCCCAGTCTTCACAACCCTTCTTCCCCCACGAATCTAGGGGCTTAGAATTTGACAAGGACAGATATCGAGACCAAGGGTATTTTAGGCCAGCAGATGTTCCCTGGTAGCCTGGGGATTTTTAGGGTTAAGGTTTAAGAGGTGTTGGGAACCAGCTGTGTAGGTCAGTCAGGTGTGGGAGCATCTGGGCAGTTGACGTCTCTGGATAGTGCAGAGAGTGTGCTCCACGCAGTAGATAGATACAAGAGTCACCTCTGGCAGAGGGTGGGTAGGGGGCTAAGTCTGCAAACAGTCTGGGGCTGAGTGGACCAAGCCTGCTCAAAGGTCTCAGTACCAGGACTCGTACTAGGTTCTAGGACTCTGAAGGCAAGTACCCAGTTCTGGTACTTCATGAAGACATTAAGCTTATTACACCCATTTTGTAGCAGAGTGTGGTAAGGCTTGGTCTCATGGCCAATGAGTGAGCAGCCGTCATTTAAGGAAGACCATGTGATCCCCAAGGCCCATTTTCTTGAGACCGAGCATCCGATCCAGATCTCTGGTGACAGGGTGTGAACAGAGGGTCTGTGCAGTGTGACAGAAGCAAGGGGAGGGATAGAGCTGAAAACACAAGTATCAAGGCCATTAAAGGACAGTGGGGAGGGCCTTGGATGACCCATGTTAGGGAATCTAACATGTTGGCTTTGTCTTTGGGGAACGGCAGAAGTTCCCTGGTGGGGGTGGGGTGGGCAGGGACATTGAGCAGATATATCTGCCCAGACACTAGGGAGATGTCAGGTGAGGTAGACCTGGAATACTGGCTCCTGTCTTGCTCAGACGGCCATGGTTGGGGCAGGTGCAGGGTGTCGCCCTTCCTGTTGGCCTGTTTGTTCAACTGGGTGCATCGACATCTCCTGCTTGGGGGTTGGGTGTGTCTGAACAGCTTGTGGACCCTTTTCCTCTGGAGTGAGGCTAAAGCTCTTCCTACATCCTCTCACACCAAGAATGGGCCCCACAAACACCATGGAAGACCGGGCTGGAAGGATCCACGTGGATCCATGTGCAAAGAGGAGTCTGAGGCCCCGCGAGGGGAGCAACTTTCTTTATGTCCCATATGTAATGAAGGACTAGTCATAGGCGTTCTGGTTCCCATGTTCCTGGAGTCCTTCCTCACTTGCTCTACTTTGGGCTTGCATTGCCTTCTGTGGAGTGTCTATTCTCTTGACTGTATCGTCTCTACTTCCTTTTGGGTTAGGCGGCAATTAGTTCTGGAGAGATCTCAAATGATAACGCCAGTTGATGGAGCAGAACTTACTGATTTCACAACTGCCTGGTGGGGCCATGCACACACACAGTCAGTCTGCTCTCCTAGCCATGCATAGACCCTTGTGCTCAAGCTCCTGAGTTCTGGAGATGCTCTGCTGGGGGCTGGTGGTGGACAGTGGGAGGAGCCCTGGTGTTCTGGAGATGCTCTGGCTGGGGGCTGGGGGTGGACAGTGGGAGGAGCCCTGGTGTTCTGGAGATGCTAGGCTGGGGGCTGGTGGTGGACAGTGGGAGGAGCCCTGGTGTTCTGGAGATGCTCGGCTGGGGGCTGGTGGTGGACAATGGGAGGAGCTCCTGGTTGTGGACAGTGGGAGGAGCCCCTGGTGGTGGACAGTGGGAGGAGCCCTGGTGTTCTGGAGATGCTCGGCTGGGGGCTGGTGGTGGACAGTGGGAGGAGCCCCTGGTGGTGGACAGTGGGAGGAGCCCTGGTGTTCTGCCGACTGTGACTTTAGGCGGGCCATTTAGCCTGTTAATTTTCTCATGAATAAAATAGGTGATAATGGCACCTTCTTTAGGGGTGCATAAACCCTGATACATTTTCTTTTTAAATCTGAGACAGGGTCTTTACAGCCTTCAGTGGCTTCAAATTCTCTACCTACACAAGGTTGACCTTGCATTCAGAGGTCCGCCTGCCTCTGCCTGCCGAGTCGGGGATTACGGGTGTTTGCTACCTCGCCCAGCCCTTGCTACATTTTGGAATTACCTTGGGACTTTTTAAAAAATGTGATGTAAAGGAAAAACAAAAATCAACACATAAACCATAACCAAAAAGACCCTGACGCCTGTCCCAGCCTTCTGACCTCATTGGCTGCAGCAGCTTGGACACTGGGAATTTTCCAAGCTCCTTGGGTTATTCTAGTGTGCAGCAAAGTTTGGGAACCGCTATCATAAGTTTGTTGGAGATTAAAGGAGATAATTCAGGTTCCTGTGGCAAACTCAGTGAGTGGAGGTAATTAGTATTCTTAGTATCACTCTCACTGCTTTTAATGTGAGCTTTGGTAGGAGAGGGAGTATTTCCCTTTTATTCCACTGTAGGTCTGTGCTCAGAGGCCAGTTTTTACACAGAACAGCTCCTCCCTCTTTCTGGCCATTATTTCTGCCACTTTAGGGTCAGCTTCAGTCTTCCTGATGGCTATGATTGGGTGCCCAGAGGTGAGCTGGGATGTGCTGGGCTCAATGGCAGGTGGTCAGGCCTTTCCCTGAGTCCCTTCCTGGTGGCTTTGAATCCTCAGGATGACCAATAGAGTCAGAAGCTGAAGATGCTTGCTGGATCTTTGAAATGTTCTTGGCTGTTGCCTGGCACCAGCAGAGGCTGTGAAGGAAGACACATTTCCCCAGACTCCTCTGCTGCCCTGACAGGAAGTTGTGCATCAATGGGCTGACAGGAAGAAAATGGCTCTGCTGCTGGGAGAAGCTGATGGGGGCTGAGGGAAAACGTAGAATCTTTTGGTCCACAGCGAGGAGTCTCTTTCCTCAGGCAATTCCCCTGTTTTTTTCCCTTTCAACACAAAGATTGGGTTTCGCTAAGGAGGAGCCCCAGGAGGAAAATGAGAGGGGCCTGTGCAGGTGTGGCAGTGGGGAGTTTGGTGGCAAGCTGCCCTGGCTTTGGTCAGGATCCTTTCTCCCAGCCCCCTGCCTTGGGGACTGTGAGGTGACTAAGCACTCTGTGATCTCCAGTGCTTTTGCTCTGTCTACCAACCCTACCTTTGCAGATGCCTTTGATTTCTGTTTCTTTTTACCACCCTCCCTTCCCCAAACCCCACAGTGAGTCTTTTAATAGCATAGGCCTTTTGGATCTCTAACCAATCAGTTGCCAAATCCTATCCAAAGTACACCCAGAATAGATGCTTTTAATAAAATATATCACCTTTAAGCCAGCAGAAACCTGTGAAATTTGTACATTTCTTCTGGAGGATCTCTACAAATTTTACAGTATTGAAATCACCACCCGGTGACCTTTGAGAAAATACTTGACAAATTGCAAGCAATAAATAGACAAACTAAGCACTGTTCTAGCAAGGGCCTTTCCTGGTGGACTCTGAGCCTGGGCCTTTTAAATCCCTGACTTCCACCCCCATCCCAGGCCATGGAGCTGCCCTGTGCCCTGAAGGCCTGTTTCCTGCCTGACTCCTAGCAAAGAGCTGATGGCATGGGAGTCCTTGGCCTTGCCAAGTGTGAGCTGAGCTGGGTGACCTTCCTGATGGGAAGACATTCCATGCCTAGGCCAGTTCTTGGTCACCTGAGTCTGATGATGCACTCTGATGGTTTAAGCTGTCATTTGTTCCCCTAGGTCCAGTCTCTGCTGTTTCTGCTGTCTGGGGACCTTCTTGCTTGCCAGTTGCTGGAACACAGGGACTGTGCTGCAGGGGCAACATCCTGTTTATGTTTTGTGTACGGAAAGCCATTTGAGGGCAATGGTCTGTTAAAAAAATGATAATAAAAACCCAGAGAGTCTTGGTCATTCAGTGCTCCCTGGGGTCAGTGTGTCTCTTGGGCAGGTGCAGGAGGCATTGTGTTCTGCTGCTAATTGCAGTTGCCGCCATGGCTATGCTCATTGCTTATGGCTTCACTTCATGGGTAAATGAGCTTAGTCACCAGCCTGACTGCTTTGCCGTCACCATTTGAAGACCCATGTCGGCATCAGTGGGAGCTGGTCTTCAGGTCACTTGGATTTCCGTCACTGTTTTCCTGTGAGTTACCACCTCCCAAAGCTTGGTTGTGCCTGAAACCCTACTCCCCTCCCATGTGGGGAGGAAGGGAGAGAAGAGAGAACCAGAGCAGGCTGGCTTTTCCATAGGTAACACAGCTCTCTGAGACCAACGCAGTCTGGGCTCACTTCCTTAACTTGACAACTGAGTCTATCAATAGTACTGACATTCTTTTTTCATATCTCAGGCAAAATGCTGTTTTTCTGGAGACAGTGGAGAGATAGGAAGGCAATAGACCTCTGACTCCCTTTTGTGTGTGTGTGTGTGTGTGTATGTGTGTGTGTGTGTGTGTGTAGGGTGGGTGGGGGTCTGACTGTCTGGAGCCTTTGATGTAAGTAGGAGCTGCAGAGATGGGCTTGTACATGCAGTGCCTATTCCTGTCCCAGAAGCTGGAGAAGTGTCAAAGAGAGGCTAAAGAATGGGGGGCATGGCCTGTTTTATGTCACCTTGCTTCAGAACCAATGTGGTACCGCCAGAAGAAGTGCTGAGGTCTGGGTCCAGGATTCAGGCTCCAAGCTTTGTTTCCAGATCTCTATTCTGCAGCTAGATGACTGTGACCTGTGTCTGACCTCAGTGTCCTGACCTGGATGGTGTGAGGAGCCTAAGACCTGCCCCTGCCCTAAGAGTCCACACTCAGGATCTCCCTCCTTGGCAGCCATCTATTTGTTCTGTATTTGGCCCTCTGCCTCTTGCCATCTGATCCTACCTCCTATCTTACCATAACCAGCAGCTGGTGGTGGCTGGAGCTGGAGGAATGAGTCCCTTAGGAAGAATGTACCCTCCTGACTCTGCTTCCTCCCTCTGACCCCAGGACTCTGGGCTTCCACCATTCACACCCTGGGCCCAGCCGGCTCTCTTCAGTAAAGTCACCACTTCCTGTGCCTACAACCCTTCCACCTGGCCTGCAACTGACAATAGGCAGCCGCTTCGTAGCCAGTGACGTCTTTGTGAGAAATGACAGTGCATTTGGCCCATCCTGTCTTTTTCCTATGCTGACTTGGGTTTTAAAAGCTCAGCTGTTGCCTACAGTGGTTGTCTGTGAACTCCAGTGTTGGCTTTTCCCACCCTGGGAATCACTTCTGAAAGCCTTATTGGCCTTCAGCTCCTCTCCATCCAAGTGTTCCTCCAGGGTGAGGAGCCCCAGGAGGGCTTGGCCAAGGCTTTCTGTTTTCCTTGGTCTTTGAGCACAGCTGTTAGAGTTCAAAGCGCAAGTAATGGATGCTAAACAAATAACTATCTGTTTAGTCAGTGGGATGAGGAAATTAAGGTGACTCAGATATTAAATTCCTAACTCTAAGTGTGATTACCTGAAAGAGCAAATCTGTGGCGGAGCAATGCATAGCTCCCTCTCCTGAGGAATCCATTCCTTCTTCATCTAGCATTTACTGAGTAGGTGCCAGGTCTTGTGAGGGGCAAGGGAGCAGAAGGAAGAGAAGCCTTTCTCCCTCCTACCTCTGGTGCAGAGTAGAAGACTGTATGTGTGGGACTTCGAGGGTTTTAGTGGTTTCATCTAGACTCCACTCTGGCTGGCAATCTTAAAGCATGTTCCTGGAAAAGAGAAACAGTGCAAAAGGGAAAGAGTATGGGGGAGGAGCCTGAGATGAAGGTGGAGGAGCGAGAAGGGAGAATTGCAGCTAACTTTCCCACTAGTGCTACAGTTGCCTGCTGAAACCCACAGCCTTGGGCAGCAGGAGGTCAGAGAAATGAGTTCTTTCTCAGCTTTCCCCTGCTTGTTTCTGCATGGTGCCTCAGTTTTACCATCTGTCAGGTTTCTCTGTGTAGCTCTGGCTGTCCT
>JAQHUG010000236.1:422292-462644 GCA_028555095.1 Dicrostonyx torquatus | reverse complement strand
AAAAAAAACACCTCAGCTTGACTCAGGTTGGAAGGAAGGACAGACAGCAGTTCCCAGCACACAGCGGTCCTCCCAGCCATACAGACTTCCTATTTCTGCCCCAGGCAGCACAGGGGAAGGGCAAGGTCTGACTATCTTAGGGTCAGTCCTCTTTCCTGCTTCAGCGTGCCGCTGGTCACGCTGCTGGCAGACTGTCTCGTGCACCCTCCACTTGGGCAGTCTCTGGTTCAGTTGTAGGTACACTCTCTGGCTCACGTACCAGCCCAACACCCACAGTTTTAGAGAAACAAAGTGAAGTGAAGTAACAGGCTTTGATTTTTTTTTAACTGATTTTTTTTTTTTTTTTTTAGCTTTTTGCTGCTGTGTGTTGCTCTGGGGGTGGAACTCAGGGCCATGACCATGGCAGGCTAGTGCTCTGCCTCTGGCCTACACTCAGCCCAGAGGAGTGGCTTTGACACTTCAACTTGAATGACCTTAGGACAGCAATCAATATTCAGCTTTCCCACTCAAAGGATGGAAGTTCTGCTGCCCGCTTTGCTGAATTCTTAAGGGTGCCGGACAGTGTAGAGTGCAATGTGATTTCAAGAAATAAGAGACTTGGCTCCCTTTCCTGTCATACACACTTGCCCTCTAGTTTCTAGCTGCACCTTGGAATATGCCAGGTGGAAGAGCGGCATGGCCACTAATCCTTCGGTCCAGTGCTGACAAGCGTCTGGCTTTCCTTCTGTTGTAGCTGGACCTAGCCCCCATCATGCTGTGCCCACTGACTCCCAAGGAGCGTTACCAGTGTCTTTACCTTTACAGTCCCTCTGCAGCTACCTGTGCTGTGAATGACTTGGGTCTAGAGAGCCCAGAGAGCCAGTAAGAGAAGTGTTCCCATCCCCACCTCACCTGGCCAAATTACAGGTTTCTAATGATGGCTTTCTCCTCACTTCGGGGACAATGAAATCATTAATATTTGCATTTCTAAAATATATACAGTACCTGACAGAAAGCTGGTGCCTGCAGCACATTTTGGAATAGAAGGTTCTGGACTCAAGAGTTCTAGTTTCTAAAACTAGTTCCATCATTATTTTGCTTTGTGGTCTTGGGCCTCAATTTCCAGGAAACTTCTTTAGTCATTAGGGTCCCAGGCCCCCGGTTTTAAATTCCCCAGTCTAGGTATCCCTGTCCCTTGTGTGACTGGCGGAGAATTTCCAGGGGAGCCATGGAAATACTTTGCTGCGGTGAGCAGGGCAGGAAGGCTGTGGCTGTCCCATCTCCTAGTCTTAGAGGGCCGCATTCTGTGGCCACTACCTAGCACAGGGCTCTGCGAGTGCTACAGTGACAGAGTGACAACCCCTTGAAGAGGAGCACCTACTGGTGACAGTGTGCATCTAGAATGCCCCCTTTCTGCTTTTCTGTCTCTGGAACAGCAAGGAAAGTGCCATGATTGTCACGTGGTCTCTTCTGTTGTTGAAGACATCGCCCTGCCTGTCTTCAGCCTTTGCCTCTGTGGTGCTATGGAGTGGAGCTTTGAAAGACTCGGACACCTTTCATTCCCCAAGCCAGTGTATCCTGAAAAGGAAGGAAAACACAAAAGCTATGCATTTTGGGCATTGCTGAAACGTACCCGGGAGCCAAGCTTGTTGACTATTCACTCCTGTGTTCTTGTGCTTCAGATGCCCCTGGTATATGTGTGCTTCAGATGCCCCTGGCATATGCCCTAAACTGGCTGCTCTCCTGATAGCCTTCCTGCCCTGCTCTCCGTTGCCCCTCCAGCTCAGTTATATACTCAGCAAGGGCTTTCATGAGGCTGCTCTGTGCACAGCTTGTGTGGAGTTCTTCCACCTGAGCTAGAAACCCTGGCACCACCATTGCTTCCCTGAGGGGTTGCCAGCTTTGATTCTGTCTGGTGCTGTTCTAGAAGGCAGGTACCAGGTTTCTGATAAGATGATAATCAGGTTGGGTTCAAGCCAGACTCAAGCCTTTTGGGGTAGGGTATATGGTGACCTTTAGAAAGTTCCTGACTCTTCTCTATTCTGTTTTCTTCCTGTAAAGAAAGACTACTGACTGTCCCTAACACAAATACTGCTGCACAGGTCAAAATTGGGCATTATAAAAAATGCTGCAGCTTAGAAAAGTGTGGTATGCCTGGCTCACAGGGTGGAAAAAGTGTCTGTCTTGGTTACTGTTCTACTGCCACAAAGATACACCAAGGCAACTCTTCTAGAAGAAAGCATTTAATTGGGGGTTTGCTTATAGTTTCAGAGTTTTATAGTCAGTATCATCATAGTGGGGAACGTGGCAGCACACAGGGTCTAGAGCAGTAGATGAGAATTGTATCCTGGTCTGTAGGCACGAGATGGCGGGGAGGAGAGGAGAGAGAGGCAGGGCCTGGCTGGCATGGGCTTTTGAAATCTCAAACATTCAGATATATGAGCCTGTGGGGGCCACTCTTATTCAGACTGCCACAGCGTCCCACACAGAGGTTTCACAATAAACACAAGCCCTGGAGTGGAAGCTGCAGTGTCCATTCAGAATGCATCAAGGTGGCAGGGCATCTCCCCAGTGAAAGGAGGGCAGGCCCAATGGCATCCGTTTCTCTTGCTAGCAGGTATTTTTTTTGTTTTTTGTTTTTTTGGTTTTTTTTTGTTTTGTTTTTGTTTTGTTTTGTTTTGTTTTCGAGACAGGGTTTCTCTGTGGTTTTGGAGGGAGCCTGTGCTGGAACTAGCTCTTGTAGAGCTAGTCTCAAACTCACAAAGATCCGTCTGCCTCTACCTCCTGAGTGCTGGGACTAAAGGCGTGCGCCACCACTGCCCGGCGCTAGCAGACTTTGAAATGTTCTGTAGGCAGCAGCAGTAATCATGAAAGGGTGTCAAGCTGGAGGGATAGTTACGTTTTTGACATGCTCTCTGCAGTTGCTGGCAAGTGTTAGAAGGGTCAATTTCGGAGGCAGGAAGATAGCTAGAAGCTGATTACAGCAACCAGGTGAAGGATAGTGATGCCTAACCAGGGCAAGCACAAGAATGAGGACAGGAGGGGGAACATATATTAGAGATGCTGAGAAAATGGAAACGACAAGACTTGGTTACCAATTAGGGTGGTTACATTCTCTGCAGGGAGAGAGGAGTCTCTCAATTGCTTGGATAACTCAGTGCTGGAAAGTGCCATTCATTAAGACTGAAAACAACGAAGGAGGTCAAGGTAGGAACAGTGTTGGGTTCTACTCTGGGCATAGGAGGGGCTGCCTCCAGCAAGGGAATGGGAGCTAATGATATAGAGTAGTTAGGAATGGGTGTACAGGGGCAGTGAGATAAGAGGAGGGGTGGGATCCCCAGAGCAACCTTGACAGGTGATAAATAGGAGACTGAGAAGGACAGTTAAAGACTGTAAGGAGGGGAGAGAGAAGGGAGCCATTGCATCTGCCACATGGGGGGCAGGGCTGAAGAACACCTTTGTCCTCTGCTTTAAATTATCCTTTGTCAGCACAGTCATTGGGAATGGCGGTGTGTGTGTCAGGGGGTGGATTGAACAAGTAGAGACAGTGAACGTAGGTGGTTTTCCTTTGTGGATGGACCAGGAGCAAGGAGTCAACTGGGGGGAGGAGGAGGGAGTACCAGGCTTTCCTGCCTGGTCCAGGAGCATGCACATGGGGAAGGTGGCACACCCAGGAGGAGGTGCCTGGCTTAGGCTGGGATATGGACAGCAGTAGGTGTGCACACCAGAAGCCTCTGGATAGAAGCTGCACGTGCCAACAGTCGCAACTTGAGCATCAGCGGGGTAGTGCTTATCTGCTCCTGTCTGGAAGTGTTGACCCCTCACGACCTAACCTAAGGTCCACACACTTCTTTAGTTCCTCTTAGGTGACAGAAACATAATGATAGTGATAAGATATAAGCCTCCAACTTTATGAATTTGGAGCACAAGGGACCCAAAGTGGAGATTTTCATTTACTAGGTATATCAAAGTGAATATTTTTATTAAATACCAATAGGGTCCCAGAAGACATGGAACTTATTTAAAATTATAGGACATAAATTATAGTCAAGAGACAGCTCACACTGTAAAAGGCTCACCCACTGCAGCATGATTGTCCAGGAGATTTAAGCAGCCTCCTGGGTAGTCACAATGTGCTGTCACCAAGACACGATGTGTGTGATGCAGGAGGTGTCAGTGGTGAAGACTCTTGCTAAAGGTTAGTGGCATCTTCCCATCCGGTGCAGTCCTGCTCTTTGCAGGACTTTAGAAGGAAGGATCCTACGAGGGAAGGCGTGCCGGCTGTGCTCTGCACTGACGCCTCTACATCAGTGACTTGACCCTCCTAGAATTCTAACTCCGAGCCTGCTCCTTCATCTCTCTACTCAGTAATCTCAATTCACTCTTAATTCCGCCTCTTGGATGTGTTTGACTCACACCTTGAGCCGGCTGACCCAGGGTCATAAGCACCATAGGAGGAGGTGTGTTTGACAGTCCACGTGGCATGAAGGAGGGAGTGGGATGTGTCTCCTAGAGCAGGTGGGTGAGTTCTAGGGAGGGGATGCTGGGCACTGGGGTCACTTGGAGCAGAGCTGGCCTGGAGCAATTCAGAGGCCAAAGAGGGAAGGAGGAAGTTCTGTCTTTCTTCCATGGGAGCAAGAGGCTGCTCAACCTTTCTGCAGCTAGACCGTAGACAGTCCTGAAGGTGGCCTGCTCAACCTTTCTGCAGCTAGACCGTAGACAGTCCTGAAGGTGGCCTGCTCAACCTTTCTGCAGATAGACCGTAGACAGTCCTGATCGATTGATGAACTCCAAGTGCTGACTGGGGCTAAAGAGATGACTTGCCACCCAACCATGTAGACCTGAGCTGGGACCCTCAGCACCCACACAGAAACTGGTGTTGGTGTGTTTGCAGCCTATCTGGGGAGGGGGGGCTCAGATGGCATGTGTGTGTCTCTGTGTGTCTCTGTGTGTGTAGACAGGTGGATCTCTAGAGCTCCAGTTTCAGTGAGAGACCCTGTCTCCAAGAATAAGGTTGAGCGTGGCTAAGGAAACATCTGTCTTTGCTTGGGTTTTCTATTGCAGTGCTAAAGATACCAAGATCAAAGCAACTTGTGGAGGAAAGGATTTATTTTGTCTTCCAGCCTGTAGTTCATCATCCAGGGAAGTCAGGGCGGGAGCTTGCGCAGGAACCTGGGCACAGGAACTAATGCCATGCCATGGAAGAATGCTGCTTACTGGTTTGCTCAGCCTACTTTATAATATCCAGGACTACTCATCCAGGGTGGCACCACTCTCTGTGAGATGGGCTACTCACAACAGTAATCAGTCAAGAAAATGTACCACAGGCTTGCCCCACAGGCCGATCTTATGGGGGCATTTTTTTCATTTGTGATTATCATTTCCAAAATGACTATCCTGTGTCAAGTCAACACAGAAAGCACCAAACCTAGTGCTCGCCCACATGCATGTGAGCACACACATGAACTCACACACACACACACATATACACACACACACGAAATGAATTGTCAGCTCTGAGTTCCTGAGATCTGAAGACCCTGGCTAGACATCTCAGCCTGGCTTGGTGTGAGGGTATCAGCTCAATCCCCATGTACCAGCACAGAGGAGACCAGGGCTCAGGTGGTATTAGTACTGAAAGGGTACTCAGCCTGACCAGGACATGATGCACAGCAGCCTCCTCTGCCAAGGTTAATGCCATCTCCTGTTCTGCTTTCATAACTCTCCATCGATAGCTCACAGCACATGTGGGAGATTGAAAGTGGGGAATCACTGTGGTACTGCTAATCCCGGGGTCAGCCTGTGCATGGTAGAGCTGGAGAGAAGGAAGCAAGAGAGAGAGGAGGGCCTGCCATGCAGACACATGCCTATAACCCCAGCGGTCGGGAGGAGACAGGAAGAGTTGGAGGCTTGGGCTACTGTGTCTCAATAAAAGAAGAAAGGAGGGTGGGCAGGAGAGAAGAGAGAGCAGGAGAGTGAGAGAGAGGATGGATGCTTGGCCCCAGCAGAGCTCCAGGAGGCCTGGTCATGTTCTCTGAAGATAGGAGACTCAGCGGCTGGCACTTGGGCAACTGCCTGGGAGGTGCTGATTTCACTGCTCCTAGCCTGCACTTGGAAATCTGGAGGTGTTTCCACAGGCCTGTCGGCTTTGCCATCTTCACCTTTGCCTGATAATTTCTCTTCTAGTTCTGGCCACCTCTGGTGCCCAAGCAAGGTACCTGTCTTGTCCGTAACTTAGCCACAGCTCTTTGCCAGCTGTGAATGCTTGATTGGTGGATCATAAACGCTGGCTCTTGTCAGCCTCTCTTTGCTAGATGTGGACTCCATGGTGACAGGGACTGTATTGGGGTGAAGAGGTGCCTATCTGCCACATAGTTAGACTCGGCAAGAGCTGAGGCACCGGTGAGTGGATGGCCTGAGCTCAGGCGGATAGATGCAGTCTCTCTTCCTTCTCTGGAGGAAAACTCATCTCCCAAAGGCTGGACGGGCCTAAGTCCACAGCACAGACTTCTGGCCCATGAGTTTTGTATCCCAAAGGGTAAAGGTCTCAGTAGGGTACTCCTGTGAGCTGGTCTTGCCACTGCGGTCCTCCCTGCTGCACTCTGGTCAACCTACCTCAGTCCCAAGACCTGTTCACTTAGATCTGCTCTGGCCATGAATTGCCATGGTTACCACATCAGTACCGATGGTCAATTTCTATGTAACACTATATATTTATTTGCTAAATATTTAAACACTTGAATTTAACTCTTTTGCCTCACAGAGGACTTCCTGCCTCTGCTCCTTTTAGTCAGTGTGAAGGTCCCTGCTCTGCCCTGACTACTGGGTCTACACTAACTTTCAGTTGTGGCATTGGGAAATGCATTCTGAATCATGCTGCTTCCTGACAGTGTGTGCTGTGTTTGTTAAAGGTTGAAACCCCGTAGCCTGGGCATGATGGGACTTGTCCCAGCCAGAAGGACAGCTCCAGCTCCAGACTTCCCAAGTTCACTTGCTGGGTGCCATTGACTTGAGGGTAAATGCCTCTTTATGTATGGGAGTGAGTAAATGGGGAGGTGTGTGTGTGTGTGTGTGTGTGTGTGTGTGTGTGTGCGCGCTCTTGCTTGTATGTGTGTACATATGGAGGCCATTGGATGTCTTTATCGTCGAGACTGGGTCTCTCACAGTTTCAGCTAGACTGGCTGCCAGCAAACCTCCAGCACTCACCTGTCCTATGCAGTTAGAGGTGCATATGACCCCTACACCCAGAGGTGCATATGGCCCTACACCCAGGTTTTTTTTGTTGTTGTTGTTGTTGTTGTTGGTTTCAGTCAGGATTTCTCTAACAGCCCTAACTGTCCGGGAACTAGATCTTATAGACCAGGCTGGCCTTGAACTTACAGAGATCCGCCTGCCTCTCTCTGTCTCCTGAGCACTGGGATTAAAGGCGTGAGCCACCATCACCTGGCCTGCCCCACACCCATTTTTATGTGGGGTTGGGGCCTGAACTCAGGTCTTCATACTTGATGCTTGCATTTTACTCACAGAGCCATCTTCCCAGTCCAGGGTGGTGGGGGTTGTCCTCCATCCTAGACCATGGCAGGACCGCAGAGCGCTAGCTCCAGAGGAGTTATGTTTGCCAGTGGGAGGTGGCTCCTCTTCATGTCTCCCTTCACTGGCTTCAGAATCCACCTGAATGCGGTTGCCTTGGAAACCACACACTTGCCTTCACCCTGGGCTATGTGAGGTGAGAGAGCTTTGGCTGTGTGGTTCAGGAGACTTCAGCAGTACAGAGCACCCCCCACCAAGGGCAACTGACCAAGGGTAAGGGGCCCAGCACCTGCCCCACCCAGAGCTCTGGCTCTGGCGAGCCTCTCACTGTGATGTGGGACTAAAATCTGTGTCCAGATTGTCTGGAGTACTGATCGCTGTAGTCAGACAGGCTGCCACCAGCTCAACTTTATAATAATAATAATAATTATTATTATTATTTTGTGGTTGCTAAGTGGAGAGATTGGTCTGAATGATCTTTGGGGCTTCTGAGTATATGAAGGTGCCATAGCCGAGGGACACTTGGTGACTAGGAGGGAAAAATAGGTGGAATGTGGCTGCAAGCAGTTTGGAGGCGAGTGGCTGGCCATGTGCTCAGACTCCTGCTGGGTTATCTGAACTACTCCGCCACTCTCACAGTCTTACCTCTTTCCCAGAAGCAGAAATGGACACCTGAGGCTAATGGCCTCAAAGTTGACATAGAAAGTCATCATAAAGACAGTTTTCTCGGCTCTGGTATCTTGTAGTTCAAAGGAGACTGCTCTCAAGTCCTTTACAGATACAAACTGGCCTGCCACTCAAGGCCTTTAGGATAATTACGGAGGTGGCTGAGCCTCTTCCCTCTCAATTCCATCCCCCTTTCTCCAGTGTCACTGGACTGCAAACTCACTTCATGAAAAACATATCTCTGACTCTTGAAGTGTATGTCTATGACTTTTTCAGAATTAATTCATCTTACGTTTGTATTGTTACTTAGTGTTTGTCTGTTTCTTCATTTGACGTTAGGGTTTACCTTGCAGTTCAGTCTGGCCTGGAATTTGTGGGTTTTCTTGCGTCAGCCTCCTAAGAGACGATTTGATTTCCAGATGTGTTCCACCATACCCAGCTCCCCTTCCCCCTGATAATCTACGGAGTATTAATATAGGCGTCCTATTTAGGGCTCAGCACTCAATAGACATTGCTTCTCAGTACTATGATTAGCTGTAAATCTCCACATGAACTCTGACCCTGCTGAGAGAAGACCAGCTAAAGGTGAGCACAGCACTAATCTATTCACATAGCAGGAATGTTTAGAAGACACTTTGACGGCCTGCCATTTAGTAAAAGAACTCCCTAGGACCTGTGACCCCAGGAGTTATGGACTTCAGACCAGGTCTCTAATGCCGGGCCTGGAATCTTTGCTGTAGACCAAGTTCCCTCCGCAAACTTTGTGCACGGTCTCACTAGTGGCTTCTCTTGTCTGGCAGATCAGTATTGCAGCATGCAGGGTCGGCTGCAGGGTCGTCATTGGTACATTTTCTTTCTCAGTAGCCTGGATAGAACCTTCTAGAACTATAAAAGCTAGTCAGCAGGGAAGAAGTGTTCATGTTTGCCTGATTCCTCTTTGTCCTTCAAAAAAGCATGTTGTATTTTCAGTCAGTTCTGGTGGGAAAATGAACTATGACAATAGCCTGTGTTCTTTAAAGGCCTTTGGGGCCTACCTGACTCATGCCCTTGGTACTGAGGTTTCTATGTAATAATCCTTGACAAGCCTGACTATGCAGGGCATAGCTACCGTTTTTAAATGGTGATCTTTCCCACAATGGTGGTAATCCTCCACCAGAAATGTGCATTAGCCCCAGTGTACTGGTCCACCACAGGCTAGTGAGCCCCACTTCTCCAGAGGTATATGTTTTGAAAGCACAGTCAGGGTTCTATGTACTGTAGAGGAACAGTACCATTTATGAACTCTGTGAAAGTGGTGTCTTCCTTCAGCCATCTCCAGAGCTGCTCCTCTGGTGTCTAATAAAGGTACTGTACAGAATTTTACTTTCTAGAGATTTCTATACCATTGTTACTGTTATTGCGTTATGCTGCCAAGAAAATTCTGGGAATTCTAGCTTCCTGTTGGGCAGGAAAAGTGGCTTTTCCCCATTTCTAAGAAGGAAGATGGTGAAATCAGCACAGCTCAAGTCTTTCTCACCCAGTAACTGGATTAGGAGAATGTGGCTGGGACCTGTCTTCCATTTCTCTTTGGTTAAAGGGACATAGGTCCAGGGTGAGATTTTTGTCATTTAATTTCTTTTCTTAAAAATAGTAGCAAAGTCTGCATAACATAGATTTGCCACTTTACAGTACAATGCATCGGCACTAAGTGATATCCATGTGTGGTTTAAGGATTGCCACCAGCCCCCTCCAGAACTGACTTCACCACCTATGTAACCTGTGTGCCTTGGTGTGAGACAGATTGCCTCATGTCCTGATTTACACAGCCATCTTCCACCCTACCCTGTGCAACACCCCTAGATTGGTCTGGCCACATACATGGCCAAGTAGCAGCCTCATGCGTCCATTCTTCTCTTGTGGGCCTAGGATTGTGCATTGTTAGTCCAGCTGTCCCTGTCAGCAGGCTTGTTTTATGGATAGTGAAACTGAGAGAGAATAAATCACCTGCTCAGAGTCATGTGGCTGATGAGAGGCAGAGCTACTTTCCAATAGATGACCGTCTCCAGAGCCCACAGAGTTCCCTGCGTACGGAAGAGACTCCACTCTCAAACCCACTCCTGCTCCTAATTCTCGTGGTGTCTAGAAGCACCTGGGAGCAGGGGTGAGTCACAGGCTTACTATATAGCTGAGAAGGGTGAATGTGGTGGGGTCCAGGGCTGTAAAGTAGCATAGGCACATTGGTCCCACCTTTCAAACTCCTGAGGTCTTGCTAGTCACGCCTCAACATCTGCTGTGCCTTAGGTGGCCTCTGCTCCACCGGTTAGAATCTCTCTCTCTTTCTGGCTTCCCTGCCATCTTCCTATGGGTCCTATGCTTGTCTAAGGATGGAGCCCAGTTCCCTGGAAGAGGAGAAGGTTGTGATGTTGGTGAAATGCCCATGTGTCCCTGCCTGCCCTCCCTTTTGCTCTAGGTGCTAGTCTTTCTTGCAGAATGGCTGCCCGGTTGAGCCCCATACAGTCTTGATTTTGTTTGCCTCCCTGCCCGTCTCAAGGACTGGCACCCATTTCTTGTGTCCTCTGCCTGTCTGGAGCCTCTAGTCCTGCTAACCCCTGGGCTAGCAGGCTCACGTTTGCTTTAGCTCAAGGCACTGAAGACCAGGCAGTTGGGGTCTGCTTTAGAAGTTGTCTTTGCTTGCTGTAATTTCTTAGGTCAGCCTCCTTAGGGTCTCTATGCACGGGGACTCTTCCTGTATTGAGCACCTATGCTTCACTCCCAAACCTCCTGGAGGGGACCTGGAACTTCCCAGCATCTTATCTTTTAAGATAGAGCTCGGGATCCTGCCCTACTCTCCTGCTCCATGCACCACCTGGTCTGTAGGGCCACCCCCTTGCTTTCTCATTCTCTAGACCTTAGCTGAAGATGACTTCCACAGCAGCTCACTGGTTCACTCAAAGCCTGCTGTTTTCATTGAGCTGATCTTCAGCTGTTCACCCCATGCCTTATTCTCTCATTTTTGCTGTAGAGGCGGGGGCAGAAACCTGCACCTTTAGTTGTCCCTGTTAAATTTCCCTTGCATTCCTTTCTGCATCTCATTCAGCAGCAGGATCTTTGGGGTAGTCCCCACTTCCTGTTCTCACACACTGGAAGAGCCGTCCAAACCGCTGAGATAGAGGTGAAACCAGAAATTCAGTCTAGGGCAGTACATTTTCTTTAGTTGGACTAAACAGAGGGAATTGAGGTTAAAAAAGAAGCCCAAACATTTGCGAGTTTTTGTTCTACAAACAGCGCTTCCCCTGAGGCTGCAAGGTCATGCCTCCCCACCACACTGCCCTACACAGCATGCACATGGGTGGAACACTCATCTCAGTAACTAGTGCTTACCCAGCTTCAGTAGGCTCCGTGCTGGGCTCTGGATTGAGTGACACATGACACTTGGCCATTTGGTAAGACCGTGTTGTAACAATGTTGCCCCAACAGTCTGTGCCACAGGAGAGTGTTGACACATAGCCACATGCCCTGTGGCTCTAACATTCTCAATTGCTCTACCACAGCAGCTGGGCTGGGCCCTTGCTCCTGACCTGTGACTAAGCTTGCTACAGCCACAAAGCAGGGATCAGTAGCCAGCCACGGTGGAGCCATCTGCCAGGTGCAGAGCAACCACGGCCTCCAAACTCAGACCACGAGGCAGCATTGCATGACCTCCAAAGTCCCTGACACCTTCCTGCCCACAGACCCTGCCTCTCTCTTCTTCAGTTTCTTCCTTGGTGCCACTGGGGCAAGGAGCTAAGTGCTCTCCAAGGTCCTTCTGGGTTCTCTATTATCACTTGTTAGAATGTACTAGAAGCTGTAGCCTTTGAGAGCAAAGAGGAATTGCCTCTACTGGGTGTGTGTAGGATGGAGGTAGGGAGGGGCAGGCTTGGCGATATTGCCTCCTGCTGTCAGAATAACAACTGTTCTCCATCTTGCCTGAGGTCGTGCGTTTCCTCTATCAGAGTTGTTGAAGGTCTGTTCTACAGGGACAGGAAGGCTCCAGCCTAAACTGGCTGAGGAGCTACCCTGAGATAAACATCTTGACTGCTGGTACAGAGACCAGCCCAATGAGCCTTCCCATCTGGGTGGGAATGAGGACCTCATGGTGGGCGGAGATGTTCTAGCAGAGGCTGGAGATGGGAGGGCCCTCCAGGGGAAGGAGTCTGCCAAGCAGCCAGAGGTAGGTCAGTCTTAGCACATTTTTAGGGATGGAAAGAGAAGTATCAAGGGGCTGGAGAGAAGAGAGGGTAGATGGGGCTGGTCTGTCCTGCTGGGACTAGAACAGTGGCGGTCACAAAGTGCTTAGGAGGAGGACAGGGGATTGTAATCTGACAGAGGCAGGGGTGTTAGGGAATGTCTCCAAGCTTCTGTGGCTGAGATTTTAGGAAAGAATGTGAGTTCATCAATAGCTTATCAAGGACAAGGGGTGGGAAGAGGGTGGGGAGATGGACATATATTTGGGGGAGTTGGTTGCCTGGCCACATGCATTGGCTGGGACTTCCAAGTTCCAAACTGTGCTGGGGTTAGGTTGAAAAATCTCCCTCGATGGAGATCTCCACGACTAAAGATGGCAGCTACTAGCTGCCCTTGTTTGAGAATCGGGACTGACACTACCATCTCAGCCTAGAATCCCGAGATTCCAAAGCCCATGAGTAGCACAGCCCTAGCAGGGCCTGTGGAACCCTGCACGCAAGGTCAGATCTTCTCAGGAGATGTAAAGTCCTTCAGGCTTTTTACAGGAGCCTTAGCATTTTACAGTTCTGTTGTTCCGTTACCTCCACCTAGAAACAGACATCCCCAGCATAGGGAACCTATCTTCTCCCAAAGGCAAAGGTTTGAATCTTTTCTTGCCTTCAGGATCCAAACTTGCTTGTTTGGCTAGGCGGCTGGGAACTGTCACTGTCCCAGACTGTCAGGAGTATGGGCTCCTGGGCAATGAACTATCTGGTGTGTAGTGGGGGTGAGCGAGGCGGAGGTGTGTTCCCTGGGCGGGAACTCAGGGGCGCCCAGCTGTGGAGGACACAGAGCCAGGGCCCAGCTCAAACAGCTTTTTTCGTGTTCCCTTTCCCCAGCAGGGCCCTGCTCTTCTCAACTGTATGTGCTCTCTGCTCTTTTCTTAATTGTGTCCATCTTTTACTTTTTTCTTTTTTTGTATTGGAACATGCGGCATTTGTTGCTTGGGTTGACTCTCTGCATCTGCATGTGCATGTGTGTGAGTGTGGTTTTAAAACCTGATTGACAGGAATGGATTTTACAGCCCATACTTCCTGGTTCTGGAAAAAGAGAGGCAGACAGTGAGGGGCAGGATCTCTGAAGTAGGGAACATTTTGATCTAGGTGTGCTTTGGGGATAAATTTAGTTCTCAAGGCTGCTGCGAAGTTCTGATTGAGCAGGAGTCCTTGGGCACCCACAGCGGGGAGTGGCCATGCCATCCCTCACTTGCTGATCAACCTCAGGGGCCACAGAGCTCTGATTCCAGCGGCCCTGAGCTGCCACGGATGGAAAGACAGCACCAGGCTTCCTCCGCGCCCCTTTCCAGGTGCTCGTGGTTTTGAGACACTTCAGGTTTCATGGCTGGCACATCTCAAAGAGGAAATACAGATTAATGGTGTCTACTGCCATGTTCTCATGTTCCCAGGATTAAATCAATGAGATCTGAAATATTAATTGGGCTTTTATGAAGAGAAAATGAAATACGATATGGCATGGAATATTCTAAATTTAGGTTCATGAGTTTGACTGTCAACTTCCCCTGAATTGCTAAATTTCTCTGAATCTGCTTCTTCCATGTATGTGTGTATGTGCAGGCCATACATACATACATACACACATGGTACATACATACATACATACACACACACACACACACACACACACACACACACACACACGGTATCCACTCAGATTACCACCAAGCCTGGAACAACCAGGAGTTTGGGTGAGTATTCTATTTTGCCTCCTCCTTGGCAAGACTGCCTTTTGCCTGTAACTCAGGGCCAGATCTTGCCTGTGGTTGGCACCTGCTAAGTCATTCAATTCATTCAGCTGAGGTCTCTGGAGCCCTTGCTCCCATACTCAAGTTCTTTCCTTAGCTATGGTCAGCATGGTCCCTGGGGACCTGTTTCCTCACTGTCTGCCATTTCCAGTATTAATGGTCATCATAGGGCTGCAGGGATCTTCTTGTCCTTCCTGCCCAAGACTGGCCAGTCCCTACTGGTCCTAGGTATAAGCTTATTGTCAACACATGGGCACAGAGCCCCTCATTCTCCTGAGTACTGGGAACTGGGCCTCAGGCTGGTAGACAGAGCATGGACAGCCTCGTTAAAGCTGCCTGGCTGATATAATGGTGGCAGGGGAGATAATAAAGCATTAAACACTAGGCCACATGCTACACAGACAGTATCCTATTTAATCTTCAATTTATTCCCATCCATTTCATATTTGCTGCTGTAGCTTGAACCAGCACACATTTGTTATCTTACATATGGGGGTTGAGGTCAGAAGTTCAAAATGGCGCCAGCAAAACCTAAGCGCTGGCGGGACTGCTCAGGATAACCCATTTGCTTGGCCTTTTCAGCTTCTGGAAGTGGCTTGCCTTCCATCTTCCAAGCCATTAGCGGCTGGTTGAGTTTTCTCATGCTATGTCACACTGCCAGTGCCTCTCCTAATTTCCTGCGCTGTATTTAAGGGTCCCTGTGATAATGCAGGAAGAGCTCCCACCCTACAGACTGCTCATCTTACTCCACCTGCAGCCTCTCTTCTCCTTTGCTGTGGTTTAGGAACGTGAACATTTGCTAGGGTTGTTCCGCTTACCACAGCCCTTTCTTGCAAGTGGAGAAACCGAGACTTGGCTAGACCTCATGCCCACGGTCATGTGACTGTCGGGTGGCAGGCTGGAACTAGAGGTAGAGGTGCTTGATGCAGGAAAGTCAGAGAAGAACACTCTGCAGAATAACCCAACTGCCCGTGACAGTCAGGGGAGAGGAGATGGGAGGAGGTTGAATCCCAGTTCATCTTAGTCTAGAATGGCGAGGATAAACTGGCCCGGTTAGCTACCGCAGGAGAGGCTGTGCTTCTTCAATGTGGCTGCACACTGGAGTCACCTGGGAGTTTTGTCTCTGGAGAGTCAGCCTTAATGGCTCTGGGGAGATCCTGAGTTCAGGGTTTTCCCAGGCTCTCACTCCAGGCTTCTGGAGTGTGGCAGAACCATCATGTCAACTAACCAGAGCCCCCAGCTGTGCCTCTCACCCTAATAGAGTTGGCTGGAGCCCCTCTCCCTCTCCCACCCAGTCAGGACCTTGAGTCGCAGGCCTTTTCCTTTCCTCTGCCTCTTTGTAGCCCTGGTTGCAGGCTCCAGGGCATCATCTGTACCCAGAGCCTCCCCTTTGGTGACGAACGTGTTCTTCTCCGGCTCTCCTCAGTCCCTCTTGTATGGCCATCAGCACAGCTGTAGCCCTTTCTCCTGTTCGTCCTTATCAAACTTGGAACAAATCATTCTCCTCTCTGTCCCTTGGTTCCCTCACCCATAAACTTAGGATACAAAAATGAAGTAATGCCTGCCTGGTCAGTGTGCAGACGAACGGCTTTGTACATGCAGGAGATTACAGCTAAATGTTTGCTAGTGTCACCAGGGCTTCATCTAGCCCTGTGGGTCCAATTGATTGCAACAAACATTGATTCTTTACTTAGTGCGAGGTTAGGAAAGGGTGAAGTGTTTTCCCTGCCCTGAGATAGCTCACAGTGGTGGAAAAGGTAAATCAGTCAGATCAGACTGCTAATTCCAGCACAGCATTTGGTGTGGGATCAGATGGCAGTGAGAGATAAAGGCAGGGATGTTGTGATGTGGGACTGTGAGGACCACGATCTGAAGGTGCATCATAGTTCTTGGCACTAATAAAATCTTGGTGGGCTTTGTCTATGTCTGCACATCGGAACTTGTGGGTTATACATCCTACCAACCCCCTGAGACCATGCTTGCAAAAGCCTTCACCAGCAAATGCAAAGGTATGAGTGGCACCCCAAGACCCACTGTGAACGTAGGTGCTCTCTGCAAGAGGACATTTACAGGCTCCTTGACAAAGTGGATCCTGCCTCCTATCCAGCTCTGCCCTGGAGAGCAGCAGGAATCACTGCAGAGACAGAGGATACCTCCTGTAGACCCGGGGGGCACGGCAGCAGTGTAAAGGGGCATGAAAGAAAAAACAAGGATGCACAGGGTAAGAGGGCCTTAAAAATGGGCAGAGTCCGGGTTCCAAATGGCCAGAATAAGAAAAAAAAAAAAAAAAAAAAAAAGGTTGCCCAGCTGGTAGGTCTTAATGTGACAGCCAAAGGGAAATGAGGTAGTGGTGGGGACAAATTTAGGAGAAAGGCAGAATGTGTCCTTCCTGTTCCTGCTAGCCAAATGGCCAGTGGCTCCACTCACAGTTCTCTCATGAGGAGCATCAGCTCTCTCGGTGTTGGCTGGTGCTGCTGACAGCTGTGGGTGTCTTTGCCAGCTGTGTGAACAGCTGTGCAACAACCTTGGGCTGTTCTATGCCCTGGCTCATTTCCCATCCCTACTTGGTTGAATACACTTTAAAAAACAGGATCCTAAACTCCCTGGTTCTAGCTGTAAAATACGTTGCTCGGAGGAGAACAGTGCGTCGTCTGCCGGGGGAAGACAGGGAGGTGAGCGAGGTAGACTTGCAGGCTTTTCTCGTTTTTAAGAAAGGCTGTCTGAAGCAGACAGGTGTTAATGAGTGTGTTTCTGTGTACACGATGCATTAAGAGCTACTAACAACACCAGATCATTCCTGAACGGCAGTTGCCAGTTCTGACTGAATCCCACTGGGCTTTCCTGTCAGACATCATTTGAACCCCACCTCTGTAGAAGCTTGCATGCTGCTCATTGCTTCACCTGCAGCCTCAAAAGGACTTCTAGAAACTGTCTGCAGTAGCCTGGAGCTTTCCTGAGTGTCCACAAATCCACTGGTGTGGCTCACCCAGGGTGAGAAATGGTCCTTCTTCTTCCTGGAGTCTATAGGATTCTGCAGAGGAAAGGAAAGCCTGGGACTTCTGGGTGGGCAGACTCAGGAAGGATTTCTGAGCTGTTCTCAAGGCCTGGCCAAGGCCAAAGCCTAGGGACAGAGCTGGAGTAGAAATGGTGGCTCCATCCTTAATGAAGGAGGCCAGAGCCTTGACTTGTCAGGGTACAACACAAAAAGACCCTCCTGAAGACAGCATTTCCCTTCCAAACGATATGAATAAGCAAAACCATTAAACATCTAGGAATAAGGCCAGGGGAGAGGTAGAGGGAACCTTGTGGGAGCCTCTGGGATTGTGGGCTTCTGCCTGCTGTTGGGAGCTCCATGCGTGCTGGCAAGAGCAGGTGGGCTGTCTCCTGTGGTGAGGTCTGATATCCAGTCCTTGCTGGAGGATCATAATGACTGGATCTATTTTTTCTGTAATATTCTAGATACTATCATCATTATTATTTGGTTTCAGTTGTGGGTTATGAGGTTGCTCTACACACCCACCCTTGAACTTAGACCTCAAGGCTCCATGTGTGCTGAGCTTAGCTCTCCCCGAGGGCTACCCCCTCCACCTGCCTTGGGGGTTCTAGGTCTTACCTGATTTCTTTCCTGCATGTTCTGTGATTTTCTACCTCTTTGCTCTGGAGAGAGCTCCTTGGGTGGCGGGGAGGCAACTCCTGCTGCTCTGTGCCGGTTTCCTGAGTCACATAGTCTTTGTTCCTGCTGACAAGCTCAATAAGTACACATGACATTTGTCTTCGTCTGACCCAGAGACCAATGGATCTGGATATAAATTGCAGCTCTGCCTTTCGCTGGCGATATAGCCCCAGGCTAGTGGTTTAAGCCTTTGTACTCCAGTACATCGGTAAAGCTTAGTGGTGCTAGTGTCTTCCTTAACAGGTTGCCACAACCGCACGACCGGCAAGTGAAATAACACGAGTGCTGTGGGTGTGGGTGCCATATTCACCTAGCCAGGACATGCTACTTCAAGCTGTTTTCAGAACCCCTTCCCAGGTCCTGCTGCTGTTGGCTAGTGCTGCCAGCTGTGGGAATAGCTGTGCCTCTGCCATCTTCCCTTCGCCTCCTCCTGGGCGTTTGCTGTCACATTAGCGGGCAAGTGTGCTTAAAAACGAGTGGAAGAGCTGCGCGTGTTTGAAGTGTAAGGTGTGTCACTCTCGGAGAGGGCGTCTGCACTGTATAATAGATGAGAAAGAGCTATCTGGGTAAGGAATGTTTCTGGCTAGCTTTTCTTCCAGGGCGTGGGAGGAGCATCCTCCATCCTGGTGTGGGCTGGGGGAAGAATGAATGTGCTCTTCAGAGCCTCTGCACAGGCTCTCGGTTTGTGGCTTTCTCATTGATCTATTTCTCTCTAGTGAATGGGCTTAACAGGAGGAGAGAGAGTTTTTTCCCTAATGACCAGGATAGAAAAGAATAAAAAGTGACTTTAGGGGTATCTTGGGACCTGAGCTGTCACTGTGTGCTGGGCTGACACTTCATTTCTGAATGTAAAGGGCCCTGCTTCTGTTTGGTAGGATAAATGGCCCTCTAGTCAGGGGCAGCCAGGAAAGAGGCCGGAGTTTCCATCTAATAACACACAGCGTGGAGGGGTCTCTCTCTTTCTCCTTTTCTCCCCGGGAAAAACAAGACTGGTGCTTGGGTCAGCTGGAGCTCTGGACGGCTCAGCATGGAGTCCCAGTAAATTGTTTGGAGCAAATATTTCCTAGTGTTACTGGGAATCCAGGCAGGGTGTGCTCAGTGGGCCTTGGAGGCCTGTCTTAGGCTTCTGCTGGGAACTGGTGCCCAGGTAGGAGGTGGCTGTGTTGGGCTGTGTTGGTCTGCGTTGGTCGAGTGATGCTTGTTGACCCTAGGATCCTTCATCCTACCAGGTGACAACCAGGCCAGCTCTGGAGGTTTGTACTGGGACAGGCAAACACGAGGCCTTGAGTACCCATTTCTCTGGTGAGAATTTGGGTAAGAACAATCCCTTGAGTGATTTTGAGTTCTGTGCTGGAGAAGGTCAGAGCAAGGCTAAGTGGCTGCCCTGCATTGCTGCATGTTAACCCAGGATGCAACAGTGCTCTTTGGCCCAGAGTGACTGACATCACTCGGCATCAGTGCTGACTGAGCCCAGTGACATCAGCACAGAGAACCTAAGCCAAGGGAAATCCGTGAACTCAGCCCGTGCTTGAGCAGATGGACGGAGGAAAAGCTTACGGCTTCTCCAAGTGAATAGGTGGTCCTTGTGGTTTCAGGCTGGGGCTGTGATCCACCAAGAGCTGAGGCAGAGGGATCAGGGAACAACAAAGTCCTCCTTTGCTTCAGGGTGAGAGGTTTTTGTGCTTTATTCTCTAAGAGTCAGACCAACAAAGCCATTAGAAGCAGTATGATGACAGCAATGACAGGCTCAGGAGCCTGTCTTGGGCCAGTTTTGTTGCTATAACTGAATACCATAGATGGTGTAAGTTATAAAGAGAAGAAGTTTATTTAGCTCACATTTATTTAGACTACAAAGTATAAGAGCATAATGCTGGCATATGGTCTATAAATGGGAAGGTGTCTTGCTTAAAGTATAATAACTATATGAAGCTAATAATGTCACCTGGGATCTCACTCTCATGACCTCATCCCCTAAAGCTCCTACTTCTAGATACCATTAACACAAATTAAGGAATTTTTTTTCAAATCCATCCTTCCTTTCCTTTTCTTCCTTCCTTTCCTTCCCTCCTTCCCTTCCCTTCCATTCCCTTCCCTTCCCTTCCCTTCCCTTCCCTTCCTTCCTTTGTGCCAGGGTTGAAGATAACCTTAATCCTTCTGTTTTCACCTCCTAAGTGCTGGGATTATGACAGTGTATCACATCCTCCTGGGGGTTTTGTGCACGTTAGGCAGCTGAGCCACATGTTTCCTCAGCCCAGGAATCTCTCTTCTAATAAGTGAACCTTTGGGGACACCTTCCCAGCAGGGCAGAGAGTCTTACACAAGTCTAGGACTTTGGCATCCTGCAAACTGTTTGGTCAAACATGTGGGTAGGCTTCTAGGAGGTTCCTGAAGCCCGGGAATGTGCCTGGGGCACAGCAAAAGGCGGGGGGGGGGGAATACATATCAACCCAACTCCTTTCAGGAACTGCACCCAGCTCTCTAGGTGATTTTGTGTGGTACTTAAGAAGCTGAAAGATACGTTCCGTTCCGTTGAGGGCCCTGAGCTTTGGCCTTGGCTATAGTTCTATTCAGTCAGCTCCATGTGGGAATCCTGTTCTCTGAATGGCAGAGCAGTGGGAGACCTACTCCAGCCCAACCTGGCCCAAAGCCCTGCCCTGGTCAGCCTTCTGCACGCCAGCTGAGCCTTGAGTACTTGCCCAGGAGAGTGCCCCACACTTACTCGTCAAAGCCAGGCACTGGAGACGCAAGGACAAGCAGGGCAGAGCTAATCCCACCCTCAGGGAACTTCCACTCCACAGGAGGAAAGGGGCAGGTCATAATGAGGGGAGAGCCAAAGAGGCCAGAGTACCCAGGCATGGTGGTGCACGCTTGTAGTCTTTAGTACTTACAGGTAGAGGCAGAATCAGGAGTTCAAGGTTACCTTTAGCTACAAAAGTGAGTTCAAGGCCATTCTTGGCTACCTCAGACCCTGTCTCAAAGGAAGAGTTTTATGTAAATTCTGTAAAGGACAATGAATAACAGAACAATGAAGGAGAGATTGACCAGGGCTGAGGTTTCAAGAGTGACAGGTGTCTATCTTTAAGATGGTAATTTGGGAATCACAAGATTTATTTCTGTTAATATTATTTCCTTTTCCTGAGTACTGAAGTATTATCTCCCCAGGAAAGTGAGGCTTAGGGAGACTTATTAACCCCCTCAGTCACACAGCTGGCCAACAGATGAACCACGATTTGAACACTACTTTGTCAGACTCCTAAATCCAGGCTCTTTCCTACCTTCCTTGGCTGTTTCCAGTTAGGATGATCGTATTCTGTTTGTCAGGGCTACAAGGTAACTGTTAATGTGAGCAGGAGAGGTGAGGTCTGAATCTGGCTCCATTGCTCCCATGGCCCCTCTTGTAGGAAATCATAAGCTGGATAACCCAGGGGAGCGTCTCCCATCCCTCTGGAACTGGCCTCATTAGTGTCCCAGGGCCATCTTATTTCGGCCACAATCTATCTAACCCTGAATTCTGGGTTAGAAGCTGGGTAGAGCAAACTCATTTCTTCAGGCCTGCCGGGCTGGCACATTGGCATGCCCCCTCCCAAATGTTTTTCTCATTTCCGGTTTCACAGTTGTTTTGAATCACAGGCTCATTTCATTCATCACTAAAGCAAGGCGTGCAATGGAAAAGACATATCCTGTCCTCCAGTGCTGCCTCATTTCCTGCCTGTGACTGACAAGTGCCCCTGGAGCACTTCACACACCTTAGGGAGGGTTTGCTGTTCCTGTGGCCTGCAGGGCCACCATTCCCACAGTTGCAGGGGCTTGCTCTTCTCCAAGGTCCTAGTCTGCAGACAAAACTCTGACTGCTTTAATGGACAGAGTCAGTTCTTTCCCAGCCACAAATTTGTCACCTGCTCACTGTGAGCCTTTGCAGCCTGTGTTCTTCAAGGTTTTAGCCAGTTGAAAACTCTAGACATGTGTGGATCGGTGCAAGTGCATCCCTGTATTCATGTGCTCACGGTGTCAGTGGCTGATGACACAGACATGTGGAGTGTCACCCAACCCTCAGTTTCTACTGGGGACAGGAGATGTCCTCCAAGGACTGTAATTCCAGGCCCACAGTAATGCTGAAGAGCGCTGGAGACCAGGGGAGGAAACAGTTCAGATCTGGAGTTGAGGCCGGGGGAGGGGCCTGGGCTGGGTTCTGTGAGAACTGTGGATCCGCTAGTAGGCTCTTTGAACACCTTCTTGGCTGTTGCTCATTGTGGTTGTCTAAGGTATTTCTCAAGGGACGTAGGGAACCTTTATTTGTTGACCGAGGTTTCTGTCCTGCCCGGTTCCTGCAGTTGTTACGCCTCAAAGAAATCACACAGAGGTCTATATTAATGATAAACCGATTGGCCCATTAGCTCAGGCTTCTTATTAACTTAATATTAATCCATGATTCTTATTTCTGTTAGCCACATGGCTTAGTATCTTTTTCAGCAGGGCAATCACACCTTCCTTCTTCTGTAGTTGGGACAGGACTGGGGAGAAATGGGCTTCCTCCTTCCCAGAATTCTCCTGTTCTCATTGACCTGCCTCTGCTTCCTGTCTGGTTGTCCCGCCTATATTTCCTGCCTGGTTACTGGCCAACTGGCATTTATTTAAAACATAGCTGACAGAATATAGACAATTGTCCCACACCACTTCCCCCTCTTTTTTTCTTTCTTCTTTTTTTTTTTTTTTTAAAAAAAACCAACAACAACAACAACAAACAACAAAACCAAGAACATCCATAGTCCATTTTTTGGGAATGTGAGTGTAGTTTTCCAGACTACTTCCTGCTGGTTGGGGGCACTGATAATCTTATGGGGACCTAAAGAAAATTTAGAATTATGATCAAGTCCTGACTGGAGTATCCTGTGAGGCTTGATCATCTCAGGCAGCAGTCTTGAATCTGTTCTGGACATAGAACTTAGACATCTGGGCAATCTGTTCCTACCAGAGATTTCTCAGGTGGTCTTCCTTGATCAAACCTGATTTTTCTTAACGCAGAATGAATACACAGCCTCTTATTTTTTTGTGGAAACAAAAGCAAAATCTCTACTCCAAAGTAACGTACCATATGACTTCAATTTTGAAGTCAAGGTATTTTCAAAATACCTATCTTGGATTAATTCAGCAGCATTTATAAGCAAATATCTTTTAGCATCTGTTGCTCTTTCCTCAGCATTCAAACAATTCAAAGACAGCATAATAACATACAGTATCAAGATTCTCTATGCATTTTCAATTTTTATGTGGCTTTACTTTAACCTCTTTTTTTAAAATTTTTACTTTTTGAGACAGATTCTCTGTATATCTTTGGCTGTCCTGGAACTTTCTCTGTAGACCAGGCTGTCTTTGAACTCACAGAGATTCACCTGCCTCTGCCTCCCAAGTGCTGGGATTAAAGGTGTGCACCACCACACCCAACTACTCTCTTTTTTCTTTTAAGGACTTTAACCTTTAGCCTGCATATATTTCCAACACACTGTAAACCATTTAGAGGTTTTCTTCATCATTGACTCTCTCTTTACTGTATATCTCCTTTTTTTTCTGACCACATGAGTCTTTAATTTGCTAAGCAATATGGAAAGTATTAAAGCCATGGCTTTGACAGCTGGATCCAGCCCTTTCCTTAGCTTTCTGAAATTCCAGGTACCAGCAGGAGCCATGTTTATCACCACAACTCTATGGTGTTTCAAGGTTCTTGCCAGCAAGCAAGATGCAACAGTGTGTCCACAAACCACACTCAAATGCTCTGTAGCTGGACCTCCTGCCTCAAAGAGTCAGAGTTTGACTGGCAGAATGACCCAGAAAGCTGGCATTTTAAAATGGCGCAGCTTTTTTTCCTGCTATCACTGAAAACCAAAAAGCATTCAGTCAGCTTTTATCAACATTATTTAAGTGTTTTGTGGCAGGACCTCTTAAAGAGCTACAGGGTTTTGCAGCTAAAGCTGAGTTAGGAAGCCTCTCTTAAATGAGAGCTCTTGCCTCTAACAAGCAGATCTGATCCAAGAAATTGCTGCTACCAAAAAGCCATGCTTTACTTTATTCTTTTCTGTCTAGAATTACTCCCCAAGCTCTCTCAGGTTTTATGTGGATGCAGTTGTCCACATGGGTGCCATTTGTTGACCAAGGTTTCTGTCCTGCCTGGTTCCTGCAGTCGTTAAGCCCCAAAGAAATCATACAGAGGTCTATATTAATGATAAACTGATTGACCCATTAGCTCAGGCTTCCTATTAACTCTTATAACTTATACTAACCATTATTCTTATCTATGTTAGCCTCATGGCTCGGTATCTTTTTCAGTGGAGCAATCACATCTTTCTTCTTCTGTAGTTGGGACAGGACTGGGGAGGAATGGTCTTCCTCTTTCCCAGAATTCTCCTGTTCTCATTGACCTGCCTCTATTTCCTGTCTGGTTGTCCCACCTATACTTCCTGCCTGGCCACTGGCCAATCAGCATTTATTTAAAACATAATTGACATAATATAGACAATTGTTGCACACTACTTATTAGGTTTACTTTATTTTTTATATTTTATTTTTGGCAGTGCTGGGGATTAAATGGGGGCCTTGTGCAACTAGGCAAGTACTCTTCCAGTCACATTCAGCTACTAAGTGCCTTTTACTGTCACCTCTCCATCCCGCTCATCACCCTCACTTGATTTCAGGGTGCTAGGACAGGGGTGGCCTCTGTGTCCTTTCCCCCATCCTTACAGCTGGCAAGCGCTCAGAAAGATGCAGACATCTGACCTTGACCTGGCCTGCAAACTTCCTGCAGCTACTTACTCCTCATCCTTACAGTTAGTTCAGACTCAGTAGGAGAGCATCTCTTGGAGCTGACCCTGCCCGGTGTTGAAGCCACATTCATGCTGCCTTCTCTTTGGACACTCGGCAGCACTGTGGGGCTCTATAGAGTCTCAGTGCTACATTTCTGACCCTTGGCACATACCAGATCTTCCTGGTTCTAAGTGCCACCCTGTTGCTGTGAAGTACCCTGGGTATCCCCACCTTCTGCCTGCCTTGTGACATGGGCATCTCCTGTGCCCTTGTCTGTAGTACACAGCCATCTCTTTCCTTCACTGAGTCCTCCAAGGGCAGTCCTGGCCCATGCCTTTGCACCCCCAATCTCATATAGCATCTGGCAGAGTAGGGGCTCAGGTAAGTGAATGGATTCCCTACAACACCCACACACTGTTAGCTAGCCAGCTGCTCATCGGATCTTGGAGCAAAGCCACACCCTTAAAGAAGTTTCTCTTGTTCTGCAGGGACTTGAACCACCTGTGCAGAGGTGGCTTTGCTGAATGACCTCAGGTTCCCTCATGTCCACAAAGCACTTGTCTAAATGGGTGACTAGATTCTTTCCACACTATCCCGCCAGAGAAGAGATACAGCTCCCCATGCTGCAAAAGGCAACATACTCCCAGAATTCCAGGGCTTTTGTTTGTTTTTCAGTTTGTTTCATTTTGCTTGTGTGATAAAAATGTGAATGTCATAAAAACGCAAAGTCTGAGACTTTGGAACGTCGACATTGTGGTCCATCTGTTCTCCTGGGCAAGACAGTAATATTTGTTAATGTTGAGATAAGGTCTCACTATGAAGCCCTGTCCTGGAGCTTACTACGTAGGTCAGAATGGCCTCAAACTCACAAAGATTCACTTGGCTCTGCCTCCTGAGTGCTGGGGGAGGGTGTGTGTCACCTATTATGGGGCTCTCAGAGAATTTTCTGTGGAAACATGAAAGATCTGATGTGATTCCTGCGTGCTTCCGTAGCTCCAATGTAGGCTTCCTAGGGACCCATGCAGTTGTGTGACATCCAGTGGCATATACCAGCCGTGAAGACGTGGCCTCCTTTATTACACAAGGCCAATGAAAACGAGTTCCCCTACATCTTCACTTGTCATAGGGTTCTTATGCACTCATGCAGAATGACTAATCTATCCCACCATTCTTCCTTGGTGAGCTCCTGGGCTACCTCAGTGCAAGCTGCCCAGCCGGAGGCATACTGTGCTTCTGCAACTTTGCTTCATCACTGACCACAGCTCGTGAACCCAAGGGCCTCAGTAGCTATTCAAAAGATCAGAAAAGTGATGTTAAAGTCAAAAAGGAGAATAGAAGTCATCTGCCCTCCACAGTCCAAACGCTGTCTCACCCCAGAGGGTCGCTGTAGCAGATAGCAAGGTATCTGGCAACAGCCCAGGAACAAAGCGGCCAATGTTTTGAAGCCTAGGACTGAGTGCCCACTGGAGTGTGACAGAGGGAAGGGAGGAACAGTATCCACAAATGTGAGTGTCAGGGAGGAGACGAGTGTGCTGGAGAGCTCCTGTGGAAAGCCTGGTGCGGGGGGACTGGAGTGGAAAGATGGCTCTCCTTCATCCCAGGACAGGGAACACCCTGGGCAGCCATTGGTCTCATGTCTCCAGTTCCTGGGTGTGCTGACACACCTGAGGACTGAAGGAACTATGGAGGAATATCCGCTGTGATGGGTGGTGGCTGCTCGGCCATCTCGAGGCTCTGTCCCTAGCCCTTGAGGCTCTGTCCTGTTGTCTGAGGTTATCTATCTCATCAGGTTCCACAGCCATTTAGTCCCAAATAAACACATAGAGGTCTACATTAATTATAAACTGATTGGCTAGTATAGTATCTCAGGCTTCTTATTAACTAACTCTTACATCTTAAAATTAGCCCATGATTCTTGTCTGTGTTAGCCACATGGCTTGGCACCTTTTTCGGTGAGGCAGTCACATCTTGCTTCCTCTGTGTCTAGTTCACAACTGCAGACTGAGACTTCCCTCTTCCCATAATTCTCGTTGCCATGCCTCTACTTCCTGCCTGGTCGCTGTCACCCCACCTATACTTCCTGCCTGACTATTGGCCAATCAGAATTTTATTAAAAATAATACAAGTGACAGGATAAAAGACCATTGTCCCACAGCACTGTCCAGGTCATGACCAGCCTGTGGGACTTTGGCATGTCTTCCCTCCATCAACTAACTTAGCTGCTTTGGCCATTCTTGGAACTATTTTATTGGAGCCATTTAGTGTTGTGGTTTTGTCCCACCCACAACAGTTGGACAGTACCTCCCAACATTTTAAGTAACAGGGTTTAATATTTTCCATTGTTAAAATCATTAATGATTCATCGATAATTTGAAATTTTCCTTAATCACACTCATTCATGGTGATCATCTAATGTGGTTTATTACTTTCAACTGGGGTCTGTCTGTCTTCTAGCCAGGTGGCTTTGTCCTTGGGCTACACTGGAGTCTTCTACTTGCTATTGGTGACTTTCTTCCTGTGCCCTTCTCTGTCTCTTCTGTGGCTGTAAGGTGCAGCAAGGACAGCTGGGGTAAAGTGTTTTGTGTCTGCCTTTTACAGCATTTGGGCTCCTGCCTGGCCAAAAGACAAGGTGGGTGTTTCCTGCCTGGCCTTTTCTCTGGGCAGGAGGAAGGAGGCCACCACCTCTCACTTTCCTACTGCTGAAGGCTCTGACTTAGCATTCCTGGTTTGCATGTCTGACACCTCACTTGGCACATGATTTATTACAATTTTAAATAGCCCTTTCTTCCTGGATTGAATTGTCCATATCCATTTGTAGTGGGAAGATCTGGCTATGGTGTTGGTAGTGAGAATGTTTTTGAGTGCAATTGTTTGGGGGTTCTTGGTGCAGCTGATGCTCACACAGTGGAGAGTACCCTGTGTCTGGCTGGAACCCAGGAGACAGAAGCAGACAGTTGCCTGCCACTTGGATGAAGGACAGCAAGGATGCAGAGAGCCTTTTGTTCCGTTTTGTCTACATTTCAGAGACCGAACATCCCAGGCGAGGGGAGGCAGTCTTACAAACAGCCTGGAAAGGGCTTTAGGATCCATACTCACCATGCCCCTGCCTTTGTGGTGGGCTTTACCACAGGTCCCTGGCTTTGTTAAGAAAACCCTTCCCAGGAAGGAACACCCCTTGCTTTCTCTTTCTCTCCCCTCCTCCCCTGGGAGTTGGTAGTCTCTCTAGCCAAGCCCTTTTCTCTGTGGTTAGAGTCTCTCTGGGACAGTTAAGCTGGAATACAGGATGGTTACAACGACAAAACATGCAAATTCCCTTTCCTTTTACAGAGATATATGTCCCCTAGATGCCACCTAAATTAGCTCATCACATTGTCATTGCTGTCCTGGGGTTATGATGATGTGATGGCTGCAAAAAATCCTTCGAAATGCTCTATTCTCCAGGGGGAGGGAGAGGGGGAGTCCTCCCAGCTTCCAGTGGACCGTTCTGTTCTGGTTCCTTTTGGTATCCTGCATTTCGAGACCGGGATCCGCTAACAGGTCAGCTCCCGTGCTGCTAGTTGGAAAGCTATTTCGTGTGGCCCCAGGGAAAAGGGAGAGGATTTAGCATGGCTGTGAGAGTCTGGCAGAGAGAGGGACAGAGGGAACAAGTCACCTGGGTGATCTCACACAGGGATGCCCACCATCCCCCCTCAAGATTCCACAGAGAGTGCCACTCACCCATTTCCACTGCAATGGCAAAGGCTTCTGTGCTTCTCTCAACAGTCAGTTCTGGGCCATCAATGGCAGTCCCTTGACCATGAAGCTGGTCTCACCTGTCACATTGATTTTGGTTTATTTTTTTCTACTTCCAAGGTTTCCTTGACTAGCTAGAAGGGTTCTTTTTCATTTGGAATGATAGGAAAAGATGAGATTTCTGAGGGTTGGAACCATTCAGAGAGTGAGTTAGCTCCTGGGGGAGGTGTGTCTTCCCTTCCAAATTCAGACAGTTGAGAGGTTTCAAGAATTCTCCAGAAAACTATACTCCTATTTGCTTGGCACCAGGAGAACATAGTAGTTAGTGTACGAGTACTTAAGTATAAAGTCCTGGATTGTCTGGAAAGCGCACAGCAGGGCTCTTGCTCCTCTTGAGAGTTTCTTGAAAAAGTGGGTGACAGCCCCTTCTTCTCACTGCTCTTTACCACAGCGGCAGTTTGCCCTCCTCCTGTGTGCCCCCTTCCCACGTTCCCTGCTCAGTGCTCTCGCCATCTCTGTAACCACACTTGGTATGGGTGTCTAAGCACCAGCCCGTAAGGTTTCTAACCCACATGCTCACAGCCAGGGGAGGTATTAGAGCCGGGCACTGACCCATTCAGTGGTCAAGGCAAACACTGTGTACCAGCTGGAAATGGACAGAATGGAGCGACCACGACTCCTGCTCTGCAAAAACTCTCAGTGTAGAGCAGGAATTATGGTAAAACACACATAATATAAAATTTGCCATCTTTACCATTGTATTTTTCAGAGACAAGGTCTCTTGTATCCCAGGCTGTTCTCAAACAAACTCTGTATGTAGCCTGGGGTGAGCTTGGACTCCTTACCGTCTAGGGTTCCAGGCATACAGTGGTGCCAGGTTTATGCCACACTGGGATTAAAGCCAGGATCTTGTGAGTGCTAGACAAGCATCCTATCAACTGTGGAGTATATAGTCAGAAGACATCAATTGGTGAGGGAGTGAGGGGGGATGTGGGAGGGTTTGGAGGGAGGAAGGGAAAGGGGGAAGAGATAGAATGGTAAAAGAGCATTGTCGGTGGGTTAAGCAATACCTTCCCTCTACAACCCTTGATCCCTGGATTAAATGTGGTTAAATCAAGGACTCAGAGATGAGAGCCAGCCCTGAGTTATCTGAGGGCTTTTATGACCACAAAGGTTCTTATGAGCAGGGAAGCTTGACCACAGAGGAAGATGTGGTGGGTGAAGCTAGAGTTCCAAGTGCTGGGAGAAAAGACTGGGAGGGAAGGAGAGTGGGTACCTTCCAGAAACCAGGCCAGGAAATGCATCCCTTCAGCTCTCGCAGGAGCCACCCTGCTCACAAGCTCAACTTAGTCCAGCCAGGCTGAGTCATCATCTGGGCTCCCAGACTGTGAGACAACACGTTTGTGCTGTCACTGATGCTGTGGTGAGTCCTCACAGTGGCCACAGGAAGCAGACAGACAGACAGGCTGAGAGGACAGAGCGGGGTCAGTCCAGGCTAAGTCACCGAGCAGCTGTGTGCTTTCGTCTCTTCGCGCCTAGGCTTCCTCATCTTTAAATACCAGGGCTCCCACAGAGGTTCGTTAAGGGTATGGAGTTAATATTTGTCAGCCACCGAATGCCTGGAACCGACAGTGAAGGACTGAGTTGGTGATTTGAGTCTGGTCACCCGTGAACTGGAGCAGGCTGGGGAGGATGGCAACTTAGAGAAGCCTGCTGGTGGCTTCATTAAAACCGAGCACAGAGGCTTGAGGGGACCATCCGTTCCCTGCCATGTGCTTCCTCAGAGGAAGAGTCAGGGCAAGAACATCTCTGAAGCTGTATTTCAATGCTGACCAGTTTGCTTATGTACCAGTGAGCTTAGTGAATCCTGGGAAGCTCATCAAATATCTGGCACTGGCCCCCTGGTTCTGGTGTTCCTCCAAAGACCCGAGTTCTCAGAGCAGGTCTGCAAGCCCTGGGCTGCTGCCGAAGGTAGGGCAGGCCAAGAGGGGGCATCACCTCCATGTACCTTGACCTTGGAAGGATCTAGAAAATATGGCTATGGTTTCTACTGTGCTTTAATTAATCTCCAAGATGGTCAGAAACAGTTATGGCTGATTCAGTCCTGACATCTTCAGGGCCTGGGCCAGCCTCATGACAGCACCCAAGATGTCTGTGGGATGCTTTGATCATCACATCTCAGTTCCATCCAGCTCCCCTCTGAGGAGAGGAGCAAGGAGAAGGTACCATGTGGCCCAGGAAGCAGGGTTGGCCCTTCGGATAGAGAATTCTGGGATACTGGATATCTGAAGGTAGGCTGATGAGGTGGAGTGGCCCATGGGTTTCCAGACCTGTGAGGAGGGGCTGGGCAGAAAGCTCATGTGGGTTGCAGAGCAGAAGTCCGGGGCAGTCACAATTATCAGCGCAGTGGCAAGTAGCACTCGCCACTGCCTATCACCAGGTGGGCCAGCCATCCGCTCAGCCTGAGCCTCACCTCAGGTGTATCCGTGCATCTCTGGGACACAGCTCTGAGCTCCAAGCTCAGCAGGGGTTTCCTCTCTAACTCCACAGAGCTTGGCATTGGAGCTGGCCCAGAGAGGCCACGGGGCATTGTCACCTGGGTGACTGTTGACTCTGACTTTCTCCAGGCCTTCCCCAGGAGGGAAGGGGCAGAGGACAGTAGCCGCTGACCTCAGGGGTGAGAAGAGGGCCCTCTTAGTAAGCCAGCTTCCATGGAACTGGGCAGGCTGGACATGCTGCAGCCTTGGAGGCTTTCAGGACCTGTGAGGGGCAGGCCTGGGAAGAAGTGCCATGGTTTTCTTATGCAAGGTGGCTTGGCTGGGAGAGGTTATGACGCTTACCTTGGGAGTGGTGCTGGCCCCCGGGAGGGGTTGGCTGGACACACAGAGAAAATATCAGGGCAGGGGAGCACATAAAGGGTCAATTTCCCTCTAAGAGTGGCCAAATTTAAAATATCTCCAGTAGGCTCCATGAGTGGCCTTCCCCAGGAGACTTTTGCTAAAAAATGTTTTTATTAACTTTTTAAAATTACAGAAGAAATATTGGTTTGTTTTAGTGCAGAGGTGTTCTCATTATTAAAGGGGGAAAAATCAATAGTTCCCTCGATTCCTGCTCTTACCTCTCCATAGATGTGAGGTGTCAACTCTGTGATGGTAGCCAGAGGTGGTCTGCACACCTGTGTGCATGTCTGTGCGTACTTATACAAAACAGGAGGCCTTGTATACACATTGAGGGACACTTTCTATGTGCTGCTGATTTTGAAAACTGGGGACTCACACTATGCCCATTGCACAGCCATTTTCTTTCCTCTGTTTGCTTAGCATTGCACACCTTTCCTAAGTCAATACATACAGACCAGCTTCATTTTAAACAGCCGTATAATGTTCCACGGTGTGAGCATCATGACGTCACATGACGGGTGTAATGTTCCACGGTGTGAGCATCATGACGTCACATGATGAGTGTAATGTTCCACGGTGCGAGCATCATGACGTCACATGACGGGTGTAATGTTCCACGGTGCGAGCATCATGACGTCACATGACGGTTGTAATGTTTCACGGTGTGAGCATCATGACATCATATGACGGGTGTAATGTTCCACGGTATGAGCATCATGATGTCACATGACGGATGTGTATTCGGGTTCTTTTCTGGGGATTAAAAATGGTAAGCAAGCAGTTCTTTAAGGAATGTTATTTAATTTCTTTATTTTGTGCATTTTTTTTATTCTCTTTTCTTGGGAGAATTAGAGAAATGGTTAATCAGTGAGGTACCCTTTCTTTTCAATCACCTGATCTAGTTTAGAACTTTACTGCCCCTAGATCCATCTGGGCAGCTCATGTTCCCTGAGCTTGTGCTTGGCACTGTGGCCATATAGAAGTCGGTCCCCAAGGGCCTAGTGTCAGTGATCCGGGCAGGAGCCACTCAGGAGCAAGCTCCAGAAGGAGGCCTTTATTAGATAAGGGTGTGGACTCAGGGCGCTCCCCTGTTTCCCCAGCTTGCTGTGAGCTAGAGAAACTCTTCTGTGTTGCCCTTGTGAGGAATGCATGAGTGACCACACCCAAACACTAGGGCAGGAGGAGTGGGCTCAGGTGACCTACAGCACAGCAGTGATGATGGTACTCTACAACAAACTGGATTCTCAGACGCTCTAGTCGTAGGAATGTTGTGCACTGAGAAACAGTAGGGGAGCTGGGGATTTGACTCAGCAGTTAAGAGAACTGGTTACTCTCCCAGAGGTCCTGAGTTCAAATCCCAGCATCCACATGGCAGCCCACAACCGTCTCTAACTGGAGTCCCATGGGATTCAACGCCCTCTTCTGTGTGCATACATTTGGACAAAATACACATGTATGTAAAATAAACAAATCTTTAAAAAGAGAAATGGTAGAGATGAAAAGCTAAGTCCCTTTATTTGATCGGCACACACGTGTTCAAGAGTCACAGTGTGCCCCATTAACGTACAGTTACTACGTGTTCATTAGACGGTGATGAAGTAAAGTTCCTAATACAGCATGTATGGAGTAACCAGGTGGTCACCTGCTCCCTCCCAGCAGATGCCCCCGAGGGCTGACGCTTCAGAAAGTCCTTTTTTTGGTTTATTTTATTTTTAATTTAAAAATTACATACAAATCTATTTATTACTCATTTGTGTGTACGTATGAGCATGCACATACCATAGCGACTGCGGAAATAGCAGAACAGATTTCAGACGTTGGCTCTCTTCTTCCACCATGTGGGTTCTGGGGACTGAATTTAGGTCAGCCATCAGACAGGCATCTTTGCCCAATGAGCTGCCTCACTGCCTCCTGCCATCGACTGATGATTGATTGACAGGGTCTCATGTGATTCAAGCTGCCTCCTGCCTCTTGTTTATTTATTTTTGCCAGGGGTTCACGTAGTTTTCAGCGGGCCCTGGCTTCCCGGTGTAGCTGAGGGTGACCTTGAGCTCCCGCCCCTCCTGTGTCTACTTCCCGAGGGCTGGAATCACAGGTGTGGCCTCCTACACTGCTTTACTTTTGTTTTTTCTGAGACAAGGTCTTCTCTGTAGTTCAGGCTGGCCTTGGACTAACTACCTGGTGCTGGCATTGCAAGCTGAGCCCTTCACAAGCTGGTCCTTGAGTTGAAGGGCCCTGTCGGTCTCCCAGGACTCCCACTAGGCCCTGATCTCAGCCCCCAAGGCTTCTGAAGGATTCCAAACCCCTTGACTTCACTTCTGGAAAACACCCTTCAGGCCAGGTGAAGACTCTCCAAATGGAAAATAGGTTGGATTACTGGCCTGGTGGCTGGGCCCTCACCCCAACCTTCCCAGAGACCCTTTCCTGCATCAAGACAAAATGGAAACTTAGACACTTCCTGTTTGGAAACCATTCTGCTTTCCCCAGACATCACAGGTGTGATGATGTTCTTTCACAGCAGAAGGGAGTGGAAACACACTCCAGCTTGACCCAAAATGAAACACCATAAGGTCACCCCCCCCCCTGCCCGCAGCATAGCCTGTGCTGGGACCCAGTGGTCAAGAACATGGATGTACAATAGAGTGGTCTTGAAGGAATCAAAGCTTGCCTTTCCTTAACTGTTTGACCATTACTGAATCCCCACATTTTCCCAAACATCAACTTCCCTGTCTGTGTAATGGGAATTCAGGACTGAATGAGATAGTTCTGTAAGGCACACAACCTAGGCCCTGGCACCTAGACAGTAGTACTGTTGTACTCTTTCCCCGCCTCCCTGAAGTCGGGACTGGCACTGGTAACTTATGGCCATCCTTCCTCTGCTTCTGTTTGGGGATCAGAAGTCCCCGAGGTGAGTGGAGCTGAAAAAAGGGCAGTCTGTTGGGAAGGAGCCCTCTGGGAAGGAAGCAAGGGAGTGGCACAGTGGGCGCAGCTTGCAGTCTGGGTGCCTTGGTGGGCATGAGGCTCTGGGTGTGCTGTGGCAGTGGTGGGGACAGAGGGTGGCTCTGAGGACGGGGTCATCTGGGCTCAGATGGGGAAGAGCTCTTTTTACCAAGTGAACTAAGAAGTTGAACTTGACCCAGAACACCCAGGGAACAGCTGGCAAGGTCCAGCAAGGGAAGTTATGTGGCTTGGTTCTGTTTGAGGACATTCACTTTGGCAGCTGGAAGGTGAGTGGAATGGGGCCCTTGCTAAGACTAGGGTGTGGCAACTGTAACCAATGCTAGGTCACTGTGGTCTCACTTCATCAAATAGAACTGGACAAACTCCAAACCTACATGAGGAAGAGTCCCAGTGTCTCCAGAAAGCCTGGGGAAGGAGGCTTCTTAGAAACCCTGTTTCTCCGGAGTTCGCCCACAGTGGGCGCTGGGTTGCCTCCATTCCCTTCCCTCCTCTCCTCAGGCCGTGTTGTCCTGGATGCCTGTAGGATCACACTGCGCTCAGACGCCTCTCATTTCTTTCCAGTCTTATGTTCACACCAGCAGGCATGGCTTATGACGTTATATGGTTCATTTGCTTACTAATTGTTTCCCTGCGCTGTGGCCCAGGCTCTTATCTACTTGTTTTTGATGTCCTAGAGCTTAGCGTGAGAGTCCACAGGCAGAACCCAGCATGATGGATGCATGGATGGCTGATGAGCCCTTCAGAGTAAAGCTCCAGGCCTGTGCATCTAGAAACTTACAATTTAATTTTTAATGCTGTACATCTGTGTACCAAGTGAGTGTGGTGCCCATGAAAGCGAGAAGAGGGCAGCAGACCCACCCTGGAATTGGAGCTACAGAGGTTGTGGGCCACCCTGTAGGTGCTGGGAATCCAATCGGAGTCTCCTGGAAGAGCAGCCAGTGCTGTTAGACACCAAGCCATCTCTCTAGCCTCGCACCCAGGAGCTTTAGAACGAGGCCCCAAAGCTCTCATTTCTAGACGCACACCCCACCTGTCACAAGTGGAGGAGATCAGCACTTTTCCTGCTGGGCTGGTGGGACACAGAGGCCATGCAGAGATCTACATAGGTGGAGAGGGAGGGAGTTAGCACTGAATGACGTTCCCCACCCTTAGCCTGGAAAGCTGAGTTCCTTTGTCATATTAGACTTAAGGCTGAAAATTGAATCCAACCCTCATGATCCAGATGAAGAACCAGCGGCCAAGGATGGAGAGAGATTAGCCCCCAGGTCCTGCTGAGCGAGAGAGAAACATGCTCTTTCTCAAGGATGGAGAGAGATTCGCCCCCAGGTCCTGCTGAGCGAGAGAGAAACATGCTCTTTCTCAATTGCCATTGCTTGACCTTCATTCTCCAGAACTGGGATGGGCAAAACGATTTATGGTCATCACTGGTCTCTGTTAGCGCCACATGGACTTCAGGCTTGAAAGTCCCCAAGGGTGCTCCTGTCTATGACAATAGACTAATGGCAATGTCTGCCAGGGCCTCTCAGGAGAACCTTAGTCTGGCTGGAGCAGAAGCCACTATAGGACATTACACATGGCCCAGTGCCACCAGCTGTGAGAAGATTGTTTCAGGTAGGGAGGATTTCTTCTTAGAAGGATGCAGAGCATCTAGGCAGTGCTGGCACACGCCTTTAATCCCAGCACTCGGGAGGCAGAGGCAGGCGGATCTCTGTGAGTTCGAGACCAGCCTGGTCTACAAGAGCTAGTTCCGGGACAGGCTCCAAAGTTACAGATAAACCCTGTCTCAAAAAACAAAACAAAAGAAAAAAAAAGAGAGAGAAAGAAAGAAAGAAAGAAAGAAAGCTGCCGGGGTACAGAGCAGGAGAGTATCACTCCCCATACTCCAGTCTCGCTAGTGTTACAGTGAGAGCCTCTACAAGGCAGTTTTTTTTAAAAAAAAAAAATTTGCGGGCTGGAGAGATGGCTCAGTGGTTAAGAGCATTGCCTGCTCTTCCAGAGGTCCTGAGTTCAATTCCCGGCAACCACATGGTGGCTCACAACCATCTGTAATAAGGTCTGGTGCCCTCTTCTGGCCTGCAAACGTACACACAGACGGAATATTGTATAAATAATAAATAAATATTTAAAAATAAAAAAAATTAAAAATGCTTATTCATTTGTTTGTTTACTTATTTATTTATTACTTTCTACTTAAGTATTTATTGGTTTTCTGAGACAGGATTTCTTTGTGTGCCCTGACGGTCCTGGAACTCACTTTGTAGACCAGTCTGGCCTCAAACTCAACAGATATACACCTGTCTCTGCCTCCCAAGTGCTGAGATTAAAGGTGTGCTCTACTATTACCTGACAAAATTTTAATTATTTTATGTGCATTATTTGCCTGCATGTATGTCTTTGTGAGGATGTCGGATCCTCTGGAACTGGAGTTATAGGCAGGTGTGATCTGCCACATGGATGCTGAGAATTGAATCTACCTCCTCTAGAAGATCAGCCAGTGCTCTTAACCATTGAGCCGTCTTTCCAGCCCTTGATAATTTTTGCTTTTTAGATTTCAATTTCTTTTTCTTCCTTTCCTTCATCTAGTTCCATGTAGCGTTTGATTATTGAAAATTTTATGTTCACTGTTGCTGTAGACCTGAAGTTCATCTCATCACTGACAGTCAGTCTTGTCCTCAGGGAAACCCAATTAGGGATCACAGTACTTTTTGATCTTGTCTCCATGGTAACCCCATAGTAATGGTGTACATACCTAATATATGTTCTAGGGAGTTTAAGTCTATTTATCTACAAGATACACTAACACATTTTAAGAAAATTTGGGGCTGGGCAGTGCTGGCACACGCCTTTAATCCCAGCACTTGGCAGGCAGAGGCAGGTGGATCTCTGTGAGTTCAAGGTCAGCCTGGTCTGCAGAGCGAGTTCCAAGACAGCAAGGGTTACACAGAGAAACCCTGACTTGAAAAACCAAAAAGAAAAAAATGGATTTTTTAAAATCTAAAATGTTTTCTTCTGCATCAAAAATTGTTTATTTTTAATTTCATGTGCACTGGTGTTTTGTCTACATGTATATCTGTGAGGGTGTGTGTCCCCTGGAACTGGAGTTACAGACAGTTGTAAGCTGCCGGATGAACCCGGGTCCTCTGGAAGAGCAGCCAGTGCTCTTAACCACTGAGCATCTCTTCAGCCCCTTCTTCTGCATTTTTTTAGTGATGGAAAATTCTTTGAAGTTTTTCTCCCACAGAGGGAACAGCAGAGAACACAACCGTTTTCTCCCACATTTTCTCACTTCCATTTAGAGCACTTTAGAGTTGAGTAAGCACGTTTCAGGCTGGCTGCAGTCCGTCCACACAGGGTCTCTTTGATGGTGAGGCCGTTTCATGAGATTATTCTGCTCAGATAGAGAACAGAAGGGCCTCAAGTTTTTCAGACTAGAATGGAGGGAGCAGTGATCCAATGAGACAACTCAAACTCACTCTGAAACCAAGAGGACAGTTAAAGCCTGTCCTTGCTTTCCTGCCCAGGCAGCCACTCCTCACCCTGCAGCTGCCCTACGGGAGGCGCCACAGTGTCTGGTTGAACTGTCCTGTTCTCAGGTGACCAGATGGCCCTTCGGAGCTGGTTCTCATGAGCTAGTGATGGCATAGCTTCTCTGTGAGACATCCAAGGAGGAGGAAAGCCCACCTCGGTGAGCTGGAGGGGCCGAGGACTCCTCTGTGCTCAAGCCCGTGAAGACAGGTAACATGGCCAAAACTCAAGAATCTCTGCCACATGCGAAGATCGCTAAGATCATTTTCTTTGATACCATCAGTGGGCACTCAGAGTTGGAATTGACCTCTTTGCCCTTGCCAGCTAATCTCCTAGCTCCATAGGTCTGCTAAGGAGCTTCGCTGTTCCCATGCTCCATAAATTCTATTTTGCCTGTGTTATTTGATCTAATTTTCCAGTGAGTTTCCTCAAACACTTCCAGAAAACACTTTGAAAAGTAACTAAAAAGTTTGGAAAATATCTTTTTAATACTTTGACTTATTTCTTGATATCTGAAATGAAGTATGCAGAGGATGGTGGAAAGTGGAGTGGCCGTCACCCGCCCTTCCTGCCAGCCCTACAACTATGGGGGTGGGAGGGTGGAAGCAGGTGTTGTGGGTTCTTTCTAGAATGTGCAGCAGGAGAACTGAACAGGGACGTGTCGGGCATGGATAGCATTCACTTGGCTCTCCCAGTACATGTCAGTCTTAGTGGATGTTGGTGGTACTGAGCTTCTGAGAGACAGTAGCTTAAGACAGCGCTTGTAACCGGGGCTGGGCCAGCCTCTGTGGTGGCTCTACAGAGCTGCAGCCATGCAGCTGGTCTAGGAAGCCTGGCGAAGTTCAGTGACAGGGGCAAACAAGGCCATATGTCTGCAGCAAGCCCCACAGAACCCACCTTTAAACCTCGGATGCACTGCATTTTATAATGTCCCATTGCCCAAAGAAAGGCACATGGTCAAGTTCACACTCTATTTTTATTTATTTATTTATTTATTTATTTATTTATTTATTTATTTATTTATTTTTGTTTTTTGAGACAGGGTTTCTCTGTGGCTTTGGAGCCTGCGCTGGAACTAGCACTTGTAGACCAGGCTGGTCTCGAACTCACAAAGATCCGCCTGCCTCTGCCTCCCGAGTGCTGGGATTAAAGGCGTGCGCCACCACCGCCTGGCAAGTTCATACTCTAGAAGCTGAGAGATAGACTATGCCTTTTGTGGGATGGAGAGACAATGCCACACCCACAGAGACAAGTGGTTCTGTGGACATTTTCTGTAAGCCACATGTGGTACTTGTCTCCAAGTGGTGCTGAAGCTCTATCTTGCCCAAGAGGCTCTCCTGTGAGGGCCCTCACCTGCCTCTCTGACGCTAGAGCCACTTGAGACTGCAAACGTTTGACTCATGTTTCGGTCTTAACCCAGCTGGTTCTAGCTGGTTGTTTGACTGAATTGAGTTGCGATGGAGCAAACTGCTCTGGCTTTTCTCTAGTTACTGCAGTGAGGAATCGCTCTGCTGTGTCCATGGCCCTCCAGAAGCTCCTGGGGGTACGCTGGCTCTGCTCTCAGAGTTAGAGAAGTAGAAGGACCCGGTCTGGAGCAGCCTCTCTCCATCCGAGGAAGGTCATGGTGCTCATGTCCCCTCTGCAGGAGCGGCTGCTTTTCAATGAGAGGCAGCAAGATTCAGCAATTTAGAGATGGGATTTCTTTTCCTACAGGGAGCCAGTGGGCAGGGGCAAGCGCAGGCTGAGTTGGGCGACATCTCTCTCTTCTGGGGCTATCTGTGGCTCTGCCTCATGATTCATCCTGTCAACATCACCCCAGGGCCTTTCTAAAACCCACTGGAGGCCGTCAGGCTGGGTCTTTGAGATCAAGTTCTCGGGAAGACCTGCCCTTTGTGGAGACTGTTGACCATTTCCCCTGATTCCTCTGATCCAGAACCACTCTAGATCCTGAGTCTAGGGCCAGCCAGAGGTTCAGCATGGAAGGTGCTTGTCACCAAGTCTGATGACCTGCATTCAGTCCCCAGAACTCACATGGTGGAACGGGAGAACCAGTTCCAGCAATCCTCATGAGTGTGCCCATAAATAAACAAATAATGTAATAAACATAATAATAGACATCACTTTAAAAATTAATGAGAGATGCTGGGTCTAGGTTAGCTCTACAACTTTCTGATATTGGAGATCACCTGGGGAGTGTCTTAGTTAGAGTTTCTATTGCTGTGAAGAGACACCATGACCATGGCAAATCTTATAAAGGAAAACATTTAATTGGGCCTGGCTTGCAGTTTAGAGGTTTGGTCCATTGTTGTCATGGTGAGAAGCAAGGAAGCATGCAGGTAGAAATGGTGCTGGAGAGGCAGCTGAGCATTCTATATCCGGATCCAAAAGCAGCAGGAAGAGACTGAGACTCACTTCCTCCAACAAGGCCACACCTCCCAATGGTGCCACCCCCTGAGCCTATGGGTTCACATCTCCCAATAGTGCCACCCCCTGAGCCTATGGGGTCACACCTCCCAATGGTGCCACCCCCTGAGCCTATGGGGTCACACCTCCCAATGCTGCCACCCCCTGAGCCTATGGGGTCACA
>JAQHUG010000236.1:365216-389500 GCA_028555095.1 Dicrostonyx torquatus | reverse complement strand
TCACTGCAATCCTTCTGCCTCAGACTCTTGTGCCCTGATTGCAGGCATGTGCCTCAGACCTGGCTTTCTATAGAGCCTGTCCGGTCTGTGGTTCTGTGCACTCCTAGCTCTCCCCACTTAGCCATTTCTGAGCCTGTGACTCACCTGGCCCTGCTGATGAGCCTGCCAGCTTCCTCCGGGTCCTGAAAGCATGGACTGCGTACTTTCGGGAGCTTTGGGTTTAGGCATTGTCTGTTCACTTCCAGGGTAGAAGGTGAAGGTCTGGCTCCCTATCCTCCCCTCAGCTCTTCCCGTACCCAGTTCTTTTCTAATAACTCCATCTTATTTTGGTTAAACCAGAAATCAATGTTTATATCTCTTAGTTGAGACCAATTTGATTCTATTCATTGTTGGACCTTAAAGTAAAATTTTATCATTTTCCTTTTTCTGCAGAAGATTTCATTTTCTCTAGAGTTGTTAGTGATCATTTTTCTTCATTTGCTTGGTTTTCTTCTATGTACCCATCACTAGTTCAATTCCAAACCATGCCATTTGTTTGTACCTCTTTTTGGGAAGTTCAGGTTTCTCAGGCCTTTGAAACCTACCTTCCCGAGACTGGCCGCAGAGCCTCCCACCTTCGGGCCTGTCTTCCAGAAGCCACATCATGGTGTCCTGGCCTTTCCTCTTCTGTGGGGTAGTCTTCCCTAACCCTGCTCTTCTTTCTCCTTGCCTTTGGAGAACCTAACCCCACTGTGCTGGCTAGTTTTATGTCAGCTTGACACAAGCTAAAGCCATCTGAGAGACGGGAACCTCAAATGAGCACACACCTCCATAAGATCTGGCTGTGGGGCATTTTATTTTATTTTATTTTATTTATTTATTTCTTTTTTTTTTTTCGAGACAGGGTTTCTCTGTGGCTTTGGAGCCTGTCCTGGAACTAGCTCTTGTAGACCAGGCTGGTCTCGAACTCACAAAGATCCGCCTGCCTCTGCCTCCCGAGTGCTGGGATTAAAGGCGTGCACCACCACTCCCGGCTGTGGGGCATTTTCTTAATTAGTGATTGATGGGGGAGAGCTCAGCCTGTTGTAGGTGGTGCCATGCCTGGGCGGGTGGTCCTGGCTTCAATAAGAAATCAGCTGAGCAACCATGATGAGCAAGCCAGTAAACAGCACCCTCCATGGCCTCTGCATCAACTCCTGTCCTTGCTGCTTTTGATGATGAACAGTGATGTGGAACTGTGAGTGACATAAACCCTTTCCTCTCCACATTGCTCTTGGTCATGGTGTGTCATCACAGCAATGGTGACTTAGTTACACCACTATAGCTTCCTGGGGAATTCAAACTTTCTAGAGCCTTGCGGATGGAAAATGCCCCCCCACCCGATTCAGTTAACCCTTTGATACTTTTCTATTGCTATTACAAGGTACCATAGGTCAGGCCACTTACGGAAGAGTTTACTGGGGCTTACAGTTTCAGAGTCTCCAGGACCATCACAGTGGAGAGCATGGCAGGAGGCTGGCACACATGGCTCTGGGGCAGTAGCTGAGAGCTCACCTCTTGAGGCACAACCACAGGGCAGAGGGAGCTAACTGGAAATGAGTCTTTTGAAACCTCAAAGCCAGCCCTCAGTGACATATCTGACAAGGCCACACCTCTTGTCTTAGGGTCACTATTGTTGTGATGAAAACAGCATGACCAAAGCAGCCTGGGAAGGAAAGGGTTACTTGCTTTACACTGTTCATCATCAAAGGAAGTCAGGACAGGAGATGAAGCAGGGCAGGAACCTGGAGGCAGGAGCTGATGCAGAGGCCATGGAGGGTGCTGCTTACTGGCTGGCTTCCCATGCTCAGCTTACATTCCCAGGATTACCAGCCCAGGGATGGCACAATGGGCTGGGCCCTCCCCCATCAATCCCTAATTAAGAAAATGCCCATGGGCTTGTCTACAGCCTGATCTGGTCCCACGGAAGGGATCTCTTTTGAGTCTCCCTCCTCTCTGATGACTGCAGCTTACATCTGTTACACCCAGATCACAGAGTCCCCCCAAAACCAACCAGGAGACCGAGTCCTGTATGGAAAAGCAATTTATCTTACATAAGTTTGCAAACTCGGACTCTCCCTGTGTCCAGTGTATTGGAGGGATCAGAGAGCCTGAGCTAAGGTGGGGGTGAGGGATTCTAAGGTTCAGGACCCCTGATTGGCTGACATTTGTCTAGGGTGTGTGCTGGCAGGTGATCCTGTTGACAATGGTTGGAACATTAGGAATTTCCTTCGGATGGACTGTTCCTGGGTGGTGCCTGGGTGGTCTCAGTTTGTGGTCTTTCTCAGAAGCAGGTATTGCCCCAGGGTAAGCTACTGAGGCCCAGGCCTCTGTTGAGCTTGTCATGGCTGGGTTCTAGAACGTTAAATTGACATAAAAGCCAAAAAGGACACCCTCTCTGATCTTTGCCACCAACTGGGGACCAAGTATTCAAATGGGGCCATTCTCATTCTGACCATCATAAATGGGTTTGGAATTCTGACCATCATAAATGGGTTTGGAATTCTGACCATCATAAATGGGTTTGGAATTCTGNATTCTGACCATCATAAATGGGTTTGGAATTCTGACCATCATAAATGGGTTTGGAATTCTGACCATCATAAATGGGTTTGGAATTCTGGAATCTCTTGGAAAATAATTTCCTTTCAATTTGTTTTTAGATTTTTTTTTAAGTGTACAAATATTTTGCCTGCATGCATGTCTATGCTCCGTGTGATGCCTGTGGAGGCCAGAAGAGAGCACTGGATCCCCTGGACCTGGAGTGACAGATGGTTGGGAGCCACCATGTGGGTGCTGGGAACTGAACCTGGGTCCTCTGCAAGAGCAACAAGTGCTCCTAACCACAGGGCCATTCTCCAGCCTCATTTTCTTTTAGAATTTTGATAGATGTATCTAGCCTTCTAACTTCCAGTGTTCTGGGGGAAAGTCAGAAATCATTATAAATTTGTGAATTTTTTGTCTTTCACCTTCTTCTCTCCGGCTGCATGCGGGTCACAGAACCCTGCAGAATCCCCTTCCTCCTCCTGACATTGGGTATTTTCATAGCAGCATGCCTAGCTGGGGCTGACCGCTGTCCATTGTGCTCTTTCGTTCTGGGGAATATTTGGGTTTCTTCAGTGATGCCCTCCCTCCCCCACCAGTTCTTTCTTTCTGAACCTTTTCTCTGAGCAGTAGACAGCTTCGCCGAGGTTCCCACGCTTTATGCTCATTCTCATTCTTTCTGCCATTTGGGGACCTGCTCAGTTTCTCTTCCGGCTCTCTCCGATCGACTTTTCCTAGTAGAGCACCCATTTATTTTTAATTGAGAATAGAATCTTCCTTCATATAATAAATCTTGACTACAGTTTCCCCTCCCTTGATTCTCACCTCACAGGTGCAATGTCTTATTTATCTCCCTTGCAGTGTTAACTACAGGCCCCCACCCCACCAGCCCTGCCCACGAGTTCTTCTCTGTGAATGATCTGTTGACCCCAACTCCTTTTCTTTTGATTTGTGACTAATTTGGTCTGTCCTGGTGTGTTAGAGGCCTTCCTTCTTCAGGTGTCTGGAGTTTACTGCTTGCTTGCTTATTTTAAAAATAAGGAACTACAAACTTAGTTGTAAGAGATTTGCAAAACAAAAAATAGCGTGAGGTTAGTACGTGGCTGTGTGACATGTGTAAACCACTTAGAACCGCTCTCTCCCTCCCACAGACCTGAATCACCAGCTGATTGCTCGCTCATCACTTCCTGCTTGGTGAGCTGCACGCTGTTGGTTTGCTTACGCCACAGGGGCTCCCAGCGCAGGGCCAGGTCGGTTGATGTCAGCCCCTCTTATAGCCCCCCCCACAAGAGGAGGGGGCAGCCATTGGGCAATTAGTGAGTGTCTTTCTCAGGTTCCATTTCTCTTTTCCTCAGCACACAGCAAAGGGGTGTGTGTGTGTGTGTGTGTGTGTGTGTGTGTGTGCTGAATGAAAAAGAAACCTACAAGAATAATTTTAAAAATCACAGAAAAAAAAAAGCAGTTACATATCATCTTTTAAATGTTTTGCTTTTGAGACAAAGTCACTGTATCTAGCCCTGGCTATCCTACACTCTAAAGACCAGGCTGGCCTCTAACTCACAGGGATCTGCCTGCCTCTGTATTCCAGCTACACCTGGCTTGCCTTGTATGGAATTCCCCTTTGATCTCTAATCTATGTACCCAGAATTCACACACATGTAATGAGGACAGCCAGCAGCTCAAGGACACCAGTGTAAGTTGCAGAATTTGCCAGAAAAGGACCAAGGAGCCCCACAGGCAAGCAATCCTGTACACTTTACTGCATGTGCCACACACACTAATTTTGGTCACCTGGTTGGCATTCAAGGCTCCTCATTGCTTCTCCAGGTGCCCCTGAAAACACACTTCCCTGCCCACGGCCTGACCTCATGCTCAGATGGCAAGGGGCTTGTGTTTCTGATTCTTCTGTTCAGTGTCAAGTGCGTCCACCTAAACTGAGGACAGTCCTGTGGATGCCTTGGTACACCCTGCTGGGACTTTGCTCTGACATCATAACTCCTGCCTGTCTCTGCCCTTCCCCGTACAAGCAGTTACTGCTGATAGGTAGGGGCACCTGCTCTGGGCTAGCGCATTACTATTGCCTGTGGGCTATTTAAATCTTCCCATTAGCAGGAAGGAAACTGAGTCACAGAGGGATTTAAGTCACTTGTCTACAGCCATGGAGGTCCATCCAGTGAAGCTGCACTGGCCCATCCCCTGACACACTTACCCCTCCCGACTGAACATCAGTGTCCTCAGACCTGATCTGAGATGGTCCAGAAAATACCCTGCCTAGCTAGTCACACTGCTGTGCCCCTGCAGTGTTTGCGTCTGTGCTCTGTCTCATTGTGCAGGTTCATTAGTCTTCTTTAGTGTTTTTCTCACAACCACTGTGTTTTGCTACGTCCCCAATCCCAGGGCCTAGTTTTGTAGACTACAGCCTGGAGTCAGGGCCTACCATCTCCCAACATGCAGGAAGGGACTGCAGGCCAAAGGCCTGGTAGGACAGACGAGCAGGACAGTGGACGGGTACCTGTGCAAGGCGTGCCTCTCCAGGGTGACATCTTCAACTGTCCCCAGAAGCTACAGGTGCCTATGCCCTTGTACAGGCAGCAGTGAAAATACACTGCCACCCGTTGATGATTTGGGACTGGACTTGAGGGCAGGAGGCAGCTGCAGCCATAGTGACCCCAGCTATGCTCGCCTACCCTCGGACGGCTTCCTCGCCGCTGCACCGCCTCTTCAAGAGCCCTTCCCAGAGAGCCATGCTGTATTTCCTCCCCACTCTGCTTTGGTGTTCAGCGTAGCTGCTTCCCTCTGGCCAGCAACTCTTGTCTTCCTTCCATTGTATGCCATGTGTCAGTCTCTGTGGTTACAACATTCTCAAACAGCTGTCCCCTCTACCCAGACAGAGCTCTGTGGCCCAGGCCCTGCTCCCCAGAGTGGCAGGGAGATGTGCAGGAGTACCATTGCACTGTATGCTCACACTGGTCCAGTAGGCTGGCCCTATGACGAAGGCTCCCCTCTGCCCTGCACACTGAATTTGAGGTCTTTTTCCCAGGCCTGCCTGGAGAGCTGCAGCTCTGTCCCTCTATGTCTCAGTGTCACTGTCACAGAGCACCACAGACTGCCTGATTTGCGGAGAAGACAAGGTTAGTTCCGATGCTTTGGGAGGCCAGAAAGTCCTCTTTCAAGGTGACAGCAAGTTTAGTGTCTGGGGACACACCTTGTTGCTACATCCCCAGAGGGAAGGCAGGCTGTGTCCTCGCAAGGAGAAGGCACAAGAGTGAACCAAGCACTGTATAAACCTCAGCCAGGTGAAGTGTCACAGGCCTGTCGTCCTGTCAGTTGGGAGATAGAGGACGAAGATCAGGAGTTCAAGGTTGGCCTGAACTATGTATTTAAAAGGAAAATTTAAATTTTATTCCTGCATGGTTTCATCCAGAGCCTTCCTCCCAGCAGTGAGAGGAGTCGACGGTGCACTACAAAGCTCTGCCCTGCAGGGGGCACCCTCAGGAGCACCTTCCTGGTGTCCCTGTGCTCCCCCAGCCTCTGCTCCCAGCACTCATTTCAAAGACTAACACCTGTCTTCCCTTGGCAGGTACCATGACCAGCAGGATGTCACTAGTAACTTTCTGGGTGCCATGTGGCTCATCTCCATCACGTTCCTTTCCATTGGTTATGGGGACATGGTGCCCCACACATACTGTGGGAAAGGTGTCTGCCTTCTCACTGGCATTATGGTGAGTACCCGCCCACGGCCCTGTCCTCGAGGTGTTGCAGGGACACAGGGGGTCTATTTGGGGAACGGGAGGGGTGCTAGTCACTATGACCCTATGCCTGTCCTGTACATCAAAAGGCAAGTGTGAACTGTGCAAACCTAGCTTTCAAAGCCCACCCCCAAGTGAGCTGAGATTGGTTGCTGCTCTCATCCTCTGTTCGCTACCAGGGAACACCAGGGTTGTAATTTACCATGCTCCTTCTCGCGTCCCAGGTTCCACAGACCTCGGTACCAGTTCTGATTGAGTTTAGCTAGAGCTCAGAAATATAATATTGAGGCAGCCTGAAGGGACCCATGTTCTGGATGGGGTTGGCTGCTGGCATGAGTCCTGGTTTGTCCACATGGCTCTGGGCCAACTCTTGGCTTTCCCAAGCTTTGTCTTCCGTGTGTGCATGTGTGCTGGATTGCTGGCTCTGAGCCAGATGCTTTCCAGCTTGGGTATCTGATAAGCCCAACAGGTCTCTAGGTGCCCAGCACTGAGGTTTAATCTTCCCACCCTCAGCCAAATGCCTTGGTTCCAGGGGCTCCAGGACACATGTGTCCCTCCCATCACTGGGGCTGTGTGCAGCACCTAGGAGGGATGTGATGTGTGCGTTAGACACAAGAGCTGAATTTTCACTATACCCCCACCGTGGCCTCTGGACCAAGCACTCGGTGCCACCTCTGCTGGGTGAAATGAGCCTGGGCACCTGACTGCCCTTCTCATTGGCTCGTGGGCCCCAAGAAATAACTGATGTGAAAGTTTGGGGTAAACAATGAGAGCTGTACCCAGGCTATTCCCACTTTTGAAGTAACTGGGGTTGGGGGATACTTTGGAGGTGGGACAGGCAGTGTCCCCTTTGATGCCCTACTTGGAGTCTTAGAACCAATGCCAGACTTCCTTCTTTGAGCCCAGTTGAGACCCTCTTCTCAGAAGAGGAATGACTCTAAGGAGAGGGCCTGCGGTTAGCCCTGGGGTACTGAGGTTGGTGCTGGTGTGGCAGGAGAGATAGGACGCTTGGAGCCTGGTACGAGGTACTTTCCTGTCACGCCCGCTCTGTGCTGTGACGCCCTCCTTTCGGGGCTCCTTTTATCTCAGTTCCTTTCTCACTGTTCCCAGGAAGCAGGACAGCCCTTCCTGTGGGGCAGTGACCTGCGTCTGCAGAAGGGAAGGTTCTAGCTAACTCCATCAAGGGAGGAGACACTGTCCTTCTCTACTCAGTATGGTGGCCATCAGAGCTGATGCTGGTGGGTAGGAACCAAGGGGCCAGTAGGAGCAGGGGAGACCCCAGGGCAGTGGATGGCTGGCCACAGCCTCCTGTTCCTTCCAACTCCCATGCAGGGCAGGCCCGTGTGAGCAGGCTGCCTTGAAACAGCCGGTAGAGACAGAGGCATAGCGCCAGGCTGGGATAAATCATGGTAAGTGTAAGGCTTTAGAACAAACACCTCCCATCGTTCAGTAGGAGTCTGTCTGGCACAGCTCCAGCTGTCACCAGGAAACCAGGCAAAGACTCTTCCTACCCGAAAGGAGCGAAATGCCACCTGAAAGCTGTGACTCTCCTTCTCAGACTTCTGGAGTGGGCTCTGGCCCCACCCCAGCGCTCAGGCAGGGTGCTCAGAGCCGTGCTGCCAAGAGGTGGACGGGCCTGTGTTATTTTTAAATGCCAGCCATTCTCTCTCTCAGCATGGAGGTGTGCCCCATCCAAGAAGCTGCCCAGGCCCACCGTTTCCCTGGCTCCCTGGCTTCACAGCTCCTGGTTTCTATTCGAAAGCCCTGGCCCAAGACACTGCTTCTCCCTAGGCAGTGTGGCCACCCCACTTTCCAGCACCCTTGGTGGCTGCATGGGCCCACAGTGTTCCTTGTGGATGGCAGTGGGATCCAAGTGGGAAGGACCAGCAGGTGAGGGACCCCCGCATTGCTTCCTGTATTACAGCTCCAGCCCGCCTTTCCTGGGAGCACTTTGCATAAGCCTGGCTCCAGCAGGAGACACTGCCTCTGCTCACTGCCTTTCCCTATTCACTCGGGAAGCCTAGTGGCTTTTTTTTCTATTCAACGTGACTCTCCAGCTGAGTCATTCCTTTCTAGGGGCTCACATTGCTAAGGCTACCCCGCCCTTCCCCCAACATGATGTATATCTCCTGATTATTATTCCAAGGGCCTTGACTAAAGGTAAGGCATCCTGTTTGGTTACCATGGACACCACAAGGCCAAGGCAAGGGCTGCACAGCAAGGGAAAAGGAAGGATTTAGTGTGCCTGCTGCAAATGGCCTTAATCGTTGTTTTCCTCTGGCAATCCAGCAACTGCATAATTACCCACCATTAGGCAGGGCATGTAACTGTCTGGACAACTTGACACTGTTGGCATAGGCCTGGAGCATTTGAGAGTTCGCTCATTAACACGAATCCACCTTGAGCTGCAGCATCTGCCCCTGAGGAAGGATACTTTACAATGTCGCTAATATTCAGCACCCAGAAGGGAAACTGGCTCTGTTATCTGGGAGAGCCTGGGGTGGGGGGCAGAGACTTCACTTCATGCCAGTGACTCCGCCTCCCAGGCCTGGATGCTCTCTGCCTTGCAGCTGTCCCCAGCAGTGTCCTGCAGGATGCCTCTTTGAGTTGATGAAGAAGAGGTGACACAAAGCGAGTGACTTGGGAGCAGCGTGGGCGTGGCCTGTGTGGTGTGTCTCCCTGCATGCAATGCCGCAGGCCGCTCTCCTCCATTTATCATTTTCACTCTTCTGTTTTATTTCCTTTGCGGCCTCTCCAGTTAAGAACACCTCATACTTTCCCCCTTGGGAAACTTGTTTTTCCAACATCTAAGACTTTCCAGCTGGAAATCTTTCTTGGAAACCTAAGTGGGAGGCCTGGTGTGGAGCAGTTGGGGTCCAGGTTTGGGCCCAAATCTGCTGACGATTTAGACATGTTCACCCTGAAGACACCCCTTCTCTGATCAGTTTGCGTCACTCTGCCAACTGTGTGCCTTGTTGGAGGCGGGTCCTCTCCCTCCGTGGGAACAGGGCTTGGGTAGAATGGAGTGAACATTCCCGTTGACGTCAGCAGATTCAGGTCTTGGCATCTGAAGGCAAGAGGCCAAGTCACAGATTTACTTCTCATTCTGATCCCACAGAAGTCATTACAGCAGCTGCCACCTTTCTTATTCCATCCCACCCTCTACTCAGATTCTGCACCAGGACGACAGGAACTCCCTCTAAAGTTAACCAGGTTCACCTGTTATACTAGGCTGCACCACGGCCAAATCTTACAAACACTCCTAGGTGACAAATGCAATCCTGGAGTAACCGTTAGAAGCCAGAGGTTTCCCAGGGAACACAGAATATGAAACTCAAACCCACAGGGACAAACGGGGATGGGCACTGGGGGAGGAGAGGGCCTCTGAGGAACTCAGGTTGAGCGCTGGCCTCTGACTTCGGCTCTGTATCCTCCCCTCTTCTCGCTGTTCTTTTTCCTCTCTCCGTTTCTGTTTTCTCATTGGTGCTGGTTAGAATATGGCTAAACTTGTTCTCTAGCTCATTCCCCATCTCTCCCTCCCCCTTCTCTCTTCCTCACTCTCATCCTGGAAAGGACTAGCAGCCCGGGTCTTAGTACTCCACAGCATTTTCTGAGGGCTGCTGATGTTCAAAGTTGCCTCTTAATCGGCATTAATAGCTTGGCATTATCATTTGTGACCTCCCTAGTTACATCCAGACAATGAATAATCTAAAATAAATCAGAGCGTGCTTTCCAAGCAGGATGAAACATTGGCTAAAGGCTACTGCCAAGCCTGACAACTGAGTTCAGACCCACGGACCCATAGGTAGAAGGAGAGAACTGGGTAACCTCCACATGTGCACCGTGGTGCTCGCCCTCCCTCCCTTCCCCCCCCCTCTCTCTCTCTTTCTCTCTCTCTCTTTCTCTCTCTCTCTCTCTCTCTCTCACACACACACACACACATACACACACACACATGCAGACAAATAATTAAATTGATAAATTTTTAATTAAAATCTGCTGAAGTTGGAATGAAATTGAAGGTAGCACCCTCTGGAAAAACAGCTACAAGAGAGTGTTTATACTTTTTAAGTTGAAAGAGAGTGGGCCCTGGGATTTAGTTCACTTTGCTGCATCTATACAAAAACAATGTATCCTCATGTAAGACGTAGTTCCTTAGTTAAAGCACTGCACTTCCTATTAGCAGTTCTCTGTACTCAACCAGCTCCCCTATGGGTCCGGGCTGGACCCCAGCAATTGGAGCATGATCCAATTGGAGTGTTGATGATGTTCCCAAGATCCATGTAGCAAAACGGGGACTCTCTCTTCAGATGTCACACCCCAGCTTTCCCCAGGTGATTTAAGTGGAATTATTTCTGAACCCAGGGGAACCTGGGAGGAATCCTCTCCTTCTGATGTTCCATTTTTAATGCTAGGACACATCCTTCCTTTTGGAAGTTCCATACAAAGGGGAAGGTTGATGCTGGCTTTGCTCGAGAGGAGAGGGAGCATGCATCCTCCCTCCAGGACAGTTTCTTTTAAGCTATTTTTGCTTTTGGCAGCCTGGCTAAATTGATTATAGCTATAGACTGGACTGTCCAATTGCCCATATCCTCTGAAAATTGGGCACAGAGTCTCCAGCAAGTCACAGATGCCAAGAAAACACAGCTATCACCAAAAAAAAAAATGGGCAAAATGAGGTCAGAAAGAAAAGTTTACAGACTGGGCACTGTGCTTGAACTGGGCAGCCGAATGGATATTGTCACATAACTGTGTTAATGAGACCCTGTGGAGAGTCACTTTTCATGGCAGCATCTCACAGGAGATGGCCATCATCAGCGAGGGAAGAAGGGCAGGGTTGTAGGAAATGCATTCATTCGTTCTGACTCTGCTGTAGACCATAGTGTTTCTGAGAAATATTCTCCTTGTTTCTCACCACATTATAAAACCTATTAAGCCAAAAGTGTTACTTTTGGAAGTGGATTCCTTCCCCCAGCATCTCACACTACTAATCTCGGCTCTTGAGGCATGGGAGACTCACTGCTGGCATTCCTAAGTCTGCCACCTCTTTCCATAGGTGGTGGTCAGGGTGGTACCCATGTTCAGGGAGAGGGCAGTGGTGTGTGATGAGAATCCAGGGATGGTTTTCATTGGCCACCAGAGAACCAGGCAAAGGGCTTCTGTCTCCCTCCCTCAGGACTCACAGGCCACCAAGCTTCACAGAGAAGAGTGCTTCTAAACACAGGGACATATTACTTTCCTGTTCCTTGCTCAGTCAAGTGCATAGCTAAAGGACCGGGCAGGAAAAGGAGTCCTACCATTCTGTGACTCAGCTCAGGCCTGCCATTCTGTTGTGCTCTCCTGTGGGGGTTGGGGGGGGGGGGGGTGGGGGGGGGCTACCTGAGCAGACTAGGAACATTATTCTACAGAGGCTGAGGGTGCCCCTCTTAGTCATTTAAATCCTGGCTGCAGGCAGTAGCGTTGTCATCTTTAAAATTCCTGTGTGTTGGTAAATGCATGAGTCTCCTTCTGGAAGCCAATTCCTGGTGCTGAGTCACAGCCTAGAGCCTTAAGGAGAAATACCCATACGTGGGGCAGGCACTGTAGTTGATGCCTGTCCAAGTGTTCCCTTTGGAAGGCCACACTCATCTTTGGGGAGAATGCACTGCCTCTCCATTTAGCTATTCTCAGGACTTCCCCAACTGAGCACTGCAGCCCACATAGGGGTGTCTTTCCCCTGGGCCTGCTGGGCTGGAGCTGGTGTGAGCTCGGGGCAGCATGAGACAGACACACAGACAGGCTTCTGTGCACTGGGTCCTTTGTCATTTGCTGTACTGTGCAGGAGCCTGACTGACCATGGGTTTAAGTCTCCACAAGACTCTTCCTAGCCATACAGTGCTGAGAACTGGCCCGCTGTACACATCAGCTGGGGTCACAAGACAAGGAGCATTGTAGAGTGCTTCTTGGGTGGGGATATCAGGGCACAAGCGGGTTTTGACAGGCTTTATGGGAATGATGCAGAGTCACACTGAGCACAGGGCTCCCCGAGTCTTGGGCTTTGCCTCCTAACTGTGTGTTCTCTCTCCTGGGGCCCTGCGACGTCCTCGGGCAGGGTGCAGGTTGCACGGCCCTTGTGGTAGCTGTGGTTGCCCGCAAGCTCGAACTCACCAAAGCAGAGAAGCATGTTCACAACTTCATGATGGACACTCAGCTCACCAAACGGGTAAGATGCCTCATGCCCGTACCTTCACGTAGGTTTATGGCTGAAGTGGGAGCTGGTCAGAAGGAGATCCCACACCAGGTGTGGCTTAGCAGCTAGGGGAGCCCCAGCTCCGGCATTCGGCTCCTCACCCATGAGTGGATCCCATCAAACCAGGCAAGCCACCATTAAGTCACTGTATGCATCAAGCCACCAAATCGTTTTCCTGATGATTAGATAAACAGCACACAGTGATAGAAGCCACATCAATCACCCAGTATGATGCTATGTTTTTTTTCTATGCTCAAATATTTTCATGATTCTCATTAAGAAGGGCAATATAAAGTCTTAAAATTATACTGGATATATATCTAAAGCCAATCCCTTTGTAAAAGTCATTTAAAGAGATCATTCCAATAGAGCCCACATTCCCAAATATTGTTGCTTATCAAAATGCCATTATCCGGCTTTCCCCTTTGGGGCTTTCTGGATGACGGTTCTCACTTGCACCCTTATGAACATGGCTTAGGAAGAAGGTAAGTTGAAAATACAGGAATGGGTGATTAGCTGCTGCTCACACACTCCCACTGGATTGTCAGAGAAAAGAAAGACCATTTAAGCCAGACACAGTGATCCCAGAACACAAGAGGCTGAGGGAGGAGGACTGTTTCAAGTTTGAAGTCAGCCTGGGCCACCTAGCAAATCCTGCCTTAAAACAAAATAAAAGACAAGCAAAAATTAATAAGGCTCCTTTAGAACAGAGAAAGGATAAGGCTTCTGGGAACAACAGACCCAATAAACTAGGTAGGAGCTGTTTGTTTAACGACAGCTCTCATGTAATCTTGAAACAAGTGGCAGCCTGAAGGATAGTCAGGTGTACGACCTCGTTACAGACTGCTCTTCTCAAGACAAAAACCAGGACCCCGTGCCCGACTCAGGCCCTGGGCCCCAGGGAAACATGTCAAGGGGACATGAGCCCACCCACAAGTCTACAGTCTTAGTTGAGGATTTGAACGCCTGAGGAATTCTTTTGTGATTGACGTTTCCAAAGTGGTAAGAATGTTTCTGTAATAGAGATAGGCAGGAAGACAGAACAAAAACAGACCTGAGAAGGAATCGCCAGGCAGGGAAGCCAGTGCTGTGTGTGGTTGCCAGGGTCTCTCAGCTTCTGAGCAGAATTGTTTACAGCGTTTGATTGTTGGGTCTTTGATTAGGGGCTTCTTTAAAAGAGCTGCCACGGATATGAACCTGTACAAGGAAATTTTTCCGTATCATTGGCATGCAGACCACAAGGAGCGTCATGGCCCCCAAGACACCAGCCAGACAAAAACATTGCGCTCCAACATTACAGTATGTGGTACCGCCACCCTGCAGCGCTCACGTCAAATGTCACGAGCACCCTCATCCTCAGCCCCCTCTCCACGTGTGCCACAGACACGCTCAGCAGCAAGGGGAGACTAGGGTTCCCAGGTGCCATCCTGAGTCAGCTCAGTTCCCTGCTTTGCAGCCCCACAAGCCAGGGGAGAGGGATTTTACCTCCTGCTCTTCTCAGAGGTTCTTTGCCAAAAAGAGAAACATTAGCATTCTCTGTTTCCTCTGGTGGCTTCTTAAAGCCAAGACTACACTTTATATTTTCATGCTATTCCTTTGTCCTTTCCATTTTTCACCCAGTAAATCAGACAATAGAGGAAAATAAAACCAAGGAAAGCTGTCTCTCTCATGGGCCAGGAAAAGAAGCACATTTTTTCCCACTATAATTGTAGAAGGAGATGAGGTTGTGGTTGCTAATTTCAATCTTTCAAAAATAATTCACTAAAATCCTCTTCAAGTTCACTCACTGTTGGAGGAATAGGGCTGAAATCAAACCCACAGATATTTATTGTTCATCCGTGAGTGCAAGATGCCTTCTTAATTGAATGACATCTCACTTTTCTCAGAACACTTAAATCCACTGAACTGTCCCTCTAATATCCTACATCCTTTCCCAGAGAAGTAAACACGAAGGGAGGAGTCTTACAAAGGGAGACTTTCGAAGCTGGCACGACTGAGACTTTACAGCCATCCTTGACCTTGACTGAACTCAAGCTGGCTCTGACCTCTCACCCCCAGGGTAGCCCCAGCCGGTCCTAAGCTGCCCTTTGCCCTTTCCGAAGGGCAGTATGTCATGGGTCAATGAGATGCGAAGCTCAAGTCTGTGCCCAAGACTCCAGTGAGTTCTCAGAGAACTGTCCAGATGAAAGCAACTGCCATGGCCTGTTGCCATTCAGTAGTGGACAAGCAGTAGGCTAACCCGACAAAAGCAAACTCTTGCAAGTATATGCAATATGAATCCCTCCAACATCTAAGCAGAAAGAAACCGTGAATCACAGCCTGTGGATCATAAAAATGCGAGTCATTCTAACTTCAGCCCAGCCTCTCCGGGTAGCACCAGGCTGTTGGTATTTGGTTACAAGTCAATGGGTGAACCCTGACTAACAGAGATGAGAAACATCACGTTTTTCATGAGAGACTGCCAGCCAACCTGGCAGAGCTTCACTGGAGGTGTCCATTATAACCGGAACTGGAGCTGGCAACATGAAGGGTGTACTCATTTCTGACTTTCCCAAACCATGTCTCCTTTCACCTGAATAACTTGTCAACCTTGGTGGCAATGTCACTTCTGTATTTAGTGGGATCATGTCTTCCCACACTGACTTTTCTGTCACTGCCGCTGTTAATTTATAATTATAACTTATTGCCAATCCCTGGGCTACTTGATAATATCTAAGGAAGTGACACACAACAACACTTCATGGATGGGAGATGACTCAAGTACCTCCCTGACTCCCCACTCAGACCTGAGGTAGCTCTCTCTCGTCAGTTTGATAAGTGCGTGCCTCTGCCTTGGGGTGGCCTCCTTTTCCTTGCGGAAGGGCTCCTCATCCCCTAGAATCTCATTGAACTACATTTCCCATGAAATCAGTCAGTAAAGCCAAACCTAGCCATCCTGAACTATTTATTTCTGGCTCCTGACTCTCCAGGGCTGCTAACAAACGTCACTGTCCCTCCAGTCCAGTCCCAAAGACAGTGCCAGGTCTGACTGGTCTGTTCCTTGCAGCCCACAGGGATCACTTGTGTACCTTGGCTGTTCACACACAATGATGCCTCCCAGGCTCCTCTCACCCATCTGGAACACCCTCATCCTGGTCTCCCTGCCATAAGATCTGATTATCTTGCATCCACTCGTCAGCCTCCCCCAAAGTGCAGTCACCCAGCACTTTGCTTTCCCTTGAATCCCTTTAGACCTGATTTCACCCTGAACATATCACTACCGCACTGAAAAACCTCGGGCAGACCCAGAACCTGCTGAACAATCCTAAATAAAACTGGAACTCGGAGAAAATGTCAAAGGCTGGGGAAAACTGTTTCCAGCAGGCTTGCTCAAAGACTTACTCTCAGCAGGGGTGTTTCATAGGGAAACATAATGACAGTCGGTGTTCCGCAGACAGGGAAGACTGGCTAAGGAACACAAGATGGATGGCCCACAGCTGGTCTGGCTCCTGAGTAGATCCCCAGAACAAGCCTTTCTCTGTAGACTTCATTAGGTATTCAAACATGCCATTACCAGGAATGCGAATTCTCCCAGAAGAGAAATTCCCACAAAGGCGGTGGCCCGGAGAGACTGGACATGGTGTTTCTGCACTGACAGGAGTAGCAAAGCAGCCTGCCCAAATGGGAAAGACTCTGGGGATGAGCGGAGTGAACACTCAGATTCAGAGAGGGGCAGGGGGTGGATGCCCAGCATGTGCAACTAGCTCTGCCATCCGGGATCTGGTTGGTCCTCCAGCCACCACCCAATGTGGTCAGTTCCTTGAGCTTTGCATGGTGGCGAGGATTCCCAGGCCTGCCTGGGAGGAGCCAGTTTGATTCTACGTTAGTCCTGTATCATATTAATATCACTGTGAATGATCTGCCATTTATCACAAGTCGCTTCAGGTAGAGCTCCAACTCCAACACTGAAACACAAAATACATCTCCCCATTCCAAATTCCTACCAAAAAAGGGGGGCAGAGCCCTGTCCAGGTGAGGCACGGAATGTGGACTAGGATGGAGGAAAGTAAACAGGGTGGTGAAAGGGAGAGAGCAGTCTCAGGAAGTCAGCCAGAAGTCAGTGGAGGAAGGCGAGGGATGAGACGGCTGGCGGGTTGAAGGGAGCAGCCTCCTCCTACAGTTCTGGTTATAATGAACACCTCCAATCAAGCTCTTGACAGGCTGGCTGGCTCTCAGTCTCTCAACATGATGTCGCTCATCTCTGTTGGTTGGAGTCCACCCATTGACTTGCTGCCAGGCTGACCTGGATTCCCCCTTTGCCTCTCCAACCAAGAGGGGCACTGTTCCCCGGTAGGGCTCCTGGCAGCAGAGCTGGGGATCCACCAGTGGGTGAATTATTCTGTTGGCTTTCCATGACCACTGAGGGCATGGTTACTCAAGAAAGGAGTTCTTTTCATCCTCCTTGCACCCTGTCCACTCTCCCTGTGACTCACAGCCCTTCTGTAATACCTTGTGGCAGTTACCCTGGCAGAGAGGTAGCCAGAGCAGCCTGTAACATGGGATGCTGTGGTCAAGAGTGCAGAGACTTGTGTCCCCTTGCATGCTTTCTTTTCTTGGGGACTGGGGCCAGGAGAGGAAGCTGATACATATTGAAAAAGCAATGCCAGTAAAGTGACAATAGGCCTATGAGATGACTCAGTAGAAAAGGGTACTTGCCGCCAAGCCTGTTGACCTAAGTTTGATCCCTGGGACCCCACGCTAGAAGGAAAGAGCTGACTAAGTGGAGTTTTTCTGTTCCACAGCTGCTCTCAAATAAACACACTGAGGCTTATATTATAAATGCTTGGCCAATAGCTCAGCCTTATTACTAACTAGCTTTTACATTTTAAGTTAACCCATATTCCTTAGTTATGCCCTGTCATGTATCGGTACATTTATTAGTATGGAACAGTTATGTCCTGCTTCCCCTGTGGCTGGTGACTCTAGACTCTGCCCTTCTTCCTCCCAGCATTTTCAGTTTGGCTTTCCTGCCTAACTTTATCCTGTTCAGTTATTCGTTAGTCAGCTTCTTTATTAAACCAATCACAGCAACATATATTTACACAGTGTACAGAAAGATTATTGCACAACAGCGGTTCATACACCACCCCCACAATAAACAGACAAATGTAACAACAGATACAAGGAAACAGATGCATTGAAACATACCATGGCCAGGCTTTATGCTAAATGTTCTCTGTGTATTCCCATTTAATCAACACAGGCGTCCATCTTGCAGATGAATAGCATTGCAAGACTCTAGCCCTGAGTCATGCTTTAATTTTCTTTAAAGCATGTAGTAGGGGCTGGAGAGATGGCTCATGGTTAAGAGCATTGCCTGCTCTTCCAAAGGTCTTGAGTTCAATTCCCAGCAACCACATGGTGGCTCACAACCACCTGTAATGAGGTCTGGTGCCCTCTTCTGGCCTTCAGCATACACATAGAAGGAATATTGTATACATAATAAATAAATAAATATTAAAAAAGCATGTAGTATCTGATATTATATTTTTAGCTGCATCCTTCCTCACCCAAAGATTATAAATTCCATGACAATAAGAATACTATTAGTTCACCAGGAGTGGTAGTGCACATTTGTGATCCCAAGAAGCTGTGGCAGAAGGATTTTAAGTTTGAAGTCAATCTGGGAGAATCGTGAGTTCAAGGTTGGTCTAGGCTACATCATGAGACCCAGGTTTTTGTTTGCTATTGATTTGTTGATCTTTATACTCTCACTTTCTAGAACAATGCCTGACTCATCATAGGTACACATTAATATTTATTAATTGTCCTTTAAATGGGTGGAGAAAATAAATCTCAGAGTGTTTAGCAATGGAGCCAAGGTGGAGCTAACAACCTACCACTTACCAAATTTATCTGGAGATTAATATGTGAAATAATACAGGTGTTAGTGTTCTGTAAAGCCTGGCACAGTGCTTGGTAAGATGTAACTCACAGTTATTTGGGAGATCCTCCTTGGACCTGTTTCTTCCCCAGGCCCACTAATATGAAGAGTCCTTCCTAGGCAGGTATGGTGGTATATTCCTTTAATCCCAGCACTCAGAAAGCAAGGCAGGTGGATTTCTGTAGGCCCACTTTGTCTACATAACAAGTCCGGGGCTTTCCAGGACTGTGTAGCGAGACCCTTTCTCAAACGAAACAAGATAAGTCCTTCTTGTAGTATATGGACCGTAAGCATAGAAAACAGCAATATGGAAGACAGAAAGCTTATAGACTCAGTGAGCACTATCAGTCTGCATGCTTGCAGGTCTGGAAGCCAGAGAGCTGGCCTTTCACCCATAGAAGATCCTTACCTAGCCACCTTCAAAGAGACCTCAACTAAGCCTTTCAGAGCCAATCTTGGACAGTCTTTGCCAGTTCACTGCTTCCCTCTCAAGCCCTGACCCTCCCAACTCTGCATCCTGGGAGGATCTTTTAGGTTTGGTACCCTTCCTTGTTCACCAGGAGAACTCAGAGGGTATCCAAGTCTCCACCAGGGAAAGGTTTCTCCACAATGTAGAGGCTGAGCCCCAAGAGGGGCTGAAATGGTGCTGTTTTATCAAGCGTGCTCAGAGTCAGGCACCAGGTGAAATGGAGGGAGACTCAGGAGAGCCAAGTGCGGTTAAAAGCCTATTGCTTTTTCTCTTGCAGATATTGATCTGCTTAGCTTTGTGCCAGGCTGTTTGCTAGCAGTTAATTTCAGTCAGCGCAAGGCTTGCATTTAGTATTATTTTCCCGAATGCTCAGGGGCCTCCATCTCAAACCCATAAAGACGGATCTGATGTTTCACTGCCCACCTGGCCAAACTGTGATTGTGATCTTTCATTTAGCCTGGAGTAAAGGCAAGCACTGAAGTGTGTGTTCTGTCAGGTTGCTGAATGGGGGCCAGAATGACTTTAAAAAGCAAGACAAAAACCAAACTAGCATCTTTCCCAATTCCTTGATCCTGGGAAAGAGGAAATGGTTCTTTTGAATTCAGATGAAGTCCAGATCTGCCTCCCTTCAGACCATACGAGAATCGTTTGCACCTCTTGGACCTGACTCTTGATTAGACTTGGCCCTGTGTGAGTCTGGCCTTTCATTCCATCTCTGAACTGTTTCCTTCTGTTTTAAGTGGGGAACTTGAGTTGTATAATAATAACTAATATCTGTCTGAGACCTTAAGATGTATATAGTGCTCAAATCCATGTTGACTGCTGTTGGTAAGCTGATGGACTGATGTGTGTGTGTATGTGTGTGTGGTTAGCCCAAGATGTCTTCCCTTCATCTCATAGGTAACTAAGCATTTGCTCCTAAAGTGCTTCCTGGTGCACAGAGGCCTTACAGGCTTTCCCGTGTCAAGTGTTTGTTGACAGGACACAGGGGCCACTGTCAAAGTCTTGTCTGCTTTGTTATTCGGTGGCTCTGTGAGCATTCCTAAGAAGGGACTGTGTGACTAGGACCCAGCCCATCCTTGTGAAGGCTTAGGCAGGCTCTTTCCCTCCTCCCTACCTTTACGGCTTTCCTCAGAGGCCAAACACCTGTGGAAGCTGAAAAGATCCTACAGCAAACTGCCCGTCCCTTTAAAGGACAACAGCAGCGTCTTCTCTGCCAGGAGAAAGCCCTTCCTTCTCTGCACCTCTTTAGCCAACCAGAGCCAAGGCCCAGAGCCAATCATCTGCTTGCCCCTCCTTGCTAGCCAGACACTAGCCATCCCCAGCCTCAAGTCACTACCACCTGCTCACTGTCAAACAAGAAAGTACCAGAGGTGGGCCAATGAAAGGTTTAAAACCATTTTCACAGATTTTTTTTTTTTACTGAACAACAATGAAAAAAGCAATATTTATGTCACTTAAACATTCCTGAGAAGACTTAGATGTTCTTTTAAAACATCATGCCAATGAAGAGTATAACCCATCCTTAGTAAAAGATTTGTGAAACACACACTCAGCCTGCGAAGCGATGCTTCCCAGGCCTTCCCACGCGTCTCAGCATGTCAGCTACGCCCCATCTGTTGGCGTTAGTCTGAAGAAGCTGGTCTGTACTCTCTGATTTTGTTAAAATCCTATCTGGCAAGCCACCTGATCTTTCCTGGCTGGTGTCCTCACTTACAGGCTCTGGGCCTGTGGTCCTATGCCACTGTGCATAGCTGACAGAAATGGAGATGGTTAATCAAAAATATGGTCAGCTTGCACTTAATAAGGAATGTTTTCTCTTGTTCTTGCCACTAAGGGCCGAAGATGTCTGTGTTTGGATTAAAACTTTGTCCCTTGCCATCTGGATGCCATTGATATGTCTCAACTCAGTCGTGAGCTGGATGATATCAGTGGTTTCCATGTCAACAGATGACAGTCGTATGTGGAGCTGTGTGACTGTGGTGCCCAGGAAGCTAGTCTCAGGGAAACAGCTGTGCTCTCACACCTAGGTAGCCTCCCTGATTCTCGACATCCCTGGGATGATTTCAGTTTTGTGCCAATTACATTTACATGTGAAATTGCACCACACAGTCTTTGGCCATTTAGGAAAGGAACAGTGGCCTTGTTGGTACCTGTCACTGCGTCGAAAGACATCTCCACTTGGTAGGGAGCCTGTTACTCTCAAGTGTGGCACCCTGAATGTGAGGCATAGATGGCATTTATTGATCCAAACTGTACCCCAGACTTCAATGGCTTGCTAAGGAGCCTGTCTAAATATAGCATCAGCAACGGCAGCCGAGAGGCAGTGATGAAACCATTAAGGAGGAGAAATGCCTCTCAACTCCAAGCTACAGTGTACTGCGTCTGCTCCAAGATTAATAAAAGATGCGTTTTAATCTAGTCTCAGAGTTTCTTGCTCTTGATGAAGAAGAGATCTCTGAGGAAGCATTTTTTCGGGAGGGAGAAGGTAACCACACGTGTAAGGAAAACATATTGTGTGAACCTCGGACTTCACCTGACAGCAGTTTATTTGCTTTTCCTTAGATCAAGAATGCCGCTGCCAATGTCCTGCGAGAAACATGGTTAATCTATAAACACACAAAGCTACTAAAGAAGATTGACCACGCCAAAGTCAGGAAACATCAGAGGAAGTTCCTCCAAGCTATCCACCAGTGAGTACCAGAGCCATGTACCGTGTAGACAAACTGGATGTGGGATCCTGCAGTTCAGCCGCAACTTCTCAAACCAGGGAGGTGCAGAAGAAGTCTGCTATGTTCTACTCAAAAAGCACCCAGTCCAGGCTGTTCTGTCACTCACTGCCCTGTAAGGCGGCAGGCAGGCTGCTGTGGGAGGGTAAAGATCAGAGCAAGGGCCTAAGGGTGCTCATGCTACCCAGACACAAATGCACACATATGCACAGACACACATACACACAGAGAGACACATACACACATATGCACAGACATACATGGACAGACACACATGTACACACACAGAGACACATGCACACATATGCACAGACACACATGTACACACACAAAGACACATGCACACATATGCACAGACACACATATACACACACAAAGACACATGCACACATATGCACAGACACACATATACACACACAGAGACACATGCACACATATGCACAGACATACATATACATACACAGAGACACATACACACATATGCACAGACATACATGGACAGACACACATATACACACACAGAGACACATACACACATATGCACAGACATACATGGACAGACACACATATACACATACACAGAGACACATACACACATAAACATAGACACACACACAGACACATGTACACACACGCACAGACACAGACACATATACACATAGCTGTATACACATATGCACAGAAACAAACACATAAATACAGACTTGAGTGCCTCCACACATGTATGCGTTCACACACACTCACACACACACACACACACACAAACACACACTGAAACTCCAGTGAGGAACCAGTGTTCCTTTTGTAATCAAGGACTAAGTTCTTTTAAGTATAGTGGAGAGCTGGGTACGGCAGTTCATGACTGTAATCCCCAAACCCAAAAGGCTGAGGCTAGAGGATCCCCATGAGTTGAAAGCCACCCTGGACTACAAATTCAGTTTGAGGTCAGTTTGGGTTACAAATTGAGACCCTGACTCCCCCCCCCCAATAAATATATAAGTAAATAAATAAACAGGGCAGAGAAAGCTAAGAAAAAAGTTGTTCTGATCCAAAGGTTTGGGAAGGCTGGGTGGTCAGGAAGACATTGGAGGTGGTAGAGCCTAGACAAAGGCGTGGGAGTGGTGGAATGGCTTGGGACCAGCAAGGAAGCGAAAGCAACAGAGGCAATCAGGACCGGAGTTTGCTTTCTCGGGGCCCTGACAAGTCTAGCTGTGTCAGCTGCTGCCTGTGCTCAGGGTCCCAGTGCTAAGGTCCACGCTCAGGTGAATGAAGGGCTAACGCTTAGCGTGGACTTGAACTACTTGTCCCAACTCTTCTCCACAGACTGAGGGGTGTTAAGATGGAACAAAGGAAGCTGAGCGACCAAGCCAACACCCTGGTGGACCTTTCCAAGGTGAGTGGCATCCAGGACAGACCTGGCCCATGTCCACAGAGCAGGTTCATGTTTTGCATTTGGAATCTACCGGTGTGTCCTGTTTGTCTTTGCTCACAACTGGTTAGCTAATCCAGTTCTTACTGGTGTGTTTATTAGCGGTGCATCGGGGCGTCTAAAGATGACTGAAGACATACAGGAAGCACCTTCGTGAGGACCGGATGGGACAAGGGCCCTACAGATGACCTGGTTATACGTGCTTCAGATGGTTCTTTTTAATTGGTCTTTATAATAGAAATTAATTTTCCTGTGCCTTCTGATCCTTACAGCCCAGGTTTTCCTGACCTCAAATTGATGGTGGCAGTGGTGTGTGTGTGTGTGTGTTTCACTACAGGCAGGCAGCTGACAGTGAACATGGAGGATCTAAGAACAGATCTTAAGGCTCAGTATGGCATTGTTCTTCAGTGTTTCTTGTCTTGACATAAAGAGACTCTCTTCTTGAAAATCAGCACTGTAGAGCTGAGCGTGGGCAATCTGACCAGAAGCTCCCACCCCCCACCTCAATGCCTTCTGATAGAAATTACATAGCAAGTGCATAGCCCAGGGCCGGGCTGGCAGAACATTCCAGCAGATGTCAATTGTAATGGAACCTCATTCCCTGGGAAAGCAAAGGAAACTCCCTCAGGCCTATTCGGCACCCTTTGAAAACAGCCTGCAAGCAGAAATTACTGGTTGCTGGGCCACGTGCAGAGGCCTCTTTCTGGAGAGATCAAGGCAAAGAAAGGACCTCCTATGCCTGGGAGGACTTCAATCACAGCCGGGGAGACACCCACAGACTCCTATGCCAGTGGGAGGGGCATTCAGGTGGAATGTGGGGTTTCCCAGAGCCCAATGTGGGAGGAAGTGAATGGACCCCTGAAGTCTTGGACATGTTGGTTAATACTCTAGATTTCAGTTATCAAAACTACTAGAAGTACATTGTAAATGGGGCCGTTTATTCCAAGGGGGTAAGGGATTCTCAGGAGACTTTCTCTCACACCAGCTCCTCCTGCTCAGGAGCTTGTTAAAAGAGCCAGCTTCCCCACCCCCACCCCCACTCCATCTCCCTGCAACCCAGGTCACCCTGGGTTTAACTGACTTTCTTTTGTTCTTAATTCTAAATTCTCAAGAGAGGTGATTACGGGCGGTGGTGGCACACGCCTTTAATCCCAGCACTCGGGAGGCAGAGGCAGGAGGATCTCTGTGACTTCG
>JAQHUG010000236.1:343381-364482 GCA_028555095.1 Dicrostonyx torquatus | reverse complement strand
GCACACACGTATACTCACACACACGCACACACACGCACACACACATACTCACACGCACGCACACACGCATACACATGCGCACATGCACACACACATGCACATGCACACTCACACACACGCACACACTGCGCACGCACACACACACATGCGCACACACACACATGCACATGTGCACGCGCACACACACATGCACAGTGAGTTAGAAAGACACTCTCCTGCATTGCATTGGGAAATTAAGCCTTATATAACTGGGGAGTGAAGTACATGGGGACAAAGAGTGTGCAGAGCCATCATGAGGGACAAGCGTGAGACCTGAGGAGTCTTTGTCTTTTCCTCCCATGAGAGCAGCTTAGATTCTAGCACAATCGTGTGTGCTTCACGCTAGTCTCCATTTGCTCAGCATCCTGTCATCCAGCACTGGCAAGGGAGGGAGAGCATGATGACGTCATGTTTGCCCCCTTTCCCTTTGTATTTCAACTCCTGACTCCTCTCCTCCCAACCTCTGTGCTTTGTTCCTCCCTAGATTAAGGATGTGGTCTCCGCCGGGTGGTGGTGGCAGCAAGCCTTTAATTCCAGCCCTCAGGAGGCAGAGACAGGAGGAGAGAGTTCAAAGCCAGCCTGGTCTACAAGAGCTAGTCCTAGGACAGGCTCCAAAGCTACAGAGAAACTCTGTCTTAAAAAACAAAACCAAAACCAAACAAAAAAAAAGAATGTGGCTTCCCAATGGCATTTTCTATATCAAACAGGCTCCATGCATGGTGTCAGAGCTGGGAGGGCTTGGACCCCTCATCTACAGCTTGGGTGAGCAGATAAGATAGGAACTGCAAACAAGCTTTGTGAGCTGGGGGGCGGGGTCTGATTATAAACACAGACAAGGGAACCAGACCCAAGGAGCGCACAGTGCAGTTCATCGGTGGTTCAGCCATTCTGGGGGACCATGCCCTGTGACGAGGCACCTGACTACTCAGCTCACCCTTTTCCTGGGAGAGGGGAGCTGTCTTTATACCAACTCCTCCAGTATTCCGATTGCAAGGGGTGGGGGTTCTCCTGCGTTTCGGTGTCTCCCCTTCTGTCCTCCTCCTCCGCTGCTGCCTTTCTCCTCTCACCCTGCCTCCTGCTCCTCTGGCCTCTGGGGTCACTGTGACATCCACATCCTCCTAGAGCAGTGTTCCTAATGCTGTGACCTCTGAACACAGTTCCTCATGTTGTGGGGATCATAACTGTAACACANTAACACAGTTCCTCATGTTGTGGGGATCATAACTGTAACACAGTTCCTCATGTTGTGGGGATCATAACTGTAACACAGTTCCTCATGTTGTGGGGCTCATAACTGTAATTCTGCTCTGTTATGGATCATAGTGTAAACATCTGGGATCACAACCCACAGGTTGAGAACTGCTTGCTATATCCTAGAGTAATGGCAGGTGAAATGAGATTAGGGTATCACTGTGGATCCCACAGGGACACATTTCCCCTCCCCGGGGCACTGCCATCAGAACCCCTTTTCTCACTCTGGGAGTGTGAGACTCCTCAATTTTACTCTCAAGTTTGAACCAGCACCCCTGGTGCATGTTGACTGGGTGTTGTATAGTCTGGGATCCTGCAGCTAGCACAGGAACCACAGGGTGTCCCGCAGGGAGTTCTGCTAGTGAGTGGGACCAAAGACCACTGTGGATAGTGTCGGAGTAGGACACCGTCAGGAGCACCCTTGAGGCATCGTTTGCTAGGCGTGTGGAAGGCAGGACTGCTCCGAGGCCTCACGGGCCTTTTATCTCCTCTTAGGCCAAGAAGCAGAAGGGTGGCTCCTCAGCAGGGCAGCCCCTTCTGGTCCAGGATCATGCCTGAGGCATTAATTACATTTTCTATTCTGATTGCTGGATAGAAAAGGGGGTGGGGATGCAATTGCATAACTTTGTGTAGTTATTAACTTCGGTTTTATGAGGAGGGCGGGGTAAGAGAGGTCAGGGGCCTGCTAGTGAACCCAAGGTCTGCAGTTTCAATCTTGACTTGTTAATTGCGAGTCTATGGCATTGTTCATCTCAGTGCCTTTTCTGTATGAATCTGAGAGTCGTTTAGAGCCGCATTCCATGTAAGAAAAAAGAGGAATGTTTCTTTTCTTCTGTGCATATTTTTACTGTTTCAAACTGATAATTGAGTTGAACATGGTCACCCCTATCTTTAATCCCAGCACTCAGGAGGCAGAGACAGATGGAGCTCTATGAGTTTAAGGCCAGTCCGGTCTACGTACTGAGTTCCAGGTCATTCAGGGTTACACAGTGAGACCCTCTACCAAAAGAACAAAACAAAACAAATTATAAAATTGATCATTGATACCCCACCCCTTTAAAAATAACAAAAATAGAGTGCCCACCTCAGCCTGTCCACCACCTGAAAAGTCCTAGAGTTGTCCTTTGGTGACACGGGACACAGCTGGGTGGAGGTGGCTCCTGCTGCAAAGTGGAGGGCATTCACCTCTCCATGGCATATTCCTCTGTGGTGCTGATCTCCTTCCCATCTTCCACTCTAACTCCCCCAGATGCAGAACGTCATGTATGACTTAATCACGGAGCTCAATGATCGGAGTGAAGACCTAGAGAAGCAGATTGGCAGTCTGGAAACCAAGCTGGAGCACCTGACGGCCAGCTTCAACTCCCTGCCCCCACTCATTGCAGACATCCTGCGGCAGCAACAGCAGCAGCTGCTCACTGCCTTCGTGGAGGCCCGGGGTGTCAGTGTGGCCGTGGGGACTAGCCACGCACCTCCCTCTGACAGCCCCATCGGGATAAGCTCCACCTCCTTCCCAACCCCGTACACAAGTTCAAGCAGTTGCTAAATAAAACTCCCCACTCCAGAAGCATTACCCATAGGTCTTAAGATGCAAATCAACTCTCTCCTGGTCACTTTGCTGTCAAGGAAGTTTCAGACCAGGGAACGGAAGGAAGAGAAGTGGAGCTGATGAGCTAATTCACGTTCTTTCGGCGTGCTCTGTTCGATTTGCCTTGAAACCAGACATCTAATCTCTGTTTAGGTGCCTCTACTTGGGAGCTGGAAGAGGAGGTGACTGGAAGCAACACCTCTGTCAGGGCCCTTGCTGCAGAGCTGGCGGAGAACAGAAATCCCTACTCAATCTCAGGTTTTCACAGGGAGGTGGGGAGGGGCAGCCACTCTGAAGCAACTGAAAGTGAAGTTAGCCAAAGTGGGGTGCATTAGGGCAAGGGTGGGATTAGGCTTGGGAAACGAACTCCTGGCTGCCTTGGGACCTTAGCACACCTCTTTCCCATCCTTTTGTCCAAGGAAGCCCCTGGGTGGTAAAAGTAAAAAGAGAGCTGTCCAGAACTTTCCAAAATGAACATACCCAAATTAGATTGGGGGGATTGGCATAGACAAATGAAAAGCCAGATTTTCCATCCAATAATAATATTGAACACACACACAGAGATGTTCCATCCAGGTCTTTTTTTCTTTGAGTTGAGCCCAAATGAAAGGGACCTGGTACCTTGCTGTGCACACGGTGAGGGACGAAGTGTGAGGTGTGTTTGGTAGAAGAAGTTAGCAGGTACTGGCCACATTTTGTGTCACTGAAGGTCCCTCCTTCACCATGTCCTAGACACACACCCTACCTGATCCTAGTATGCCAACCCAAACTGTTGGCATTCTGGAAAGATAAGCAAATGTCTAAAAATAACAGTTTCCAAGAGTTTTCTTCCAACCAAATAAGCTGTGTCTGACGGACCCTGTGCTCTGAGGTGTCTGACGGACCCTGTGCTCTGAGGTGTCTGACGGACCCTGTGTTCTTAGGTGTCTGTATGTGGGAGATGAGAGTGTGCCTGATGCCACCATAGTGAACAGAACCATTGTCTGGGCTTTGTTGAGGTATCATCACCCAGATGTAGGATCGTGAAAGGGTCAGTTGCTGAGTTGGGAGAAGGATGGGGAGTGTTCCTGTGGTCCCCTCTACCTTACCTGAACTCACCTCAAAATGAAACACTGTGAGAGCACCCCAGGACGTGTGTAAGTAACATGAGGGTTCATTTGTTAGAAGGCTGTTTCTGTTCTGTCATGTTTATCTTGCAGTGAAAACTACTCGACTGAATCTCAAAGTCCATAGATTCCAGAACCATGTAGATCCAGGCTAGGGATAGGCGCTTGGTTTGTTTCACTGCCCCATGGTCTCATCATACACAGCATCTGGGAGGTGAGAACTGCCAGTTATCACTTTTCCCATTCTGAGGTCTTTGATTTCTGCTTGTAAGAAGTTATGTATGGAATAGTTCATCTGTCTTTGGTAGAACAAAAGGGTGTTATCTGTGTTTGGTTGCTATCTTGAGAATAGCCCTGTGAGTGGCTATTACGGCCACCCTGGAGGCACTGCCTTACTGTGTGGATTTTTCTTGTGCAATGCTGGGCCTGGGCCTGTTAGGACAGGGATTGCTGGATATTAAGGCAGACAACTGTGGCGTGGAGGTCACTCGGGTTTTTTGCTCAGTCTCTTGTTTGTTGTGCTGTCTCGCTGTCTTGTTTTGTTTTGCAGTGCTGGAGACCAGACCTGTTGGCCTCATGCCTGCTAGGCAAGTGCGGTTCCCCTCACCCACACCCCAGCCTGCTGCTATTGTCTTAATGGCCTATCTTCATCTCTCCCCTGAGCATTTTCATTAGCTGTTTTGCACACCAGAGAGGCCACATTTGTCGTTAGTGTTTAATTCTTTCTACTTGTTCTTTTAATTATTAATTATCTATCTGAAAGACCATTTTTATCCCAAGAATGGTATTGCTGTTTTTAGTTTAACCAAACCTACAGGCACTATACAAACAGATGAATAGCCATGCGGCTCCCCTGTAGCACTGGTTGCATTTCGCAGAATGAAGGCTACTGATGGGCCCACTTCCTGCTCACTGGGCCTAGAGCCCTGGACTGGTTTGCTTCGCTCTCCCATTGCATCCTGCTGTGATCCTGTGCTGGGTGGGTGAGCATTTCACACAAATGACTCTCCTGCCTTGTGTCCATCCTGGTCTGGACATAGTCTGAAATCTGTCTTTTTGTTGATTTTTTTGCTAAGTAAACCCTGGAGACTAAGCTGGAAATGCTAATCAAGAGAATGGCCGGAGCTGTTTCCAGGAGGGTACCACTAGCATTGGAGAGACTTGTGGGCGTATTTGTAGGGTAGCCTGGCCTATTGGAAGTGCAATAACTGTGTGTGGTTTTATCTCTAGCAAAAGAATATACCTCGTAAAAAGTGACAGGATCTGAAGGTTGGTTCTGCAACGACAAATGAACTGCTGCTTCTGTCCTAGTACTTCAGCTCGACACAGGAAGTAATTACTTCTCCTGCAAATACAACCAACCCTCCATGGCCTAGGTATGGGGATCCTGGTTATAGCTCATGCAGATATATTCCCGCATCTTTCGGCTGATCCCACATCACCTAAGCATCTCCAATGGTAGGGAAGGAGGCTAGCAGACCCTATGGCTGTATGTTAACGGGACAAGTTTGATTCTCAAGAGTGGGATGCGTATTAAAACTATGAATTACTGTAATGTCACTCTAGCCCTGAACTGGTCGAATTCCACCCACTCCTGGAAGGCTGGCCAATGGCAGAGGCCTTCCTGCCATCTTTCAGGAATGCAGTAGCATATGGATGCACTCCAATATTTTCCCCAAATATCTGGACACTTGAATTAAAAACCTAGAGCCACCCTCTCATTGCTTAAGCCATATTATAGCTTCATGTACTGTGAAGTCAGGGATGTACTGTGATACTCCAGACCACTGAGCTCAGTGGGATTCAGGACATAGCATCAGCTGGTAATTTACACCCGGCTAGAAGCCCATTCCTCCTTAGATTGAAGTCCAAATAAAAATCCGCACCTTTGGCTCAAAGGCCACGTATGTGATCATTATCACTAAATTGTCATGAAGTGTCTGAGAGCCATTTACCACCTTCATAATGTCTAACTCCATGACATCATGTCTTGATATGATCCAAAAGAATGCGAGGGGCATAGCCATGAGTCACCAGTGACTGTGACCCCAGTGGGGTCCAGTGCTGTATGTAACAACAATCCTGTAAATTAGATGTAGAACTTGTACATGAAACTTAGTTCTCAAGTGCTTAGCAAGTTATTAAAGGCCAAGAAAGCACATTGAAAAATGATGATTTTAATATATTTAGAGATCTTCCCCTTCACTTTGCAATGAAGTCATGGGAAGAAGAAAACTGGGGATACATACAAACTCAGAATAGAGAAAAAGCTGAGCCTGGAGTTGCATATCTGGCCAGTATGTCTTGGTTTGTGTGTGTTTCAAGGTGAAGATGAGTTAATAATTCAGTTCGAAGTATTTGGTAGAGAACAAAATGAGCCCACTGCTGTCAGCATGGCAGTACTGACCGGCTAATCCACACTTAGATGTTCCATCTGAGTGGAGGGAAAGTTACCAAAAAGGAATCAGATAGCTAGTAAAGTCAACAGGGCGGAATATGGGGTGTGTGCATAGTTCTGGAAGCCCCTCCTCCGGAGTGTGACAAACAGTGGACACAAAGCTGAGTCAGTGTTTCATCTCAAAACAGACAGTCTGGCTGCTGCTGGAGAAGCCCAGCGGTGACCCTAGGACATCACTGCACTGCCAGCAGGTTACTGCTTCCTCAGCTACTGCTCTGAAATGCTCAAATAGGTCCCATCTCATACAGTCACTCCACTGCCCCAAACTTCTAGAAGCAGATTAAGGATCCATTTAGTGGTCATTTTGCTGTCCCTGTTGACTTCATGGCCTTTGGTTTCAATCCCTTAGACAGCTATCTGGAGGCTTCCTGGCAAGCATCAACAGTCCCTTCTCTACCCTTTAGTCAGTTGACTTGATCATGCCTTGGATAGTATCCCTTCCTTCTCTGCTACTGCCAAAGCAAACATCTGGGGAATGGGATTATAGCTAGCCCTAGATCAGGGGAGCGGAGGGGTAGCAACAGTGTCTGCTTGTGCTAGCAGGAAGCTCTTGCAAGGCTGCATGAAGTCACTGACAGTTAACCCTGGCAGACAAGGAATACGTAGATTTCTACTGAATTAGTCCACATCTTATGAACAAGTGCCCTGTGCTGCAGCCAATAGACAGCCACAGAGGTGACCATAACTGCGATCTTTTTGTCTTACGCCATTACTGGAAGCACTCAAACATGAACTGGAGTTCCCTCTGAACAACATGTCAAATCTTCAACAGACCACCTCCAAACCAGGTGCCACGTGCCCTGCCACAGTTGTTTACACACCGAGAAACGTATTCTGGAAGCCGTAACCTTGGGCCTGGACTGAAAAGGGACCTTGTGACCAATCAAGCTGGTGGAGGAAAAGCACAAAATTCAATACCAACCTCTAGTTAAGATCCCAAAGAAATGCTGACATTTCCGGCAAAATAAATAAATAAAATAAAAGATAAATAGGAACAGTGGCAAATAAAAAACAAAAACAAATCTGACGGAACAGCCGACATCCAGCTTCCCAGAGCGAGGACGGGGCTAAACACCATTCTCCAGCGGTACCAGTGTTTGGATCCCGACCAGGGCTGATCCACCTGCATCATACGTGCTGTTTAAATGGCGCAATGACGTGATGGATTTAGTCCCAGACTCTCCATTCTGTGCTGGCCACAAGAGGACAACAAAAGCGAGCGATAGGATGTTGACGGAGGAGCCATTTTCATAGCAAACTCAGAAATGGAAGTGTTTATATTCCAAACTAGATGGGCTTCAGTATGAATTTGCATCTTGCCTCTGTACTGCTTGCTATTTTTTAATGATAGGAGAAAGCATAACAGTTTATTTTAAATATGAAATATATTGCTATATTATAAAATATATTGTAACTTTCGATTAACATTTTGTATCAAGCTAGTCTTTAGCAGGCTGAGGGACAGCCCGCTTTCCAATGACTGTTTCTGAGTACACATCGCTATTAGTGGCTGCCTGACCCCCAGGCCCAGGTCCTGGTTCCACAGCGTGCCAAATGGCCATATTCTCATTCTCCAAGACTGAGTGAGTAGTAGAGACAAAAAAATAGCCCTGACATGAACTTAGAAGAATAATTCTACCCCAAATTCTATCAAGCCATTTCAGAAGTGATGTTTAAAGCCATCACTCCTTCAGGAGCTGTCAGCCAGTTTAGGAAAAGCGTAGACTCTTTCGATCTAAATGCAAAGGGCCCATTCTGTAGATTAAGCCAACCAGCTTTCCTCTGGCAATATCAGAATTAGGTATTAAAAAACAGTCTTGTTTACTTTGCCTCAAAATATTCAAAATTCTTAGCGTTGAGTTTCTCAGTATAAGAGGACAACCAACTCTCTTCAGGCAGGACCCAGTGAGAAGTGAATGTGCACTTCTCTGAGTTGCAATCTCTCTGGGGATCAAGGTTTCTGCAGTTTGTCATTGGTACCTGAGGAGGAGACCCAGCAGAAGGCTGGCCTCCTTGTCTGCTATTTACTCTCGCTGGGTGGAGGTGGGTCTGACCACCGCAGCTTCCCTAAGTGGCTCACGAAACCCATTCCCTTTTCAGCACTGCACCCAAGACACATGTAGAGCTTCAAAGTTCCTTCTTTTGAATTGCCAGGGTCTTATCCTGTACCAAAGTGGATGAAGGAAGTCTTCCATAAGTCCACATGTCTCCTGTGAGGACCTTGCTTCCGGCCATCACTTGTACAGAACACTGGACAGGTGCAGACCGAGTAGCATCAGGGGAGAGTTACCTGCCTGCCTCTTCCCTTCACCAACTCTAGAAATGCACACAGATCCACAGAGCATGCAAGACCATAGGTGCTGCCCTGGACAAGAATCTAGAAATCTCCAAGTCTCCCTGAATCTCAGCCTAGGTAAGGCTCAGGCCTCCAGGGCACCTGTTAGTCATGCCCAATGGCAGTCAAGTGTCTAAATGCCTGGCATCAATTGGCTGGGGAAGCCAGGGCTATCTGTGGGCCCAAGTCGTGTTTGTTTCTCTCAGCATCTGCATTGCTCCTCAGTTATCTGCTAGGCTGAGCTTCATTAAAGCCATCAGAACTCCAGGGCACCTGTTTTTAGCACATTTCTTACTCACTGGGTAATGGAAATGAGCTAACTCTCAATTTGGTTATTGACTGAGAGACATTGATTTGTTTCTTTATACATCTTCTGCTCAAAAATGGAGCTGTTTTGGTTTTTCTGTCTAGTACTTTGTAGACCAGCTACGATGTTTACGTGTATAGAGAACATGTATATTCTTCTGACCTTTGCCATCAAAGCAGGAACTCATCCACAGGCAAGGATACAAACCTAAATTCGAGATCTCGAGGAAGCAGGCTCTGGGCAATAATTCATGTGCGTAGCCATATGCTGGTCCTGGCTGCTCCAGGTGAAAGCCAGAGACCGACAGCATTCACATCCCCTAAGCCCTTAGAGACAGGTCCCCAGGCCCCAGGCCGAGCCCACTCAAGCACAATTGGTGATCTGTATGCAGTCAACATGGAGAAGGGCCAGCCTCACCACACGGCAATGATAATCAATACTTCAGAAATTCAGCTACCTGTTTCGCAGGCCTTAGTTATTCTTATATGATTGTAAGAATAAAGATGCGTGCGTCTTAAACTTTCACTCGCTACTGCACAGCCTAAGTGATAGACACGGACTGAACTATCAGTAGGAGGTGGTCGATCTTGAGTCTGATGTGAAATCACTCCAGTCACAGCATTGAGCCACCTCAAAGCCCCCTTGGAGCCTATGGGAGTGGCCATCGGAGTATAAGGTGGAGCCAGGACAAGTCCCTGGAGAGAAGGCAACTGGGTTTCTCCCAGTGCATGCAGCATTGGGCATCTCTGGTCCCTTGTCCCTCCATGAAGAAGGCAGCCTTCTCAGTGAGGACTCTCCTCCTAGGGACTAAAGAAAGAACTCAGTTCAGCCATTCAGACACAGTTCGAATCTCCTAAGGCTGTTCTCCTGTTCATCTCATCAGGCAAGGTGGGCAAGAAAAGATGTGAGTTCTGATATTGGCACCCTAAATTGATATGTACCCAGAAACAGTTATATTCTAAATTAATGGCTTTAACCTGTTCATTGTAAAAAGTGCCTTGGACTTCAATCTAAAAGAGGTCAGTATAAATATGTATGTGTGTGTGATGTGTATGTAGGCAAATATTTACATATTTATACATACATAGGTGCACACACATATACCTGCACATTCATATATAATATATACATACATATATAAATGCTTCATAATATATCATATTGCTATTCACAGCTTCATATTTTGTTTGGTCCTATGTTTATTTGTTTAGTGAGATCTTTACATAGAAAGGTTCTATTCAGGACATGGATGTATTTTTTGTTTGTTTTTTACTTTTTATTAAAAAGGTAAAGGATATTAAAAGAGAAAAAAAGCAAAGTGCCTGAAAGTTTTAAATGGAGTTGTGGTAAACTTTCACAAGTCACCAAAGAAGAAATAAGTTCTATTTGAGAAATATGTTTCTGTTTCAGTGACTTTGTTCTCCTTGAGGGAAACGCACAAAGAAGAAAGTGTGAACACCTCTAAAGCCCATTAGAACCATCGCCCATGGTCTCTGAGGTTTGTGTTCAGTTGGGTACCTACCTTTTCACATGTCTGAGTCAGAAGGACCATGTCCTCACATGGCAGCATGGTTTGGCTGGCCTTGTCCTTTGTGTCCCTTCTGAGAAGAGGCAGACTCTCCATGGCAGCTGTTGCTTCTCTGCAGTGACACCTTGGGTGAAGGTTAGTGGGAGCCCCTCCTCCCAGCAAGTGGCAGAAGGGCCCTAACCAGCCTTCTGTGCTCCCTGGGCCCTCCTTTCTACAGAGATGCCCAGCCTCCCTGCCTGAGCCCCAGCTGCCTCTTTGAATGATGGGATCAAAAGCTCCAGAGGGATTTTCTGGTTCCCAGGGCCCTGCTCACAAGCCTTATGCACTTCTTCAAACCAATTAAACCTGTCTAGCAGCCTGTGGCGACACCCAGGCAACCGCCAGGACCCTGCCAGAGTCCGGGTCCTGCTGTCACAAGGGTAATGTGCCTCTTTGAAATTCCATTGTGGTCATAGGCAGCCATATGCATAGGGTGTTAACAGGAAGACCCTGCTGTGCGTCTGGGAACCAAAAACCACCCAGGTCCAGCAGCTCCAGGCTGCAGGCACACAGAGGAGGTCTGGTTGCTAGAGATGCACTGGAAACAGAGTCCCCGAGCTGGTTCCCCAAGCCCTCAGTTTATTCCTGTGGATTTTTCAGAGCTCTAGATAAAAATTTAACATCATCATCTGACTTAGGTGCTTTCATGCAGAGGACTTAATATTTGGGACTTTTTCTAGGTTTTAGACCAAAAGGTTTTTCAAAAACTCATCTAGCTCTATTCCATCGCTGCTCATTCCAGAGGTCTCTTCTAAAAACTCCTGAGCAAATGTATTTTCTGACTCTGTGGCTACTCAGCAGTCTATCTATGCTTACAATCTGTAGCACTTCCGTTTAAGGACCTCAAAAGTCAGTAAACTGTCACCCTGAGAGAGAGGGTGTCAAATATTATACCCATTATCCTGGTGGGAAAATGAGACCACAGACAATTGAGCAGGAAGTGACTCATCGAGGTAAGACCTTGACACCCGGCGGATGCGCTGAACCAGAAGCTGGTTCCGTGTGGCTAGTGATGGGTGAGCCCCAGGATTTGTGCTAACCAGCCGCAGGCATCAGACTGCAAATGGGGGCCGGTTAGTACGTCGGAGGATCTGGCGGAGACTACATTTTCTTCTCTGCAAAGGGGATGGGAGTGTGGACTGAAGAGCATTTGTGTACGTGTGCTATGGCATGTACCGTTATGATATGACAGCATTAAATAAACAAGAGGGAACAACACACACAAACCCTAAAACCAAGCAGCTCTTCCTCTTTCATCTCTTTCCTTCCCTAGGGTTTTTTCCCCCCATTTTTTATAGACCACTTGAGCTTAACGCTCCTCAGCATTCAGAGGGCTACAATTACAGGTATGAGCATTACATCACATACAATCACGGGTGTTCCGCATTAAACAGGGTAGTTTAAAATCATTTGTATATGGGTGTGATGTGTGTATGTATACATGCATGTTCATATGTGTGCATGTGAATGGGGAGGTTTGAGGCTGATGTCCACAGACTTCTCAGTCTCTCTCCACACTGTCTGTTCACTGAGGTAGGGCCTCCCCACTGAATCTAGAACTTGCTGTTTCAGTTAGTCTGGCTAGCTGGCTTTCTTGAAGGGTCCCATCTGCATCTTCCAACAGCACTGAGATTCTAAGTGGGTGCCAAGCCCACCCGGCATTTATGTGTGCTCTGGGTATCTGAACTCTGGCAGCCAACTTGTCTGGCGGCACTTGACCCACTGAGCCACCTCCTCAGCCTTTTAAACAGGAATTTTAAAGGAGGAATTTTCAACTTAGCTGAGAGGAAGGGAGGGAGGGAGAGAGGGAGGGAGGGAGGGAGGGAGGGAGGAAGAAGAAAGGAAAGAAAGAAAAGTAACCCCTGGAAAAGGTTGCTTTTTACAGCAAGACCAAGGCTGCCCTGACTAATAGCAGTGCTGACCCAGTTCATCCCCATAGGGCTTCAGTCTAGCCCAGCTGCCCACCAGGGGCAAACGTGCATCTATGTTCAGATAAAGCCCAGGGAGTGCCTCCATCAGTCTGAGCAGAAACAGGCACAGTACAATGCCCTCTGCAGCTTGAGAAAACACATTGGGCCCCTTAGTCCTGGAGATGCAACAGGACATCTAGGGTGACTCTTTGGTCCCGCTGGCTTGAGATTGGCTGTGTGAGAACAAACTGGGTACCTGCTTGTGCCCAGCCTGGCCCCAAGGTTCCCAACTTTGCTTTCATCCAGTTGTGAGCCTGGGAGGAGAGGGCTATGGAGGGGGGCAAGGTTGGTGGGGTGATCACAGCTTGATCCCTTTCTTTTTAATTCTGGGCCCATAAACCTGCACTGATTTGCATTCAAGTGCTGCTGCATAAGCAAACCATGGTTATTCCAGCTCAGCGGCTCTCTGTCTAGCTGTGAGGCTTCTGCCGGCAAAGCCAGTCTAGATAGCGTGTCTTTCTTTGGCCTTACCTCTGGGTGAGGATGGGGGAAAACAATTGAAAATAACACACTGTCCTTGCTAGCAAGTATGTCACTGAATTTAACAGAAAAAAAGGTGTAGCTACAGTTAAACCCATTCATCTTTTCAAAACTACATCCAATCATAAATAAAATTCCATCTCTTATGGCTTAAAAAAAAAGCCGTTATTACATTACATATAACTCAGTACTAGAAAAACAGAGCATTAGAATGCAAAGGTGGCCCCAGTTCTTCAAAACAGACAATTCTATTAACTGCAGAATCCAAGGGGTCGTGAGTAAGAGTGACTCCTGCAGGCCAGTAGGAATAGAACAGTTCAAGAGAAGAAAAACATGGCCCCAACATCCAGGAAAAAGCAGCGAGGGGAGAGGGGGCCAGAAAGGTGGTGCAGTAGGGAAGAGCACTGACTGCTCAGTTCCCAGCACCCATATAGTAACTCACAACAAACCATCTGTATTGTAAGTCCAGTCCCAGGGAATCCAACACCCTTCTCTGGTCTCTGGGCACCAGCACATACATGGTACACATACATAGACATGAGCAAAACATTCATACCCATAAATAAAACAAGCTACAAGGAGTTGGTCCTGAAGTTCGGGTGCTGATGAGAACAGGCTGCCCATCCATCTAGCTCATAACCCTTGCTATGTGTACTGGTTTCTTGTCTCGTTGCTATGACAACATACTTGACAAACTTGGGGAAGGAAGGGCTTACTTTGATTCATGGTTTGAGAGCACAGCCTGCCAAAGTAGGAAGGGCAGGACCTTGAGGTGGCTGACCAGCCATTGTACCCACAGCCAGGAAGCAGAAGGAATGTACGCTGGAGCTCAGCTCACTTTCCCTTCTGCTCAGTCCAGAAGCCCAGCCCATGGAAGGACGGACATTTAGAATGGCTCTCCCTGCTCCTCAGTAGAACCTCTTTAGAAACCCCCTCAACAGACATCCCGTAAGTTTGTAACCTACACAATTCTAAATCAAGTAATGAAAATTCACCATCACATCAGCTTTCACGTAGGAAGTAAAAGTTCAAGAGGAAGAACTTTCCTGACATCATCGGGAAATACAAGAAACAAGATGGAAGCTGTGTTATGTCACCTTGAGACTTGCAGGGAGTGAAGGTTGACCCACGTAGCAGACACTGGCCTCATCCACCTGCGTCTGTCTATCTTGCAAGTTCTGGGATTACAGGGGCGTGTGCTAGCACGCCTGGCTCTGAGAATGCCTTCTGGGCTGGCACAGTAAACCCAGCCCCACCCAGACCCGCTCTGTAGCTTCGGTAGTTGGCTATTGGTGTTATGAAAGAGAAGAGGCTCTGCTTTCCAGCACAGGCACCCGAGTTCCAGCCGAGCCGAGGTGTGCTTGTGTGATACTGCCATTCATTTGCCATGTATGTCAAATCCAGAGGTGTTGATCATTTGGGGGCCGTTAGTTAAAGGAGTTTAGAGTTAGTACTCTTCAAGCTACAAGAAGCCCTCCCTGTTAGGAGACAGGAGATGAGGTTATTAAAATGATGCAGATGTATATTCAGCACCACAGAGATGAGGCTGATGGTGTTCATTGCAGTCACCACCGCTGGAAGGAGCAAGAGAAGATTAGCCCACATTAACTGCATCTCTTTGCAGCTTGAATTTGAAATCTACACTTTTTATTTCTAGAAATAAGTTACACTTAATCGCATCTTTCAAAACGCAGTCTGTCTCCTGGAAGCCCAAAGGTGGGGGTTGAAGGTGGAGCAGCGCACACATGTCACCGCTGCCTACAGGTGTTGGCAGAGGCTGCTCCTTTGTTCCCAGCTGCCTGGGACCGAAACTGTATTATTTGCAATACTGTTTGCCAATGGCTTAAGCATATTTTTAGCTAGCTTTTATACCCTAAACTAACCCATCTCCATTAATCTGTGTCATGGCCTACCTGCAAAGTTCCGGCGAGCCCCAGCGGGAGCGTCTGTCTCCTACAGCAGCTGGCTACATGGCTTCTCCCTTACTCTCTCTACATCTCTGTTCAGATTTCCCACCTGGCTTTACTCTGCTAAGCCGTTTCGCCGGAAACAGCTTTATTCAGTAACCAATAAAAGCAACACATACACAGGACTTCCTCCCACACCATACAGGCAATTTCCTCTTTACTGAGGTAAAGCTACCTTCCAAATCTGTCCTGCCTTCTACTTCCAGGACCTGGATATCATTTAAAAGCAGTCACGTACATATATGTATATTTTAGAGAAGACTAGGGCACCCACACCATGGTCAAGTTCATATATGTATATACTAGAGAACACCGTGACATCCACACCACAGTCAAGTACATATATGTATATACTAGAGAACACCAGGACATCCACACCATGGTCAAGTACATATATGTATATACTAGAGAACACCGACATCCACACCACGGTCAAGTACATATATGTATATACTAGAGAACACCGTGACATCCACACCACGGTCAAGTACATATATGTATATACTAGAGANCAAGTACATATATGTATATACTAGAGAACACCGTGACATCCACACCACGGTCAAGTACATATATGTATATACTAGAGAACACCAGGACATCCACACCATGGTCAAGTACATATATGTATATACTAGAGAACACCGTGACATCCACACCACGGTCAAGTACATATATGTATATATTAGAGAACACCAGGACATCCACACCACGGTCAAGTACATATATGTATATACTAGAGAACACCAGGACATCCACACCACAGTCATGTACATATATGTATATACTAGAGAACACCAGGACATCCACACCATGGTCAAGTTCATATATATATATATACTAGAGAACACCGTGACATCCACACCACAGTCAAGTACATATATGTATATACTAGAGAACACCAGGACATCCACACCATGGTCAAGTTCATATATGTATATACTAGAGAACACCGTGACATCCACACCACGGTCATGTACATATATGTATATACTAGAGAACACCAGGACATCCACACCACGGTCACTCATCAGGAAAGTGTCCTTTTGGTAGGTACCTGCAAGCTCTGGTTCTAGTGACCTTTCTAGACATGCCCTCCTTGCTTCCCACCTTTTGGAATGAGAAGGTAAAAACACAGCTTAGTCCCAGCAAACTGACTCTCAATTGATTTCTTAGTGATTTTTTTTCCCTAAGGATAACAATGAAGTGGTTACTCGACTCACAAATTTGGCATCAGAGAACCCTGCTTTGTTTCAGTCCAAATAGGAAACACCACCGACGAAGCAAACATAGACATAGATCAATATGTCCAGCTCTGCTTCTGAGCACATGGTTGAGAAAGTCAGAGGCCACTCATTGCTTCCACAGCACCTAACCCTCAACCCTCTGGACAGCAATACAGTTTCCTTTAATGAATTCATCTTCCTCTCCCCTCCACTGAACAGTGCTCCCTGATCTGTGGTGGTCATAGCCAAGTGAAGCCCATCAGGGTGCTTCATCACCTAACCAGATCCAAAGCTTAAGCCGGAGCTCCAGGAAGGCCCTTGGGCTTAGGAAGACCTGGTGTGATGGAGAGCTGCTGTGTAGGACATGAGGATGAAGTCCAAACCATCAAAGACCAAAGGAGTACAGGAGAGACGGAGGGACCCTATGTAGCACACTGGGTCCTTGTCCCTGGTTCCTGGCAGAGAGCCTAAATGTTGTACCTTCCTATAGTAGCTTTCTTTTCTATTATTTTATCTTTGATACTGGTTCCTGACTCAAGGCCCCTAAATTCCAGAGAATTTCTTGGGCAATAAGAGTTTCCTTTACTATAATGAGGGGTATCATGCTGAGACCTGGGTAGCTTCAGGATAGGGGCTGCTCACCAGAAAGGCCATGCTAGTTTGCAGCCTACTCCCCCTCTGAGAAAAAGAGGGGGCTCAAGACTGCATTAGTAATTCACCATGCCTAATGGTGAATCATCTGTGGGAGCCCATGTGAAGGGCCTTGAGAAGCTTCCTGGCTGATGAACACCTCCACATGGTCCAGCCACAACACCCTAGGACTTAACTGTGTGTGCTTGTTCACCTGTGTCCTCTCTAACACCCCTCACAATAAACTTAAGTCCGTGAATTCTGTGAGCTATTTTGGAAAAGTACTGAAAGTCAGGAACAGTACCATACGTTTGTAGTCCCAGCTACTCAACAGGGAAAGGTAAGGTGGCCGGCCTGCTTGAGCACAGAAGTTCAAGACAAGCTGGGGAAACACAGCTACACTTCACACAGCTTGCCTATCCTGGGGAGGCTGAGCAGGAAATAGATCATGAGACTGAGGTCAGCATGGGCCACAGAGTGACAGAAACCAGCCTGTACTATGAAATGAGATGAGAAAGTAGGGAGGGAGGGAAAGGAGGGAGGAAAGAAGAAGAGGAAGCAAAGGGGGAAGAAGAGAGGGAAAAGGAGAAGGGATGAAGGAAAGGAAAGAAAACGTGCATGTGGTGGCACATGCCTGTAATGACAGAATCATAGAGCCCGAGAGGCTGGGTTAGGAATGCAGCACATTCGAGGGAAGCCTTGGCTACACTGTTGAGACCCTGGGGTCTCAAAGGAGAAGAAAGGGAAGGGAAGGAGGGAAGGAAGAAAGAAAAACTACCTAAGGATGTCAGAAGTGAGGATCCTGGGACTTGGCGCTGTCACCTAGCATGGGGGCCTCTTGTGAGCCTGCGCTAATTGTAGGCAGTTAGTGTCAGAACTGGGGTTAAACTGCTGGGCAGAGAGCTGGTAGCTGGAGAAACAGCAGGTCGTTGGTATTCGAAGACACACCCTCTGGGCCACTACAACTTCTGAAGGAAGCTTCCTGCATACCGAGCCATTTAAAGATGGGCTTGCAGTCTCAGTAGCGTGAAGCATGCTGGCAGAGCAGAACCAGCTTTCTAGGTCTGGTTTCCCAGGGTGCAACAGTTTGGCGTGGCAGCACACACCTGCAATCCCATCCCTAGTATGAAGCAAACTGCTACATAGTGTGATCCTCCTTACAACACAAACTTAGCTAAAAGAGAACTGGGCCTCTACCTGCCCACACCCCCAGTAGCCCTGCTCTTCCAGCAGTTCAGTGAGGCAGTGGTGACTGCCCTCGCTGGCCTGCTGCAAATGAGCCACGGCAAGCTGAGCTCTAACTCCCTGGCAAGCCCTCGGCCGTCCACCAGTTGTCCAGATCCTGTCTCTGCCCCAGTGGTGCACAGAGTTGCTCTGGAAACAGTGACCCAGGTCCTACACAGACCCCTACATACCAACTGTCCATAGTGCCCTCCCTCAACGAGTGCTGTTTTCTCTCCCAAACTGCTTTGTTGACAATAAATCAGTTTGCAAAACAAAAACAAACAAGCAAACAAAAACGCTCACGGTGACTCATGCCTTTAATCCCAGCACTCAGGAGGCAGAGGCAGGTGGATCTCTGTGAGTTTGAGGTCAGCCTGGTCTACAGAGTAAATTCCAGGACAGCCAGAGCTGTCATGCAAAGAAATCTTGTTTTTAGAAACAAGTAAGTAAAAAGAAATATGGGACTTCCCATGCCTTGAGCATGGAAAGGAAGGGTGGTGGAGGAAGAAAACCATTGAGACTAACACCTAAAGTACCATGTCTATCAGAAGAAGCGTGAGGAGGGCCATGGCTCATTTGTGCTGCTCTCACAGAGCACCAGAGGCTGGGCCACTCGTGGTGACAGAGATCAGCCCACAGGCTGGAGGCTAAGGACTCCAAAACCAAGCCACAGGCATCTTCCAGTGTTGAAGGCGGAGGACCAAGGCAACAGTGCAAGCCCGGAGCCCTCAGGCCTCAGCACCTTCCCACTCTCAGTGCTATTGCACTGTCAGTTACATTTCCAACAGCTGGCTCTTGTGAAATGTATTCGCACAACCGTGGTAATTAGCATTAACAAGTGACACGTCTAACACAGAATGAAGAGGCGCTGTAATGTACCGTCCGTGTCTCTGTCTGTGTGTCTTTGTGCGTTTAAATGTCCAGGCCCTTGCCCGGCCCGGGAATGGTCCTGTAGTGCAGGTTCTGTACTACAGGCGTAGTACCGTAGTACACGTTGTAGTACGGACAGTACTAGCGGCAGTCCCACCGAGATCTGGAACTAGGCACAAGCTGAGAGATCACCCTCGGGAATGGTGAGGGTGGATTGAAGATTGGTATGTGTGTTTTGTGTATTTTCATCCCCAGACTCTTGCCTGACAGTGGTTCTGGGTGGTGCAGGCATCACAACGGGAGGCACGGTGGAGATCGGGAACTAGAGACTCTCTGAGGGACGCCCTCCGGAAAGCTGGCCAGCAGGAAAGTAATAAACAGGAGGCAGGAGGGTGAATTGAAGGCCTCAAAAGGAATGGAAGAAAAGGAGTAAGTTTAAAAGAGACAGAGTATAGACAGAGTAAAAGGAGCATGTGTTTCTTCATCCCCAGAGACGCTCTGAGGGACGCCCTCCAGAACACTGGCCAGTAGGGAAGTAATAAAGAGGAGGCAGGAGGGTGAATTGAAGGCCTCAGAAAGATAGAATGTGTTCAGATGTGTGTTATTGTGTTGACTGTGTTACAAGGAGACCCGGATCCTTTGTCCCCTAGGGAACTTAACGCCGCAGCCAAAAAAGCTTTAACTGATGCACTTCCCAGTTTAGAAATGGATCATCAATTGCCGGGAGTTGAAGATAAATTACACAACTGGAAGGAAATTTTCCACCTGCTTTTATTGTCATCCTTCCTTTTGTGACATGGAGTGGGTCAGGATCTAACGAGGAAGGGAGTCTTACAGAAGACAATGCCCTCCTTGTAAGGACTCCTGCTGCCATGCCTGTGCCAGTTAAGGATGAAGGGCACATCCCTGTTGTTTTGTATCGGCAGAAGAGAGACCTTGGAATCACCGCATCCATGGTTGCCATTATTGCTGTCTCTGCCACCGCAGCTACTGCTGCTGGAATTGCTCTTTCCCAGACTGTGCAGACGGCTGAGACTGTCAACCGGCTGGCTGAAAGAGTCAGCAATGCTTTGGACATTCAAGATGATCTTAATGGACATATTCAATTGGGCATATTGACCTTGAACCAACAAGTGGCTCCGGTTCAGGAGCAAGTGGACTATCTTTGGACTTTTCAACAGTTAATCATGTTATGTGCGTTATTCCTGGCACTGTATTGCATGCTTCTGCTACTGTTACGGAACTCAACTGTTATATGAGAGGAGTTTGGAATATTACCTTTGTTAATTTTACCACACCATTAGTGCATGCTATTTAAGCCATAAATTCCACCTGGGTTGAGCCTGTCCAGGCCAATGATTAATGGGCTTGGATGGCTAAAGTAGAGGGATGGCTCGTTGGTGCTGTCAGTCCTGGGGATACTTGGTTTAGGGCTATGTGTCTGGATCCTCTGTTGATTCCGCTGCCAGTATCAGAATCAGATGAGTGTCACCCAACAGGCACTCCTAGTGATGGCTGTGCACCTGAATCCATGCAAGTTTGGTTGCAGATGCTGGATAAGCAGTAGCCATGGACAGGCAATACCTTGGGGGCAGAATGCCACCTAAGACAGGGAATATTAGAGGGCTATTCCCTAGACAGGCAAGATATTCCACCCAAAGTAACCTAAGACAGGCACTGTTTATTTGATAAAATAAAAAGGGAAGAGTTGTGATCTGGCTGCCCTCACTCCCCCTGACCAACAGCTAAACTTCCTTGTAATCCACAAGGATGTTTGTGTTCCTTCCGGCAGGTAGTTTTCCCTAGAAGGTTCCCAGTACACGATGCCCTGATCTTGACCTCTGGCTGCTCAGCATGTCTCTGGCCAACTGCCTAAAGGTATATGGTGCGGGACAATTTTGTATCCTGTCAATCATGTTTTAAATAAATGCTGATTGGCCAGGCAGGAAGTACAGGCGGGAAAACCAGACATGAAGTAGAGATGAGAACAGGAGATTTGGGAAGCAGGAAGCTTCCCTGGCATTCCTGCGCAGATCTCCAAGGAAGCAGCATGTGTCCCTATCCCAGCTGAGAAAAGGTACCG
>JAQHUG010000236.1:320256-337285 GCA_028555095.1 Dicrostonyx torquatus | reverse complement strand
CAAAGAAAGCCAGCCTACAAAATATAATCACAGAGAACTTAGACAACAATGAGGACACTAAGAGAGACTTACATAGACCTAATCTACATGGGAAAGTATAAAAAGACAAGATCTCCTGAGTAAATTGGGAGCATAGAGACATTGGGGGAGGGCTCAAGGGAGGAGGGGAGAGGCTGGGAGTGTAGCAGAAAAAAATGTAGAGCTCAATAAATATCAATAAAGAAAAAAAAGAGAAAAAATGGTAAAAAGAAATAAAGAAAAAAAATCCTAAAACCTAGCAAAACTACCCTGTAAGCACGCCGGCTTGCAGCTTGCTTCCTGCTGATCTTTGCAATCTTCTGAGCCTCTAGTCCATCCCGCTAACGCAATGGATGAATTCTTTGACCAGGTCAGGCCTCCCATAACCCACTTGCCTCTGATGCTGAAGCACTGGAATTGAAGCCTTCAACACATGAGCCTTTAGGGACCGCTTCCCATCAAACCACAGACTGCTCTCTGGCACTCTTCTCTATGTCTGCTATACTTAGTGTTTAAACGACCTTGGTGCGGTGTAGCAGGGCTCCAGAGGACACAAGGACATCCGGGGGGCATAGGAAAGATAGTATGGATATGCATGGAAGCGGGGTGATGTCCAAAAACCGCTCCTGGAGATCTTTGATGCCATTTGGACCCTAAAAACAAAAGCCATCACCCTAAATGAAAGCCATTTTGAAGTAAGCACAGGGATTTATCCCCAAGAACTTTGACCTTGAGCATTTGTCAAGGTCCTGGAACCTGGGAACAAGGGACTTGGGAGACTGTGCCCTGTGCTGCCGAGAGGGCACTGAATCAGGAACAGTAGGTATGAGCTGCGCCTGACTAGCTGGCGTCATCCCTCCCGCCTGCAAAACAAAGTCTTCCAGAGTGGTGGCCATGAAGATTAAATGAGCAGCTGAGGTTACATCCCCAGGGCCCCATTGGCTTGCACCTGTTGGTGTGCCTGTATACCCAGCTTGCTTCCTCAGCTCCTGCCTCTTTGCTTTTATGTAGTGATGTACCTGCTGCTATTGGCTGTCAGCATGGACAAGAAAAGCAGGAAGTCCCCACAGCATCCCAAGGGCTGTGCGGCAAGCTGGCCTCTTGGCTAGGCTCACATTTGTGGTTCAGAAGTCTCGCGTGTCAGCAAAAGAGGCTTCTCTGCCTCCTCCCAGCAATCAAAAGGTCGTTAGGACTGGCAAATGTTTCCTCCCCATCTAATTTCACAGGGATCTGCGTTTCTCAAAGAACATTTAAAAGAGAAGCCAGGGTACTTGGGAAACCTTGGCGGGAAGGGCCCCCGGCCATTAGCAGAGAAAGCGGCCTAAGAGGTGGCATCCCTGGGAACTGCCTGCAGCCCTCCACCTAGGCTGCCGCTCAGCTAATGCAGCTGGAGTCCTCAGCCCACCGGTCACCTAGGTGACCAGGCTGCTGGGCAGCACAGAGACCTAACTTCCTCATGGGCCTCTCCAACGCGGTCTGGAACTTGTGCCTTCCTTTTCAACCCCAAGTGAGTGGAAGGAACAAGAACCTCATCACAGTGCATCCAGTTTCCAGCAGCCACCCCAGGCTCTTACCAGAAGGGCTACAATGTTTCTGGCTAGATTAATTATAAATCCTGATCTTCCTGTTTTCCTGCTTATGCTAATTTTCCTTCAACAGGTCTGCCTTCCTGTAATAAAGAAAAAGAAGGTCCAGAGTTCCAGTTATTTAACCTTGAATATTTTTGGTATTGATTTTTTTTTATTGAGCTCTACATTTTTTTCTGCTCCCCTCCCTGCTTCTCCCCTCCCCTTCAACCTTCCCCCAAGGTTCCCATGCTCCCAATTTACTCAGGAGATCTTGTCTTTTTCTACTTCCCATGTAGATTAGATCTATGAATGCCTCCCTTAGGGTCTTCATTGCTGTCTAAGTTCTCTGGGATTGTGGTTTGTGGGCTGGTTTTCTTTGTTTTATCTGGCTGTCACACACATGTGCCCCTGTACATGTATGCACACATGCCTACACACACACACACACACACACATGCACACACACATGGTGGGGTTGTGGGGTTGGGCAGGGACAAAGTCTTACTATGCTAGTCAAGCCTTGAATTTCTGAGCTAAAGCAACCTTCCTGCTTTGCCTCCCACATAGCTATTGGAGGAGGTGGCCACTTGTTGGTTCCCAGCTGCTCAGCCCCAAAATAATCACACAGAAACTATATTATTTAAATCACTGCTTGGCCCATTAGCTCTAGCTTCTTATTGGCTAACTCATATATATTAATTTAACCCATTTCTATTAATCTGTGTATCGCCATGTGGCTGTGGTTTACTGGCTAACGTTCCAGCATCTGTCTCCGGCGGGGCTACATGGCTTCTCTCTGACACTGCCTCCTTTCTCCCAGCATTCAGTTTAGCTTTCCCCACCTACCTAAGTTCTGCCCTATCAACAGGCCAAGGCAGTCTCTTTTCTTTTCTTTCTTTTTTTTTTTAAAAAAGATTTATTTCTTTTTTTCTTTTTCAAGTAGGAGCTCATTTATTTTCTTACAACAACTTATAAAGGACCCACGAATCCAAGAAGAAGTAGAAGGAAAATTAACCAATCACATCAGCAGTCACATCTGCATGAGCCACGACTCCTATGGCCCCTAATGGGGATCACGCGGGCATCAGGCACTTTATGTCATCTTACCCCCAAAAGATTTATTTCTTATGTACACAGTATTCTGTCTGCATGTACACCTGCACATCACAAGAGGGCACCAGACCTCATTACAGATGGTTGTGAGCTACCATGTGGTTTCTGGGAATTGAACTCAGGATCTCTGGAAGAGCAGCCAGTGCTCTTAACCTCTGAGCCATCTCTCCAGTCCCAAGACAGTTTATTAACCAATGGTATTCACAGCATACAGAGGGGACTCCCACATCACCTAGCAGAAATTACAGGTGTGTACCACAAGGAATATTTCACACAAGGAATATATAGCAAACTGGGGTTGGCAGCAATCCCACCCCACAGCCTATGCCCATTCTAATAAGCCATGCTAGGCCTTTCATTGTGTTGAATCATACTGACATAGCCTTATCTTCTGGGTAGGCCAGTTAATACCCATGAAAGGTAGGATCCACATCTTGGACAATGAGGTGAACTAGGAGCAGCTTACAGATATCTTGGAGCACTGTCACTTGGTGGCCTCTCTGCCTTTCTTCTCTTGTTTGTTATTCCGAAGACTTACATCTGTCCCATAAACCACACAAATGCCTCTGCTCCCAGAGTCCTATGAAGAGGATATAAGTAAACTTAATTTTATTTTTTACATTTTAAAATTTTATTTTTACTATTTGTGGTTATGTGTCTCTGTAAGTGTGTGTGCTCATGAGGCAGGTGCCCTCAGTGGCCAGAGGTGTCTGATCCCCTGAAGCTGGGGTCACAGTTGGTTATGAGCCATCCTGCAAGTGCTGGGAACTGAACTTGGGTCCTCTGCAAGAGCAGTATGCACTCTTAATCACTGAGCCATCTCTCCAGCCCATTATTATCCTTATTTTTAAAATAGAAAAATGTTAGGGGCTCATTATATAAATATGAATTTACATATATATGAATTTATATAATGAGACCCTAACCTTGTGATAAATCATATGTATCATATTTTTTAAATATAGTATTCACCCTCAAAGCAGCTAAGAAAATGACACCAAAGCAAAAACATTGCAGACTGGTAACTTAACAGAAATCTTTTATCTCAGAGTTCTGGCATCTGGGAGGTCCAAGAGATGCCCTTGGCGAGGCCCCTTCCTGGTCTGCAGTAGCTGCCCTCTTGCTTTACCCTAACATGGTAAAGAGAGCTGAAGGGACTAAAGAGATGGCTCAGTGGCTAAGAGCACTGGCTGCTTTTCCAGAGGATCTGTGTGCTCTAGATAGGTGAGCTGTTCACAGACAAACATCCATACATGTAAAAAATAGAAATAATTTTTAAAGAGAGAGGAGACAGACTGAGAGATGTTGTTTCTTTTTATAAAGTCGCTAATCATTCATCTTCATGACCCAATTCTCTGCCCCAGCTCAGTCTCCAAACACCATCAAACAGGATTGGAGCATCAACATTTGAGTTCTAGGAGACAGATACTCAGGCCAGACTAGACCAGTCAAGAAAGTGTCATTATTGATGCTTTCATTTCGGGTTCCCTATGTACTGAACACTGGAACTCCTGCCGTATGTTTTCCACTTGATCACGTGTCATCTTCTGTCCACCATGGAGTCTACCTTTGAGGGGTGCGTGGCTACTTACATCACTAGAGGAAGCCTGTGGGTGAATAGTGAGGCTGAGCACCCACATCAGCAGAATGGAATTAAGGAAGGGGACACATTGTCTGGGGGGGGACAGAAGTCAACTCCTCTGGCTGGGAGGATAGTAGTGGCCATCCCTGGACTGGAACTGGATGGCCTTGTCCCAAGCAGTCCCAGTGTATGTTGCTGTGGGGACCTGGTGTGAGCTGAATTGCAGGCAAGGAATAACAAAATGAGGGTCTAGGCCACTGTCCCAGCCTCCGAACCTGCAAGTCACACTTGTAAGTGTTAGTTTGGCTTCCTCTGGTAGTATACTACTTTGGGTCTAGAAAGTCTGGAATGTCCCCCAAAGATGAAGACCCTTCTGAATCTGTGGCACTGATGAGATGCAATGGGACCTTTGGAATATGTGGCCCAGTAGGAGAAAATAAAGCCATTGTCAAGTCATCAAAAGGGTCATAGGAGCCCAGTGCCACCTGTCTTTCTTCATTTCCAGCTCTGCTGAGATGAACAGGCCTTCCCTCTCCCCCACACTATAATCCAGAAGCAACAGGACCAAGCAACATAGACCAACAGTGAAGGTCTGGAACTGTGAGACCGTGTAAGCCCCTGCTTTTCTGTGATGTCTTGGGTAGTCTGTTGCTTTAAAGCAAATGCAACCACACACCTGATATGATTTTTGCAGTTTCTGATCCTTCTCTTACCATATTTTTTCCCCTCAAAAGTCTCTGCCCCTCATACAAGCTCTGGCCCCTATGGAGCAGCAATGAGGCTAATGCCCAGGCTTTGGCCTCTACCTCCCAGTGAGCTAGAGCAGGGAGGTGGGTTGGGTGAGTAAGTGGTGCCCCTCGGTGGTGCAGGAGAATTGTCTATTCTATATTAGAATAATGGACTAACATAAGTTATAAGAGTTAATAAGAACCTTGAGCTAATGGGCTAATCAGTTTAAAACTTATGTAGACCTCTGTGTGATTTTCTTTGGGACCTAATGACTGTGGGAACCAGGCAGACAGAAACCTCCAACCACAGAATGGACCCCACGTGGACAACTGCATCCACATAAAGCCTGAGTAAGCTTGGGAAGGAATTCTAGACAGAAAAGAATAGAGTAAAGCACGGCTTCTTGGTAGCAGCAATTCCTCGGGTCTGCTCTGCTTGCTAGAGGCAAGCGCTCTCATCTAAGAGAGGCTTCCTCACTCAGCTTTAGCTGCAAAACCCTGCAGCTCTTTAAGAGGTCCTGCCACGAAACACATAGTGTTGATAAAAAGCCGACCGCATGCTTTTCAGTTTTCAGCAACAGCAGGAAAAAAGCTGCTCTGTTTTAAAATGCCGGCTTTCTGGGCCGTCCTGCCAGGGAAAACTCTGACTCTTTCAGGCAGGTGGTCCAACTATGGGGCATTTGAGTGGGGTTTGTGAGCACACTGCTGCAGCTTGCTTGCGGACAGGGACCTTGAAATGCCATAGAGTTGTGGCAATAAACATGGCTACAGCCGGTACCTCCACCATGAAGTTGGAATCACAGAAAGCTAAAGAATGGGCTGGATCTAGCCGTCAAAGCCATGGCTTTAGTCCTACCCATATTGCTTGGTAAATTAAAGACTCGTGCGGTCAGAAAAAGAGATATATACAATAAAGAGAGATTCAAAGATGAAGAAAACATCTAAATGGTTTACAGTGTGTTAAAAATATATGCAGGCTTGGGGAAAAAAAAAGGTTAAAGTCCTTAAAATAAAAAAGAAAGAAAGAAAGAGAGTAGTTGGATGTGGTGGTACACACTGTTAATCCCAACACTTGGGAGACAGAGGTAGACTGACCTCTGTGACTACAAGGTGTGGTAGCACACACCTTTAATCCCAATGCCTGGGAGGCAGAGACAGACAGATCTCTGTGAGTTCAAGGATAGCCTGGTCTACAGAGGGAGTTCCAAGACAAAGACACACAGAGAACCTGTCTCAAAAAGCTAAAAGTTAAAAGTAAAAATAAAAGAAATAGGTTAAAATAAGGCCACATAAAAATGGAAAATACACAGAGAATCTGGATACTGTATGTTATTATGCTCTTTTTGAATTGTTTGAATGCTGAGCAAGGAGCAACAGCTGCTAAAAGATATTTGCTTATAAGACAGGGAAGTAGTGCAGGAGAATTGTCTGTATTCTGTCAATCATGTTTTGAATAAACGCTGATTGGTCAGTAGCCAGGGAGGAAGGATAGGTGGGAAAACCAGACAGGAAGTAGAGGTGGCGCAATGAGAACAGGAGAATTCTGAGAAGAAAGTCCATTCCTCCACAGTCCTGTCCAGACACTGAAGAAGGAAGTGTGACCTGCCCCACTGAAAAAGGTACCCAGCCATGTGGCTAACATATACTAGAATAATGGGCTAATATAAGTTATAAGAGTTAATAAGAAGCCTGAGCTAATGGGCCAATCAGTTTAAAACTTGTGTAGACCTCTGTGATTTTCTTTGGGACCTAATGACTGTGAGAACCAGGCAGGATAGAAACCTCCAACAGCACCTCAGGGCAAGGCTCTCAGGAGCATGGTCTCCATGTACCCTCTTCTTACCACCTGCCAAGTAGATGCTTCTCTTTTCCAGGTGTGATAGTCAATCTTGATTGTCAACTTGACAGGACTTAGAATCACCATGGAAACAAATAAATCTCTGGGCATGTCTGTGAGGAATTATTTAGATTATGTTAATTGAAGTGAGAAGTCCCACCTTAAATGTGGGTGACATCATTCCATGGGCTGGGGTCCCAAATAAAGAGAAAGTAAGCTAAGCATGGTTGCCCTGAGCAAGGACGAACAAGTTTACCCTGAGGTGATCAGGCCTCCCTGTCCCTCCCCCCTCCATGAGGCTCTGTGCTGCTACCCACTCCAATAAGGATCCTGCCTCTTCTTGGCTCATATCTCCTGGCTAAGGAGGCAATATGACCAGCCACCTCTTGCCCCTTTACCATAGTCCCCGTCATGATGGAACATGTCTCTGGGAACCATGAGCCAGAAGAAACCCTTTTGCCACAGCAATGAGACAAGTAACTAATCTAGTTATGATGACTCTCAAGGAGGAAGATACCAGAAGCATTCTAGAACACTCCACTTTGGGCCATGGCTCCGGAAGTTCAGGACACACTGTTCTGTTTTGGAAATGGCGCCAGCCAATGAGATTGGTTGTAAAGAAGGAACTGGAGCAAGCTGAAGCCTACTAAATGGAAGGAGGGGTATCCTCTCCCTCCTCATTTTCTACCTCTTCCTCCATCCTCTCTTCCATGTCTTCTCCCCCTTCTTTACAAATATCTATTCCAGCCTCTGAGAGCTCAGATTTAATTGGGAGATTGGTAGAGGAAATCAATACCTGGACAGAAAACACAGAAGAGTCCTTGTTCAGTCCAGCCCAGGTGACACACAGAGCTCCACAGATGAACCATTATTGTGTCAAGTCACTGCTAAGGAAAGGGCACCCAATTTTGATTTGTTTATTTTCATAGACAAACTCTGTCTTCTCCATGAGCAAGTTTGCAGGTCCTATAATTACTTACTCTTTCTTCTGCCTCATTTTCACACCATCTTCCAGATTCAAGGTTGGAGTTTGGGTGTTAAAATACCTAAGAGCACCAATATTTCATTTCCAAAGACAGACATGCCAATAAGTGGCACAAATAACTGCATCCCACACAAAGCACATCCTCACTTGCTACCTCGGGGCTTCTTTGCTTTCACACTGGGAAATTGCAAAGATGAAGTGGTATTGCTAAACTAATCAAGTCTCAAGATGTTACACTGGTATTGGTCCCTGTCTCATGAGTTTGGAAGCCATGGCAATCAGAGGGACCCCCAAAGAACAGGCGCAGTGGATAGAGGGAGGATTTGGGCTTCAGATCGACAAGGCACGAACTACTAGGGTATGTTATCGGGCAATTTGTCTAAGTGAGTGCTCTTCCATTAGACTAAATCCCCGGCCTCAAATTTTCATGTTTCTGAACCTAGGTTTTTTTATCTGCCAAATGAAGACAATTCTTATACCAAAGGGCTGCTAAGGACTAAACCCCTTCAGCATCCCTGGAAAACTTGTTAAAATGCAAATAAGCCTACCCTAACCTAAGCCTACTGAGTCAAGAGCTTTGCCGGGAGGATCCAGCAATCTGTGCTTGATTCTGATGCTGGCTCTCTCGTGAAGCGTGGGGTACAGGCAAATCAGACGTGCAACTGTTTCCTCTGTTCTCTCCACATGTTTGTGGATGTGTCTTGTTTTTGCAATGCCGAGCAAACGCTCTCTCACTGGGAAGTACCCCCAGGCCCTCTTTAAATAACACCAATAATCCTCTACATTGAATGGCTGCCACATGTAATGAGCTGGGGAATTCAGGCTACTTGCTCAGTTGTACCTACCAAGTCGATCCAAGACGCATGCTCATAGTCTCGAAACAAAACATCACCTAATACACCACAATGTTGTTATTGTCCCCCCGGTGCAGCGAAGGTGGGGTGGGCAGACAACACTCAGCTTGGTTTTAGGAGGAAAAAACCGTAACCATTCTTTTTCAGGAAGAAACCAGGTCTTTTCCAGTTCTCAAAGCCGGGGGCCCTATCAGGCTGGGATTGCGTATTGAGCCTTGACTCAATACTGCCATCATGTGGACAGTAGGGAGATGGGCGCGTGACCACCGGCTCCACCCAAACCAGCTCTTCCTTGGGTTGGAGGAGCAGTAGCCCTTGGTGGGGTCAGGCAGACCCAGAAATGCCGCTGCTGAAGTGACTGTGCCGCTGTGAGGTGCTGGAAAAGAATGGGAGAAACCGGTGCTGCACGGTGCCACCTGGTTGGTATTCTCCAAGTGCATAGGCCTGAGGAGGGTGGTGCTTGCTCTCAAGGGCCTGAAAAGCCTATTTAAATATGCAATCTATTCCCAACGAGCAGCAGAGAATTTACAGAACTATTAATAAATCTTCCCAGACAACAAATAAACATTTTTAATGAGAAGCTGAAAATTAAGAGTAACTTAAAAATGCTGTGCAGGCTCAGCTTCTAATTATAACCTAGAGGAGAAAACATAGGACGGCTTCATTTCTCCTGGTAGACCAGACACACTGAGAGAGCCCCGATTGATAAATCTGTGTCCTCCTGTCGTGTGATTTAACATTCTAGCAGAATACTTCGCTTCAGTAGAAAACACCACTTGTGAGCAAATGCAGTTAGCCAAATTCTATATACAGCTAATTCAGTCTCTCAAAGAAGGATCGTTGCTGTTGTCTTTCTTCCCAGCGCCCATCTACAGAAATTTTGGTTAATAATGGAGTAAGTCAGAAAGATCTAGGGAATACTTCTAACTTGTAAAATAAAATGTTCCTTTGTATAGCTGAAGGTGTCGGGGGGGGGCAGAGAGAGAGAGAGAGAGAGAAAGAGAGAGAGAGAGAGAGAGGTTTTCTCAAGGCTAAATCTTCAATTAAAACACCTAAATAAAATACAGCAACATGAGGCTCACAGAATAAAGTAAGGAATGCGAACCTAAATAGATGCAGACCCAATAGAAATCCAGATGAGGAACATGACATTTGAAGCAGGGCTGGGAGATGGCTCAGTGGGTAGAGTTTGTTAAAGAACCTTCACTTCAAATCCCAGCAACCAAATAAGAGCCAGGCATTCGTGCTGCCTGTAGTATAGAATGTGGTGGGAGCCAGGCAGATCCTGGGGTCTGATGGCCAACCAGTCTGTTCAAGATGGCAAAACTCAGTGAGAGACTGTCTCAAAATAAATAAAGGAAGGCTGATAAGTGATTGAAGAAAATATCCAAATGTTAACCTCTGGCCATTATATATGAGTATACTGACCTACACATATGACTTTTACCTATAGAACACATACCACACACACACACACACACACACACACACACACAAGAGTGAATAAATAAATCTAGCTGGGCATGGTGTCACATGCCTATTGCTGTTTTCAATTGATTTATTTATTTTGCTTGTGTGTGTCTTAATTACTTTTCTATTGCTGTGATGAAATGTCATGACCAAGTGAACTTATAAAAGAAAACATTTAGTGTGACTTGCAGTTTCGGAAGGTTAAAGTCCATGATGGCAGAACAAGGAGCAACTGAGAGTGCACATCTTGATCCACAAGATTGCTGGGAACCTTGAAGCCAGCTCTCAGTGAGACACCTCCTCTAGCAAGACCACACCTCCTAATCCTTCCCAAACAGTTCCACCAGCTTGGAACTAAATATTCAAATATGTGAGCTTATGGGGGCCACTCTCATTTGAACCATCGTGTGTGTGTGTGTGTGTGTGTGTGTGTGTATACAGAACATGTGACAAAAATCAGTTCTCTCCTTTCACCAAATGTGTCCCAGGGATTAAATTCAGGTCATCAGACTTGGTAGCAAGTCCCTTTATCCACATACATTTCAGTGGGCATCAAGCAGAGGTCCCTGACCATTCTTGTCTCTGTGTGGTTATTTGGGAGCCAAGTGATGGTACAGAGCTGACTAGGAGAACAGAGAAAATCTGCCTAAATAAGTCAATAAGTCTTTTTTTTTAAGAAAAGGACAATAATATTGAGTTTAGTGGGGCTTACCTATATACCTAAACTTGGAAGGCTGAGGCCAGATGAATCCCAAAGCCAGAAACAAGAATGCGGAGGAGGGGATGTGAAGGAAGAGGGAGGAGGGGGAGGGAGAGGGCAGTAATAGATATCTAACCATGAGTGAAAATGTTACAGGAGACTCCCACAGTGAAGTGTATGTGCATATGTGTGCACGACATGGAGGGGCAGAGTCCACTGCCACATGCTGCCTGTCCAACCCATGAGACAGGTCTTCCACAGGGGACAAAAGCTTTCCTGCTTTGAAGAGAACAGTTTAACTCTTAGTTAAACTGGCAGAAATCACTTAGCTTTGATTCTCTGGTAAGCATGGGGAACCCCAGCAAGTAGGACATCCTGACCATGGTCAGACACCTCTGCTTGACCCCTGTTGAGATATGTTGCAAGGAGGCTGCTGGTTTGTCCCAGCTGCCCAGTTAGCTTAGCCCCAAAATAACCATACAGAAACTGTATTCATTAAAACACTGCTTGGCCCATTAGCTCTGGTTTCTTATTGGCTAATTTTTTTTTTTTTTTGGTTTTTCGAGACAGGGTTTCTCTGTGGCTTTGGAGCCTGCACTGGAACTAGCTCTTGTAGACCAGGTTGGTCTCGAACTCACAAAGATTCGCCTGCCTCTGCCTCCCGAGTGCTGGGATTAAAGGCAAGAGCCACCACTGCCTGGCTTCTTATTGACTAATTCTTACATCGTAATTTAACTAATTTCTATTAATCTATGTATTGCCATGTGGCTGTGGCTTACCAGCAAGATTCTAACCCACATCCATCTCAGGCAGAGGATCCATGGCTTCTCTGACTCCACCCTTCTTCCTCCCAGCATTCAGTTCTGTTTTCCCTGCATACCTAAGTTTTGCCCTATCAAAAGGCCAAGGCAGTTTATTCATTAGCCAATGAAAGCAACACATGAAGAGAAGAACCTCCTACACCAGATATATATGTTCGACTGTGAAGCCAAAGCCTCCAGCTGGGCTTGTTGTAGGAATTCCTTCAGCCAGTAGCCTTTGAGCTACCCACCCACTTTGGCGTGGCCTCTTGTACTATAAATGCCAATACAAAGTGCACACTCCCTCTCTCTTCTGGCTGCTGGATTTGGTTGCTGTTTCCCATTCAAGCAGAGGAGTCTATGAGTCTACCCTTAAATAAATAGCTCTTTATTATACTCAATTCTGAGCTAATGTGGGCTTTTTTTTTATTTGTATGTGTGTGTGTGTGTGTGTGTGTGTGTGTGTGTGTCCCTCTTCTTCTGGCACTCCACATGGATCCCAACTCTACATCTACTGGGTGGACCGGTCTAAAAGGCCTAAATAGTCCACAGCCCAGAAGGTCTCCCATTCCTGCCTGCCTGGCTTGCTTTCACCTACTAAGCAGTTTTGTGTAAAACCCCACCACAGCGGAGCTAAGCATGAGGCGACTTGGAAATTTCCCAAGCTCACTCACACCCGCTCCCCTACCAAGTTCCCTACCACTCAGTGATGTAAGCAGCTTCTGGTTTGTGCTCCTTGCTCATGAATTCTGGGTTCCTTGATCCGTGTAAGGAATTGATTTAATTGCTTTTAATTTGTCAAGCAAAGCATATTTGTCAGGATTTAACCAGGCACCAAGATGGAAAACCAAAGCAGTGCAGAACTATTTGTGCCCCCAGTCGCAACTCTTCACCACACGGCTATAACCATGACACCTGTTGGACAATAGAGATCATTACATCTAGCCAGGCGGTGGTGGCACACGCCTTTAATCCCAGCACTTGGGAGGCAGAGATAAGCAGATCCCTGTGAGTTCATGGCCAGCCTGGTCTACAAGAGCTAGTTCCAGGACAGGCTCCAAAGCCACAGAGAAACCCTGTCTTGAAAAACCAAAAAAAAAAAAAAAAAGAAAAAAAGAAAGAAAGAAAGAAAGAAAATGGTTTGATAACAGAGCCAAGAATGAGGCACTTTTAGAAATAATACAGTCTTTACAGACTAATAATGAACAGCTAGCTGACAGGATTAACACCATTGAAAATCAAAAAATTACTACTATTGAAAAGGATAACATTAATTTTACAGACAACATTCAATTCATGTCAAAGGATACTGAGAAATTATCTGAAAGAATTCATACTGTTGAATTCGACAATCAAAATCTGTTTAAAAGTTATGATAGGTTAGTAGATAAAGTATCTCTTTAGGAAGGCAATCTGCATACTATCCAAATGATATTCAAGGATGAGATATTATCTTTAAAAGAAAAACTTCAGACCTTGGAGTCACATGTGCAGAATGAGCAGCAGAGGCTATGTGCCTCAATGAAATCACTAGAAATATATACAGGCCAGGAGATTCAGACTTTATAAAAGACAGTATAAAAAGATTTAAAATGATTGAAGAAATTATTGGAGCTGATGAGTAGGGAAAAAAGGCACAAGGACGGGATTCAACATCACCAGTACCTGGCAGAGATGACATACCCAGGGTTTTAGCTTCCTACCCTGTAATCTACTCTGACAAAGCATCACGTTCTAAAGACCCAAAAAGATCCGAAGAAGATAGATGGATACCTATAGGAATGGATGATCCAAAAGAAATTAAGCAAGCAGTAGTATCTTATAGCTTGCATTTAGCATTTGTTAGAGAGATAGTAAAGACATGGGCTTCTAGCAATAAGGCTATCTCACACAACTGGCTTTAATTAGTTTCAGCAGTCCTGGATGATGGGCCATAATTACTATTGAAATGTTATTTGTGAGAAGAGGCAACAATTTTAGGACAGGGAAAAGCAAAAGTATTTGAGACTTCCCAAGATCTAATTCTTGGCAAGGGTACTAACCCACAAGTCCAAGTTCTTTAGGATGAACGAATCTTGTCCCTAGGCCACAAAGCAGCCTTAAATGCTTGGGACAGGATTCAAGAACCAAGAATTGAATCATATACCAGGGTTAAACATGGCCAGAGAGAACCCTTTAGTGACTTTTGACAAAGATTAACTAAGGCTGTACAAATAGCAGCAGTAACAGACCCAGATGCTAGACAAGTACTTATTGAATCTCTGGCTTTTGAAAATGTCAACTTAGAAAGCAAAAGGATATGTGGGCCTTTAAAGATTAGATCAGCACCAATGGATGAACGGATCCTGCACACAGTGAACACTGAGACATTTGACCATAATACTGAATCTTGGGTAGAAGAAGCAATTTCCAAAGGAATGAGGAGACATCAAAATGGCATATGTTTTAATTGTGGTAGAATAGGACATCTGAGAAGGGATTGAAGACAAAGAATTCCTAGAAATAATATCTCTTCTGGGAATGGCAAAAACAAAAGATATCAACTTTCTGGATAATGCAGAAGGTGTGACAAAGACCGACATTGGACCAATAAAAGACAGACAAGGTCACCCGATACCATTGGGAAACTCTTTGGGGGCCTCTTGCAGGCCCCCAAGTAAAAACTGGTCATGTTATTCCCAGTCACTGTGGAGGACATGTCTCACCAGAAAAATTTTAAAATCCAGAGCCTTTGGTAAAAGACCATACTGTTCTGGATGATGGAATAAACATGGAGGATAAATTAAAAATTCCAATAGGAAATAGGAAACAGATATTCTGGCAGACTTCTATAGATGGTCAAAGACCAAAGCTAAGAGTTTGTATAAATGGCATTATAATCGTGGGTTTGAAAGACACAGGTACAGATTAAAGTATCATTACTCCAGAATCTTGGCAACCAAATTGGCCTCTTCAAGAGGCAGATGTTCAATTCCTAGGAATTGGAACCATATCTCAAGTTAAACAAAGCACAAGATGGGTTGAATGCATAGGGCCAGAAGGACAGTAAAGAAGGCTGAGGCTGTATGTGCCTAATATGGCAGTAAATTTATGAGGTCATGACATGTTGCAGGAATGGAATACCCAGATTAACATTCTAGCAGTCCCAGAAACTTGTATTTCTGGGAAGGATATTATAAAGTACTATACACAAAGGTCACCAGCCATTTAGGCTGTACAAGAACACAAAGCAACAAGCAAACATTTAGAGGTACCAACGATCCTATCTTTAGGATGATTAACTGAGAAATCAACATGTGTTAAACAGTGACCTTTAATAGAAGACAAACTGCAGGCTTTAGAACAGCTGATACAGAAGCAACTAGATGATCACCTTTTTTTTTTTTTTTGGTTTTTAGAGACAGGGCTTCTCTGTAGCTGTGGTGCCTGTCCTGGAACTAGCTCTTGTAGACCAGGCTGGCCTCAAACTCACAGAGATCCGCCTGCCTCTGCCTCCCAAGCACTGGGATTAAAGGTGTGTGCCACCACCACCCGGCAATGCTCACCATACTGAAGAATCTACAAGCCCTTGGAATTCTCCTGTTTTTGTTGTTTTAAAATCAGGAAAAATGGAGAATGATGACAAATCTTAGAGTTATAAACAAGGTTATTCAAACTATGAGCCCTCTACAATTTAGAATTCCTCTGTCTTCTCTATTACCAAAAAGATGGTCTCTCATAGTTATTAATTTAAAAGATGGTTTCTTCACTATATCTTTACAAGAAAAGAATAGAGAAAAATTTGCCCTCACAGTGCCTACTTATAATAATTCTCAGCCTACTAGGAGATACCAGTGGACCGTTCTCCCACAGGAAATGCTGCATAGCTCCAGCCTGTGCCAATACTTTGTAAGTCAGTCATTGGAAATAATACATAAAAATTACTAAATCTATAATTTACCATTACATGGATGACATTTTGCTATCTGATTCAAACATAGATACTTTAGAAAGAATGTTTGAAGAAGTAAAGAAACTTTTGCCAAAATGGAGATTACAAATTGTTCCTGAAAAAATACAGAGAGGAGATTCTGTCAATTACCTAGATTATAAAATAGGTTTACAGAAAATTAGAACACAAAAGGTTCAAATTACGAGAGACCGAGTGTGGACTCTTAATGACTTTCAAAGATTGTTATGAGACATTTCCAGTCTATGGCCAACTGTTGGGATAACACCTGATCTAATAGTTTATTGAAAAAAAAACCTTAGATGGTGAAAAAGACTTAAATAGTTCCAGAGAATTAACAGCTGAAGTGGAGTAGGAATTGATTGTTGTTGAAGAAAAATTACAGGAGGCACATGTGGATTGGGTGGATCCAAATCTTAACTGCATTCTAGTCATATTGCCTTCCAGAATTTCTCCTACAGGAATTTTAATGCAGAAGGAAGATATTATCTTAGGATGGATCTTTTTACCACGTAAATCAAGTAAAAAAATTAAAAATTTCTGTAAAAAAGGTCTCTGAATTAATTATAAAAGGAAAATTGGGACTTTGTCTTTTAGCAGGAATAGACCCAGCAGAGATTATAGCCCCTTTTACTATTGATGAAATTAAAAAATTATGGGAAGACAATGAATCTTGGCAATGAGAATGTGCTAATTTTTAAAGGAGAGATTAATAGCGATTATTCCAAAAGTAATAGAATTAATCTTATAAAGAGAACTACTTGGATCCTTCCCTGCATTGTATGGGACACACCAATAACTGGAGTCTGTTCATTCTATACTGATGTAAATAAATCAGAAAAGTCAGGTTACAAATCAGAAGATTTAAGTAAAGTGGGACAAAGCTCTTATGATTCTGTTCATAATGCAGAATTAGATGTTATTCTCATGGTGCTCAATATAGTTACTGATTCATGCTCGCTTCAGCAGCACATATACTAAAATTGGAATGATCCAGAGAAGATCAGCATGGCCCCTATGCAAGGATGACATGCAAAATTCGTGAAGCATTCCATATTTTTGGATAAATATAACTTACAAAAATTAAATCAAGAACAGATAAGCAAATTAAACAGACCTATAACTGCTGAAGAAATAGAAACAGTCATCAAAAGTCTCCGAACAAAAAAAAAGCCCAGGACCAGATGGTTTCAGCTCATAATTCTATATGACTCTCAAAGAAGAACTAATAACAATACTCTTCAAATTATTCCACACAATAGAAACAGAGGGAACATTGCTAAACACCTTTTATGAGGCTACAATTACCCTGATACCCAAACCACAGAAAGACAATACTAAGAAAGAGAATTACAGACCAATCTCATTCATGAACATTGATGCAAAAATACTAAATAAAATACTAGCAAATCGAATCCAAGAACA
>JAQHUG010000236.1:303869-315615 GCA_028555095.1 Dicrostonyx torquatus | reverse complement strand
ATCACAGAGAACTTAGACAACAATGAGGACACTAAGAGAGACTTACATAGACCTAATATACATGGGAAAGTATAAAAAGACAAGATCTCCTGAGTAAATTGGGAGCATAGGGACATTCGGGGAGGGCTGAAGGGGGGAGGGAAGAGGCAGGGAGGGGAGCAGAGAAAAATGTAGAGCTCAATAAATACCAATAAAGAAAAAAAAGAAACATTTTGTGAATTAAATCAGCCAGTAAATATCAAGGATGTGTTGATCTCACAACGGAAACCAGGAGATGTGCTACAATGGGGCAGGGGTTTCACTCTTGTTTCTAGAGGAGTAGAAAAGTTATGGATACCATAAAAATTAATAAAGATTTGGTTTGAAAAAGGGATTTTTTTTTGTTTTTTTGAGACAGGGTTTCTCTGTAGCTTTGGTCCTTGTCCTGGAACTAGCTCTTATAGACCAGGTTGGCTTCAAACTCACATAGATCCACCTGCCTCTGCCTCCAGTGTGCTGGGATTAAAGGCGTGCACCACCACCATCCAGCTGGAAATCTCTTCAGAAAGAGAAATGATGGCTCATTCACAGAGGTGATAACCATACAAATGGTAAAGAAACTTCATAAGGGTTAGGGCTGAGTTCTGTTCTTGTATTTGCTGGAAAATATTCATCTTCAAAAAGTCAAGAGACCCTGAACATCTAGATGCCTAAAGAGAAAAATATTTTAAAAAATTAAAAATATTTAAAAAATATAAAAAATAAAAAATAAAAAGAGGAAAAGATAATTATCTAGATAGGATCACAAAGCAAAGAGAATTATGACTCATGAGTACAGGTCATGACTCACTTAAAAATCAAAGCTGGCTTTGGAATTGGACAACCACTCTGTACTTCTCTAAATCCAAGCCGGTTGTTAAAAGAAAAATTCAGAGTTTCTGTCTTATGTCAGGAGCCATCTGGTATGGGACAGAAAGAAGAAAGAATTTAGAAAAAATTTTACTTTTCTTCATACCTATTTTTGTCTCTGTCATACCTTTCATTAAACATATGTTTATATAAATAATGTTTAAGTTTTCCACAATGAACAATGAATTTTCCTGCAGTAATCTTTGAAGTTTCCAGAAAGAAGATGGGGCCCCACAACAACAACTCGACCTAGTAGATATGACATCATGATGCTGATAGTACTACTATAAGACCTGTTTTGGGTACCAGCTGCTCAAAATGGTTCCAAATTGGTTAGCTGAAATGGTGCACCTTTTTACAATGTTCTGTCTAGAACTCCCAATAGGAACCTCAGAAAAACCCTACCAAATACTCAAGACTACATGAAATTATACCAGACAATAATCTTGGAACTTAACCATCATTTTACTTTCACAGAATGCCGTAGAAAGAACATCACTCCCATGACAGCTGGAAGTAATTCTAGAAGACGACGTCCCCTCTCCCAACAAAGTTTGTCCTCAGGGTTAAGAACATCATTTAGGGGTTGATTATAATTGGTATAGGGTTGGGGACTCAGGGGAGGGGGAAATTATGTAAGCTCAGAATTTCTTTAAAGAAAAAAATGGGAAATTGGATGAGATAATAGATTAGTGTGAGCTTACTCACACTAATAAAAATAGTAAGTAATAGAGTGTGACCCGACCTGCAGGTCCAGTTATTCAGGGTGTGAAGAGGTTCTACCTGAAAATCATGAGCGAGAGAAAGGAAGAAGACCAAGCAGAATTCACTTGTCAAGGTCTTCTTTATTAGGGAACGACACCAGTATATATAGCTCCGAAATGGGGAGCTTGGCTTGAGGTGGGGGTCAGGACTTAGGGCAGTGAGCAGGAACTGGGGGTAATAAAATCGCTAGCTAGCACACCTGTGTAAATGGAAACATTCTTTTGTGGATAGCTAACTAAGGAAGAGGGGCTCTCTGCAAACATCCTTGAAACAATGGTCCCCGTATCTTTGTAGCTTCCTAGAATCAATAGCTCTAACTGGCTCTGTTAAACATTCTAAATCAAAGGTCTTTGCTAACCTCCTGCAATATTTTATTAGGGCAAAGGTCCCTGACAAAAGTGAATACTTGTGAGCTATTATTTATAGGCATTTTACATTGGTATAGATTCTTGTATATTAATACAAATTCAAATTATATTGAGTATGTTTCTATTTCTGTCTATAATATTTGTACACCTAGGTAAACTTATTTTGTCATATAGTAGGCATGCTTCTACCTCTGCTTGACATTTTGTATTTTGGTACATTTTTAGGATATATTTATCATATTGAAAATACATTTCTACCTCTGATCAAGATATTTATACATTGTTTACATTTTGAGGCAAATGTCCTCATTTGTTGCACAGTTGTTTACTGTTTAATATTCCAATATAAAGTCTTAGTCTTTAAGCTTTATAGGTATTAATTATTATAGGTCAATAGTCATCCAAGTTTGTCATACTTATAATTAGACTAATCAGGTTCTTTAGATACATAGAGATTGTATTCTGCATAGATAGGTAATCTTCAACCAATTTAAAGAGTTGTAGAATACGGCATTTAAATAACTTAGGGTTCTGTTGACATGAGACACAATTGCTCCTGGAAGCACCAATTTATTTGTGAGAGAATGTTGAGCACCAAAGACACTCCACTTGGAGCTTGTTTTCTTCTTGGAAAAACTGCCTTTTGGGTAAGGAACTTCCCATGCCTTGACCACTGACAAAATGCACAATTTCTGGACAGGACAATCGGGATACAAGAAAAAAGACTGTCAAATTTTGCCAAAACAGAGTAAGATGGTTTTGAAAATTTTCCTGCCTCTGAAAATGGTCTGTCAGCTATTCTAGGCCTTAGCCAAAGTTGGTTGCTCCAATGTTGCAAATGAGACTTTGGGTGATTGGCTAAGTAGCTAGTTGTCTCTGTCATTTTTCACACATTTTGGAAATTCCTTGATTACACTTCCTGCCTACTCAAGTAATATTATTTCCCTTCTCGGGTCTTCAATGGGGTTGAAGACTAGATAGTCGTAGTTACTTTCCTCTCATGACTTGACCAATTTATTCATAATAAAAGACTTAGACTCTTCAGGATAGGATAATTATTGAAACATTTATCACATGTTTCTTGCTTGATATTGTTTATGCTGATTTTAATTCTATTTTTTATACTTGATATTTGTTTTTTTAAAGATTTATTTATTTATTTATTATGTATACAATATTCTGCCTCCATGTATGCCCACGTGCCAGAGGAGGGCGCCAGATCTCATTACAGATGGTTGTGAGCCACCATGTGGTTGCTGGGAATTGAACTCAGGACCTCTGGAAGAGCAGCCAGTGCTCTTAACCACTGAGCCATCTCTCTAGCCCCTCGAACTCTCTTATTTAAACAAAAGGGGAGGTGCTGTAGGAACTCCTTCAGCTTTTAAGTTACCTGCCCACTTGGGCATGGCCTCTTATACTATAAATGCCAACATAAAGTGCACATACTCTCTCTTCCAGCTGCTGGGTTCTGTTGCTGTTCCCAATTCGAGCAGAGGACTGTGAGTCTACCCTAAATAAATAACACTTTATTATAATCAATTCTGAGCTAGTGTGGGACTTTTTTAGGGTCTGTCTTCAAGGGCTTCTTAGCATCAACTGCTCAGACTAACAGAATGACTTGAGTTTTATTTTCTTGGTACCAAAAAATGTAAATCTTGGAGTCCAGAAATGTGGCTCCACCCTGTACCGTGACAAAGATACACACTCAAGCTGCAGGTGGGCAGAAGATATGCTTGGTGCTTCCCTCTCTTGACTTCAGACACTTGGACTATGTGACAAGAGTCTACAATCCCAGTGAAAACCAAAAGAAAGATTCAGAAGACAATCAGGGCTCACATAAGCAGGACCTGGATGGAGAGACTCCAGGCCAGCTGCTAGGTACCACAGAGGAGCACAGGAGCAAGCAGCAGATGAGGGACTGAGAGAACTCCATCCTGCCTGCATCCAGAGCATCACATTTCCATAGAACCTTTTGCCACCCTGATATATTAAGTCACCACCATCTTAAGCTCTTGTCCCCGTGTAAGCTGAGGAAAACTGGTTATTAACTTAGATGTCTCATGCAGGAAGACCAAGTCATGATGTTTAGGCCACAGCACCCTAACCTGGCAAGTTTAGAACCAGAACATGTTGAGCATGTATGTTTTCTAGCATGATGAGAATATGCAGTGAAGAAGGACTCTTAAAAGAAATCCCACACTAGCTCAGAATTGAGAATAATAGAGGGTTATATGATTTGGGGGTAGACTCACAGTTCACAGTCCTCTGCTGGAATGGGGAACAGCCACCAAATCCTGTAGCTGGAAAGGAGGCCAGACACGTGCTTTATCGGCATAAACAGTATAAAAGACCACGCCCAAGTGGGCTGGTATCTTAAGAGCTATTGGCTGAAGGAGTAGAATGTGCTCCCCCAGCAATGCAGGATAGCTGGCTCCCATGAGATTGCTGGGCATGATGTCCTACCCATGGAGTGGATGGGCAACACACATTCACAAGGTTTCTCAGAGGCTTACACTAAACAGCACACAGCATGCATCTCCCAGACCCCTCAGTTCCCAGTGTAGGCAAAGGCACACAGGGGTGGGTGGCTTCCCAAGGAAGATCCAGCACAGCTTGGAAGTGAGCATGTGAACGGCAAGTGCCTGTCTGTAGCACCCTCCTCAGGGACCACAGCCCAGTGATGACCTTGATGGAGATGGGATGGCTGTGAGTCCAGGCACCTCAGAGCACACTATCCAGACCTGTACTTCCTCTTTGCTCTTATGCCTGCATCCTCAGACTTAGGAAGGCTGAAGGGATTAGCACTTGGTGTAACTTGCTTACCTCAGATGTGAAAAGCCCTAGGTCTGCTCCCCAGCACCACATGAACACACATATACACAGACAAATACACACATGTGCACAGACACACACAGATAGACATAGATGCATAGACACACATACATGCCTAGATACACACATATACCCACAGAGAAAGACAAATATACTCACACCCCCAGACACACACAGACATAGACAAATACACACATGTGCACAGACATACACAGACATAGATACATAGACACACACACACGCCTAGACACACAATATATACCCACAGAGAAAGACAAATATACTCACACCCCCAGACACACACAGACATAGACAAATACACACACAAAAATACTTTAAAGAGTACCATCTTTGAATTAGAATCCAGTTTCTTCCCTTAAGGAACATCCTAAGAGAAGTTGTTGTCTTGGGCTCTGTGCCTTAAGGTTCATATGTGTACAATGGTAGAATAGGGATAAAGTCAATCTCTCATCCAGTCACTGAAGGTTTGCTGAAATCAACTAACCATAAACAGATTAAACAAGAGAGGTTTAACTTCTCTTGTTTAAAACTTCTTAAAATATTCAAAGGGGAGAAAATCACAGAAGTGTGACCACCCACTAGCCCAATATCATCCAGAATGGTATCCCTCCCAAAAATTACTATATTGATTCATTTTGGCTTTTTAAGACTTATTTTTATTTATGTGTATGTGTGTAAGAGTTTCTGTACACCATGTGCATACATGAGCCACAGAGGCCAGAAGAGGGTGTTTGATCCCCTTTAGCTGGAATTACAAGTGGCTGCTGGGACTGAACCTGTGTCCTCTGTAAGAGCAGCCAGTGCAACAACCTAAATGTCCCTCAACCGAAGAATGGATAAAGAAATTATGATACATTTACACAATGGAGTACTACACAGCAGAAAAAAATAGCTTGAATTTTGCAGGAAAATGGATGGAACTAGAAAACATTATTTTGAGTGAGGTAACCCAGACACAGAAAGACAGTTGTCACATGTACTCACTCATAGGTGGTTTTTAAACATAAAACAAAGAAAGCCAGCCTACAAACTATAATCACAGAGAACTTAGACAACAATGAGGACACTAAGAGAGACTTACATAGACCTAATCTACATGGGAAAGTATAAAAAGACAAGATCTCCTGAGTAAATTGGGAGCATAGAGACATTGGGGGAGGGTTGAACGGGGGAGGGGAGAGGCAGGGAGGGGAGCAGAGAAAAATGTAGAGCTCAATAAATATCAATAAAGAAAAAAAGAAAAGAAAGAAAAAATAAAAAATGAAATTGTAGAGCTCTGCCTGCCTCTGTCTCCCGAGTGTGGGGACTAAAGGCCTGTGCCACCATCTTGGCCTATGAAAAGTTTTAAACCATGCAAAAGAATACTAGATTTTTATGGATGTATACAACAGATTTACTAAAGATATAAATTCACTCATGGGAGTGACAAGCGGCCCATTTAAGATGGCAATAAAAATATTGAAATTATGTTCACTTAAATAAAGTATGATTTTAACAAAAAAAAGAGGAAAAAAAAGAGCAGCCAGTGCAGGTAACCATTTAGTCATCTCTCCAGCTCCAGAGCTCCCCTTTTCAATATAGAAGGTCAGATGGAAATAGCAACAACTCTGATGCATCATTGAAGGAATGGAGTCTCCCAGAGACATAAATCAATTCCAGGCTCTCTTTGGAACTAGAATCACCCTAGGGATAAATAGGAAGACTGCCACTTTGAAAGCCTTAGTTTTGCAGCTATAGTCCAAGGTGGGAATGAGGTCTTGAAATTCTGACTTAGGTTGGGTTTTCAATGCGGGGTCTGGGAGTTAGGATTATGTAAATTATTTGCTATAGAGCAGACATGCTTGTAATTCTAGTGCTTGGGAGGCTGCCAGGGGAATGGCATGAATTTGAGACTAGCCAGGACGACATAGCAAAGCCTTATGTCAAACAGCAAGTCATGGGATAATATGTAGCTTAGGATTGTAGATGCAGAGAAGGGAGGGATTTGAAGCCTGCCGTAAATAGTAAGTGTCCATTTGTTAAATGGGAAGAGATGAAAGCAAAGCAAATAGGGCTGGGGCTCAAATAAGACGTGTAGAGCCATTTTAGTTATTTTCTACTGCTGAGACAAAGCACCATTGAGGTTGGAATTGTCCTTGGGCTATCAACCAGCTCCCAAATAAAGATACAGAGACATATTATTAATTATGAATAGTCGTTCTTAGCTTAGGTTTGTCCCACTAGCTCTTAAACAAAAAGATTATTTATTTTATGTGTGAGTATTTTATCTGCATGTATGACTTAATGTCAGAAGAGGGCAGCAGATCTCATTACAGATGGTTGTGAGCCACCATGTGGTCACTGGAGATTGAACTCAAGATCTCTGAAGGAGCAGCCAATGCTCTTAACTCTTATAACTTAATTTAACCTGTTTCTATTCATCTATGTTTTGCCCCAGGGCTTTTTACCTTTCATTCTGTATGCCGTACTTTCTTGCTTCCTCCCTGTCTGACTGACTGGTCCCTGGCCTCTTTTTCTTTCTTTCCTGAGTCTAAATTCCTCCTTCTACTTACTCTCCATGCCCAGAAGTCCTACCTATACCTCATCCCTCGCTATTGGCCATTTAGCTTTTAATTAGACCAATCAGGTACCTTAGGCGGGAAAGGTAAAACAGCAACACATTTTTACATAATTAAACAATTATTCTGTAACACACCACAATCAAGGAAACTCACAAAAGAAGGAGTTTATTGTTGCTTATGGTTCCAGAGGATGAGTCTGTGACTGTTATGGTGAGGAGCATGGCAGCAGGCAGATAGGCAAGATTCTGGGGCAGAGAGTGAGTTTACATCCTGAGACCAGCAACCAGGCAGAGAGAAAGAGGAGAGAGAGAGAGAGAGAGAGAGAGAGAGAGAGAGAGAGAGAGAGAGAATGTGCCAACTGGAAATGGCATAGGCTTTTGAAACCTCAAAGCTCACCCCTAGCAAAGCATCTCCTCCAACAAAGCTATACCTTCCCAAACAGTTCCACTAACCAGGGACCAAGAATTCAAACATATGAGCCTATGGGGGCTATTCTCATCCAAACCACCACAGGGGCCAAAGAAAGTATGTTAAGCAAGGATTGCCTAGATGAATAGGACTGATGGGATTTTATATATGTATTTTATATTTATATAAAATAGTTTATATTTTATATATGGGAGGGTGTGTGTGTGTGTACTCGTAGACTGGCTTACACAATAGGGTCTATATACTCCAACAATGACCATCTCCTCTGAGAACCTGTAACTGCTCAGTACCCAAATCTGTATGCCTTGGCAATCCCAGGTTTGTGCTAAAACCCTAGAAGACTGTGGGAAGTCTCTGGTTATCCATTCAGGCTGAAGCTGGAACCTGTCAGTGAAGAATGGTGGTGATCACAGCAGAAGCAGTAACAGATACACTTACCCACAAAAAGGGAAGCTAGACAGGCAAGCAGCAAACCTTTTCCTCAGACCTCTTTAGACCTGAGACAGCCATTGAACGGCACTGCCCTCCCTGGGGGACAGTCTCTCCTGGATTCATCCTTGCTAGAAATGACCTTGCAGACATTTGTCCAGCCAGAGGCGTTGTTGTGTGATTGATTCCATATCCTGCCAGGTTGACAAGCAAGACTGATGACCAGGGAGAGGGAGATGGAACTTCTATTGAAGTGGCACTAACGTGGGGTGAGTGTGATATCTATGAACACGTGACATCTTTCTTTTGTTCTTTTGAGTTCTAAATTTTGTCACTTAATAATGATTCCTAATGTTCTTTGCAGAGGGCTGAGGTTTATGTATAGTTAATAATGATTTACCATCATCTTTAGCCTTACTATCTTAAAGTCTTAAAGCTGGTTTTCCTCCCAGAGCTGATGGACTGAAACACAGCTATCAGCAAAATGCCATTTTACCATTGGGTCAAATGCTCCAGAGGTTTTTTTTTTTTTTTTGGTTTGGTTTTTTGTTTGTTTGTTTTGTTTTGTTTTGTTTTTTAAGCTTACCATCCAGGGAAACAGCAAACTAGACCTGTCCTGGTACCTTTCTTCAAAGACAGGGTGATGTGGGAGTGTTCTGTATTTTGTATTACTCTTATTGGTTGAATAAAGAAGCTGTCTGGATTATAAGATAGGTCAGCCCTTAGGCGGGCGGAGTAGACAGAACGGAAGTTCTGGGAAAAGAGAAGGAAGTGAGCCAGATGCCACGAGCCACCGTCGCAGATGGATGCAGGTTAGACCTTTCCAGTAAGTCACCATGTGGTGACTTACAGACTTTTATAATGGGTTAGTTTATGAGGTGAGGGCTAGCCAAGAATAGGCTGGAGATAATGGGCCAGGCAGAATTTAAATGAATCCAGATTGTGTGTGATTTGTGTATTCCGGGTATAGCCATGTGGACGAGCAGCCATGTGGCCGGGAGCCGGGCGGGACACAGCCCGCTGCTCCCGCCACTTACAACAACAGGGCAGTTGTGGAAGCTGTGACTGTCTGCAAGGGTGCCCTCGTCACACCTTCCAAGGCTGACTGAGGAAAACAAGAAACCTGGAAGAGTCTCTGCGGGTTGCTCAGCTCTGTTAAAATGTAGCTTAGCATCAGCTGCAGCCTTCAGGAAGGCTTTGTGTCCGCACCCTTCAGATGTGGGAAAGCTGAGAGCAAATAATGGTGGGTGGGTGATGGCTGAGACCACACTCTGACCACGACTGCTTAATGCATATATTAACGACGCTCTTTTAAACTTCAACCCCGTGTCAGTGTCCCAACGATGGACTTGAGGGTCACTGGGCCTTCCCAATATGGCTACACTCAAGAAGTCCACTTTCTCCTCCCTCCCTCTTTCCTGTCTCTTTAATTAGCAGATTGGAGATGGGTGTCTGGGCCTCACATGTTAGAGCTGCGAGGATCCAGGCTTAACCTGAAGTCTCCAGCAACAGTCTTCTCTATCCGTTTTATCAGTGGTGAAGGAGCACCACAGCCCAGCAGGCGTCCACTTTAGTGACCACCACTCAGTTAAAGGCAGATAGTACGCTGTTTAGATCCAGGGATGAGAAAAATGTGTGATTCCCAGGCAGATTCTAGGCACCTGTCTTTCGTTGTTAAAGCAAGCTCAGGTAAGCTTGGTTTGGTTTAGCAATCTGGGACTCCATTTAGTCTGGGCTGTGTGAACATTTCTTTTCAAACAATGTACCTGGTAGCCTGAGATCCTTAGCCACACATATTATGAACACACATGTGAGTAACCTAGGACTCTGCCTGCATGCAGCTGTACCCTCCCGCACTCCAAAGTAATTTTCTCACCTCGTAACAGCTGTCAAGCCCAGATAGCTTTTACTCAGTCACATTTGTTAAAGCCACGTACACTGGTAGGGAGTTGACCTGGCCTCAGATAGCTTAGGGTACCTGGTACAATAAGGCACTGCCTTCCATGTGAACTTCTAGAAATCCTTATCTGCCATCTTATAACTATGTAATTTGGGGGTGCATATGATTTCAATCAGGTGCATTACGGGAAGAACATATGCAGTAAAGAAAAGGCTAGTAACAAACCTGTCAATCAAAATAAAGAACTGCCCACAGTATGTCACTCAGTAACCAGCCCCACCAGCCTTTAGACCCCTTGAGAGGCACTCTAGGCTAGCTCCCACTCCCATTGCCCGGTCTCTCTCGACAGCAGGTCTCCAGGCTAGCTCCCACTCCCAATGCCCGGTCTCTCTCGACAGCAGGTCTCCAGGCTAGCTCCCACTCCCAATGCCCGGTCTCTCTCGACAGCAGGTTTCTTTCCGATCAGTGCCGGCACTTCACTTTGAATGAAATTGCCTCACTGCTTTGCATCTGTGTGGGCCTTTTTTTTTTTTTCATTCTTGAACAAGATGCTAAGATCTGGAGACATCCAGTCCGGACACCAACTGGTGATAACACCGAGTTCCATAATCTTCCTGTCTGTTAACCCTGCCTCAATTTCATTTGGTCTTAAGAGTTATATGGAGTGAGCAAGAAGAACGCTATTGGCTCAGTTTTATAAATGTAGAGGCTGACGCTTGGCCAAGGAGGATCGTGGAGCCACCAGGACCTTGGCAGCGCCACACTGCCCTCTTTGTTTTGCTTGCCATTTTAAACATCTGTTCTCAATTCCTCAAAGTCTCTTGTCAGCCTGTAAACTAAATGTAAAGCTGGGCATTGTGTTGAACACCTGTAACCCCAGCTCTGAGACCGTGCAGGTTTGTCCCGAGCTCAAGGCCAACTTCTGCTGTGTATCAAGTTCAAGACCAGCCTGGCCTACTGGAGACCCTGGGTCAGAAAAAGACTGAATATATTTGGCAGAGGAGGACAAACTAGGAGAGGACAGGAAATAGCCAAAGGACAGACTGACACACAGCAATCATGTTGATGTTAATACAACCAAGGGTTTTATTCATTATAAAGCCTTGGGATATATGACAGAAGACACTGTCAGAAGAGCCAATTGTCCCAGTCATGTGCGCATGAGGGAAAGTTTCCTCACCAAAAATCTCTGATCACCAGTGTGTTCATGAGCAAGGATTCCGCTTGCCTTCCCAAGGCAGGAACAGCCACTCAGGCGGAGACTGACCTTTTCTAAGTCCATGGGACTGTGACTATAGCAAATCTCTACCACAAAGAGCCTTTTGAAAGATAAATTACATTGATGGTCATTTCTTCTGTATAAAAACAATATATGTCTTAGTTGAAATTTTCACATATATAGAGACCATTTTTTTCTTTGTTGATATTTATTGAGCTCTACATTTTTCTCTGCTCCCCTCCCTATCTCTTCCCTCCCCCCTTCAACCATTCTCCAATGTCCCTATGCTCCCAATTTACTCAGGAGATCTTGTCTTTTTATACTTTCCCATGTA
>JAQHUG010000236.1:275826-287282 GCA_028555095.1 Dicrostonyx torquatus | reverse complement strand
CCATAGATAGCTCTTGCTTTCCAGCCTAAAGGCTGGCTTTGAGTTCCTAGGGTCAAAGGAGCTCCTTGCTTCAGAAACCTGGAGCCTCACTCCTAGTTCCATTTAAGGCCATGTTTGCCTGGAGCTTATGAACCTGTGACAAACCTGCTGGTTACAGGTCAGATAAGTCCTGCAGCTGTGTGGTCTGGCTCTGCTCTGAACTCCCCACTATTAGATTCCAGGCTGCAGGCTAATCAAGTAACACTCTGTTTGGCCTGCCACAGCAGTCTCTTCCTCTCTCCCCAGCCTCTCAGCTACTGGCAAGCTCTCCTTCCCCTCCAAAAGTCTCTCTGTGACTCCATAACCTGCTCAGTGGTAAGGGTGAAACCAAAACAGGAGCCACATTGTCACACCTTATTAAGTCCCCACACCTTATAAGAATAAGTTTCTATTTCCCAAGGCTAGTGTATTCTGCAAACCATGTTACAGCCTATGCTGAACTTGTAGCCCAGTGCTGCATCCCCGCCTCTAAATTCCTGAAGCTGTGATGACTCCCTTCCACATGATGGACTTACTCTGCGCTTCCATACACCCCCACCCCGCCTTGCAGTGCTAATAGCCCATTATTGCGGTTGTTTTCTATCAGCCCTAACCCTTCCCCATGAAAGGGACCTCAAAAGCCAGCGAGGGGCTTCTCTCTGAAACCCCAGGCTTAGAATGAGGCCACCAGTTGGCCAGTCTAAATAAAACTTGCTTAATCAGTCTTCAAAATGTTTTCCTTGCTCAGGTCTAAGACCAGGATAGAAGGAAAGAAATGTTAAATCCCGGACCAGACACTGCTCAAGCTGTGCTCATCTGGAGCCCTCTCCATCCTCCTGGTTGGTTCCAGGATCCCTTCTGCTACAGGAGAGACTATAAACAGGCTCTGCAGGTGTCTGGATTCCTGAAGGCTGGCGGGTGTCTTTTTCCTTCTGGGACCTCAGACCGCTGCTGGGGATACCACATCTTCCACCTGTAAAATGGTACGGCTGAATTAATAATCCTCTCCTCCACATACCCAGAGTGGTGCATTACGCACGAAGTTCCTCCCTTCTTCCTGACACCCAGGAATCAGAGGCAGACTGACTATATGAAACATACTTCTGCCTTCATCTAAGACCTATAAAAAGCGATTTCTCACTCTGCAGTGGGATCCTGAACTCTCGTCAGAGCCCCATCCATGTTTCTGTCTGTCTGTCTGCTCACAATATTAATAAGTCTACTAATAAATCTCTTACCCAAAAGAACAATCGGCCTCGGTGCCCCCTTACACCTAGACCCCTCACCCACAGACTGCTGAGTACCATGACATAAACGCCCTCTTCTTTGGAAGTTTCCCCGCTTTCCTCTCCCCCAGAATCTCTGGATCTTATGTTGAGAGGAACTGACCCAAGTAAAGCTGCCATCTCGCCATCGCTGCAGCCATCTCCAGGTCTTATCTTTTCTTTGCTCAGCGCTACAATCCATTCCACAGCAAAGGGCAGCAGACGACCTATCTGAAAAAGAGATGTTTAAGGGTGGACCAATACATCCATCTAACACCTATTCTTAGTAGGTGCTGTCCCCTGACTCCAACAGGGAAATTTCTGACAGCCAGCAGACTCCAGAATGCTGATAGCTATTGATGCAGCCCCAGTGACTGCAAAAGGGAAGCAAATGATAGCCTGCAAGGTCACCATAGCAACCAGGAAAAGGACAACTTTCACAGAGGAGTCTGTTTCTACACAGCCACAGCCCTGTCTACCTACCTTCCTGTTAACTTTCGGCAACTTCCAGCAGGCTTATGATTCTTCCCCCTTTCCCACCGTGGCTAACAGTTCTTTCCTGATTTTTCCTGATTGGTCTTTTTTTTTAAAATCTTATTTGCATACCCACAATCTATCAATCAAGGCTCAGCTGGCATCCTATAAATTCATGCACACAGACAGAATCATGGAATTGTTGGAGAAAGAAGGCAAGGAAGGGTTCAGGGTTCACTTCTGGCTCAGGCTGGGGGCTGGAGAGAGGGGCACTGATCTTCAGGTGCTCCTGTCAGTTTCAGAGGTAGCAGCCTGAAGATTTCAGGGTATGGCTCTAAGCTGGCTCACGCTTCAGAGAAGGAAGAGTGTCTTCCAGACACATGGGGATGGACTTGCCAGGGGCTCTATGTGCTTAAGGCTTCTGCCACCTGGAGCTTCAGCTCCAAACAGGGTGTTTGCTCAAGCCAACCTCACCCATTCCTGCCTCAGACTCCAAGATGCCACCCGTCAGCTGCAAAAGGGAGTTTGCCTCTGCCGCTGCTTCCAGCCCCTGAGACCGGAAGAGACAGCAGATGTGCCAGCTGTTGCAGTTATTGGTGATCTGCAGACTCGTTCTGCACAGCACTGCTGTTGGTTGGGACCCCAAAGCTCACTGAAAGCCTTCTCAGAGCTATAATGCTTCTCTGATGGCACCCCGCTGGTCCAAGAGTCCAAGCACCACGTGGCAGTTTGTTTAAAGTTGTCTCATTCCACTTAAGGTTGTTGACCCTTCGTCAACAGTAGAGGACCTCCTGTTTGTAGACTCCTCATCGTCAACAGTAGAGGACCTCCTGTTTGTAGACTCCTCATCGTCAACAGTAGAGGACCTCCTGTTTGTAGACTCCTCATCGTCAACAGTAGAGGACCTCCTGTTTGTAGACTCCTCATCGTCAACAGTAGAGGACCTCCTGTTTGTAGACTCCTCATCGTCAACAGTAGCGTACCCCCTACTTGCAGACTCCTCATTATCTGCCCGCTCCATTCTCGGAGGAGGGTGTGACAAGAACCTGGCTGGAGACAGGAAATGTTCTTTGCCAACCACCCTACTATTTCACTAACAAAAGATCTGAGATATTAGAGGAGACATAAATACTAGCTGGTTTGTGTTATGTGACTTCCTGTGGAGACTCAAACATCTTCACACTCGGACAGATGAATGACAGGCCAAAGCAATGACTCTACCAAAGTCTGACTTGACAAAGCAACGAATTTACTGGGATTACTTATAGGAGTACAAATCACTCAAAGGCTCATCCAGCGTAGGGGACAAGTCACAGATGCTGCATCCCTAGAGCTCTCCACAAAAGGAGCAGAGCAGCCAGTTGTGTAAGCTCTCCCCAGCCATCTGTCACTGCTTCTGTAACCATAGGGACAAGGCCTTGTGAATTTTCTAAGTTTCAGGAGCTTCCTGGGCCTTATGTGTTATATTAATTCCCTGGGTCTTTGGGGGAAGGGGGCTTTTGGTTTTTGAAGACAAAGTTCTCTGTGCAGCCCTGGCCACCCTGGAACTCACTTTGTAGACAAGGTTGGCCTTGAACTAAGAGATTTGCCTGCCTCTGCCTCCCAAATGCTGGGGTTAAAGGTGCACCTCACCACACCAGGCTTAGTCCCTGAGTCTTAACAAGAGGAAGAAATCACTACACGGCATGGTATAAATACTTTTTGTAAACATTAGATATTATGCTACAAAATGGACCATTAACATGCAAAGATCATCAGTCTCACATCTAGATAAAAATACCCAAGAAACTGTACAGTGGCACCAGAATATAGCTGTTGGGAGCTGTGAACCTCCAGATCCTGAATTTCTTGTAAACAACGTGTTATGCTTACAGCTGCCCTGAGCACAAGACCCTGAGGAGTTCCTGATGACCGGGGAGTGGTTTCTGGTGCGTTTGCCTGGGGCATGGCTATCAGTTAAAGATCCCTATATAAGCTGCCCCTGGACTGGCATTCCTGGGGCATTCCTGTTTCAAGGATGACCCGCATCTCTGTCTGTGTGTCTTTCTGTGTTTAAATCTCCAGGCCCTTGCCCGGCTCGCAAATGGTCCTGTAGTGCAGGCGCCGCGATACAGCAGTAGGGTTTTTACATATAGCGAGCATAGTCACACTTGGAAAGAGAAGACTGAGAATTGTGTTTAAATAAAGGGATACATAGAATATGGTGCTTAATAAACTGTTTTCTATCAGTGAAGGTGTACAATGTGCAACTTGCTTAGGAGATGTGATGCTTAACAAGTTTGTGAAAAGAAAAGCCCCAAGAAATATACACACAACTAATGAAAATGTGTTGTTTAGTAAGAATGTGAAAAGAAATGGAAAGCAATGCTGTAACTGTAAATGCGAATTCAAGATGAGAGTTACTACTGCGGGGAGGCAGCAGTAGAAGATTGGAACCACTTACAAAGTGATGAAAGGATCACTGGAAGTATTTCTGGTGGGTGCCAAGTTGAAGATGTGTTCATTATGTTGGTTTATTTGATGAGTATGAGTTTTTGCATGCAGTGTGTCTGTGTACCACACATATGCAGTGCCAGTGAAGGCCAGAAGAGGGCGCATAAAATTTCGCCGGAACGAGTTACAGACGGTAGTGAGCCACCAAGTAAGGGCTGGGAATCTAATAGTGAGCCCTCCAGAAGAGCCGCTAAGTGCTCTTACCCCTGAGCCATCTCTCCAGATTCCATTATGTTGCTCTTTCCTGCACTAATTTAATTTTAACAAATCATCCGAAGTCTACTGGTTATAGCACACTGACAAGCGGTTCTGTGCTCTTCAGGTCCACTTGAAAAAGATTGTATCTATACATATGCTCCGGTCCTTCCAACCAAACCACATTATGGAAGACTGGGAGTAGTAAGCCCTGGGCAAAACCGCAGTATTCTGATACCAAGTACCTGGCTCCTACCATGCACACAAAAATGCCCTCCTCCGATGGTGAACTGTTAAGGAAAACAGAGCCACAACAACCTCATTTTCCAAGGACTCAAACAAAAGAGGGATGCATCACACGGGCCTCCCTCCCACGCCGGCGCGCTAGTGATGTCACCAATCTGCGCCCTAACCATTGATTCCTGACTGAAGGTGGAGGGCTGCGCGTTGGGAGCAGCCGGGAAGGTCCGGCGCAACGGCAGGCTCACAAGTGGGCAGCGTCCGAGGAGTCGCGCGCGGGTAAGACGCTCCTCGCCTCCCGCAGGCCACCGCCTCCGCAGCCTGCGGCGCCAAGGAAGGAGGCGCGGCGGTGGAGGCGGAGGGCGCGGCGGGGCTGCGCGGATGCTCGGGCGCTCTTGCGGGCGGGAGCCGCTGGGTACCCGAGGCCCTGCCGCCGCGAGTATCCTTCCCCGCGAATGCGGGGTTACCGGCGCCTGGCCCCGGGAGCCTACCCCGCCCTGGCGTGGCTGGCCCGGTGGCGCGGAGGTGCCCACCGTGGGAACCCACGCGGGGGTTGCGGTCGTGGCGCTCAGCCTGGGGCTGGCTGGTCCTGAAGCAGGAGGGCTTCTTGCGTCACCTGCCTTTCCTTCATCTGTTTGGCATGGTTCTTGGGCCCTGCCAGACGGTAAGCCGGCCCGAGGTGTTCCGCGTCGGTATCAGAGTCCGGGAAACTTGCGGTGGGCTTTTAAACGTGTAGGGAGAGAGTGCAAGCCTGCCCTCGGCGGCGGGGGCTGTGTCTACGCGGCAGCAGGAGGATACCGGCACCCCGAGGCCTCCCGAGGCTGGCTGCTGGAGAGGGAGGACAGGTTGCTAGAGGAGGTCATTGACGACGGAGGACGCAATAGCGTCAAATTGTGGGCAGCTGAGTGACAATGCCAACTTATTTCTTTAGGAAAGAGGTCTTGTTCCCATCGTTTTAAAGATCCTGAAAAACATTATTTACAGTTGAGTGCTTGCTGACTGGAGCGGGCATGAACGGTGGAATCAGGTCCTCTGCTTCTCAGCGGTGTGACATTGAATTATTTAACCTCTCTCCAGTCTCCTCCTTGGCCTTATCTACAACATGGAGACAGCGAGGCCTCTCTAGAGCAGCTGTCAGAATTTGAAGTGGCTAGCTAGTGATTAGGGACTGGCACGCCGGCATCGCTGCTGCTGCTGTTGAATCCTCTTCGGTGCTGTAGCTTCAGAGGCTGAGATCTTTGTGCTATTTTGGATATTTGCTGTCCTGCAGTGTTTCCCTACTGTAGACTGCGTAAAATTCTAGAGCTGAAAAGAGATTAAGACTAATCAACGTCTCTCTTTTTGAGCATTTGCTCCTGCTACTGTGTCGGGGACTTCAAATGCACTAATTTATTTAATCCGGCCAACAACCTAGTGCAGTAAGTACTGTTCCCATTTTCCAGATGACAGAAGGTAAGCCTTGGCCAGGATCTTAATACTGTTGCAGAGCTAGAGTTTGAAGCCAAGCCATCAGTTATGTGGTTTGGGTCTTAATCTTTCTCAGTGCCTAGGGTCCTGGCAACGTGAAGGTGACATGGTCAGGGGAGGGAGCTGTGGATGGGGGGGGGTGAGAATAGCATCTAACTGTTTCAGCAACACATCAAGGTGACATGGTCAGGGGAGGGAGCTGTGGATGGGGGGGTGAGAATAGCATTTAACTGTTTCAGCGACACATCAAGGTGACATGGTCAGGGGAGGGAGCTGTGGATGGGGGGTTGCATCATTATCTGTGAGAATAGCATCTGTTTCAGTGACACATCAGCTTTTATTTTACATTCTTCCCAGTATTGTCCAGATGGGAACTAAGATTTGGCTTTTTTGGGGGGTGGGGGCTGGAGGGGAAGGCCCCTGGGCTTGGGCGTGCATACTGCTCTGGAATACTGGGCAGACAGTAGGTATTTGGCACTGTTACTCTTGCCAGCAGGAGACGTAGTGCTTACCCTTAAGCTGCTGTTTCTATATGCAGCAGACTGTCACACCGCGTCTTACTGATTCATGGACTTACAGGCTTGAAGCTCTCATTTAGACCAAGGTTGGCATTACTCTCTGTGACAAACTGATTAGAGTTTTGAAGTCTGCGAAGAGCAGAATCTGAGCTTTGGGGCTTTGGCTGTGATCTCTTGAGCCCAGCAATTTGTTTTGCTGTGACATGTGGTAGACGTGACCTTAGTGGTCGCAGCTGCTTCTCAAAAGCACTAGATGATTGCTTGGCACTGAGGCTAAGGAGTTGAACGTTAACTTTTTCTAAGATGTAGGAAAGGTCTGTGACTGATGCTTTGCCGACTTGACACAGCTAGAGTCATCTACCTGAGAAAACGCCTCCATAAGATCAGGCTGAGGCAGGCCTGTAGTGATTGATGGGGGTGTTACCCCTGGGCTGGTGGTCCTGGGTTCTATAAGGAAGAAAGCTGAGCAAGCCCTGAGGAACTAGCCAGTAATAAGCCTTCCTCAATGGCTTGTACATCAGCTCCTGCCTGAGTTCCTGCCCGGACTTTTTCTGTGATGAACTGTGCTGTGGGAAGGGAAGCGAGTAGCTTTCTTTGGTAGCTTTTGGTCGAAGTGTTTCATCGTGGAAATGGAACTCGCTATTCTTGGCATTTTATATTCCTTTATTATCTGTGGTACTGGGGACTGAGCATGGACGCTCGTACACGCTCGTCAAGCACACGCTCTGCCACTGACCTGCATGCTTCTTCGCTTATTCTGAGAAGGCTCCCTAATTTGCCTCTGCTGAGCTTGAACTCACAACCTCTTGCTTTAGCCCTCCTGAGTAGCTGGGATCACAGGCCTGTGCCACCAGGCCCAGCTTCTTGACGTTTTAAAGCAGCTATTATGTGCCACTTCTGTCTTTAAACTAGAGGTTGCTATAGTTGCTGTTGGGTTTATGGAACGCACCCACTTAAGGCTGCCTTACAGCATGGTGAGCTGATCACTGGACAGGAGCGGGGATTCCATGGTTGGACAGGTCTGCATCACAGGCCCTCTCCTGGGATGGAGGTGCACACTGCTCTGCATGACCACAAGAGCCTTTGACCTGGTTTTGCTTTCCAGTACAGTGTTTTCAGTGGCAGCCCCTGCCTCATGCTTCTCATCCAGTCCACGCTTTCACATCTCCTATTTGATGTGGCCTTAAAGACTTTGGCTAACATTTGTATCTAAGTGTGATAGTTCATTGTGGAATAGTACTTAGAGATGTGTTAATTTGTTTAATGATGCAAAGATGTGTTGCCTTATTTTATGCTGCATTTGTTTAACTATGTGAAGCTGTATTACTCTGCCTGTCTGAAACACCTGATTGGTCTAACAAAGATCTGAATGGCCAATAACAAGGTAGGAGGAAGGGCAGGCAGAGAGAATAAATAGGAGAAATCTGGGAAGAGAAGATAGAAGAACGAGAAAAGGAGGAGAGAGGACATTGGGCTAGCTACCCGATTACACAGCAAGCCACGGAGTAAATACAGAAAGGTATTTAGAGATAGAGAAAGAAAAAAGCCCGGAGGCAAAAGGTAGACAAGATAATTTAAGAAACGCTGGCTAGAAATAAGCCAAGCTAAGGCCAGGCATTTTAAAGAAAGAAAAAAACACCATGGGATTTATTTGGGAGCAGGGTGGTGGGCCCCCCAAAAGAGTAAAAAAAAAAAAACCAAAAAAACCAACTGCAATAGTTAGCTCTAATTGTCAACATAACACAGTCTTGAATCACTGGAAAAGAGTCTCGATGGGGGGCTGTCTACATCAGGTTGGCATGTGGGTATGTCTGAGGGGTCTGTCTTAAGCTTGTTGATGTGAGATGACCCAGCCCACTGTGGGCAGCACCATTCCTGAGGCAGGGGTTCTTGAACTGAGTAAATCGGGCTTACCACTAGCAAGTGAGGGTGTGTGCATCTCTCTCTGTGCTCTTGACTGTGGGTGCGATGTGACTAGCTGTTTGAAGTCACTGCCCTGCCCTCCCCAGAATGATGGACTGGGATCTGACATTTTAAGCAGTAAACCTCCCCAAGTGGCTTTATGTCAGAGGCAGATGTGAAGCTAGAACACAGTCGACTGTATTTCTGGGTTTGTTTGTTGTTTTTTGTGTTTTGAGACAGGCTCTTAAAACGTAGCACAGGTTAATCTGGCTGGCCAGGAATTTGCAAAGATCCTCCTGTGTCTCCAGAGTGCTGGGGCTAGAGGTGTGCCACTGTGGCCCATGCTCGCTTCTGCTTGGGAGCCAGCTGTCTGCATCCTCCGCTGTCTGCACTGGAAGAAGGTGTGCACCCTCACATTTCCCTCTTGGCATCGCTCTCTTCATAGACTTCCACCTGCCAGCACTGCGTTTTTGCTTGTTTCCCTCTAGTCTTGTTAACGTGTCAGCCTGGCGAAATCAACGAGGAAAAGAGCTTCCTGTTCGGGGATGGGGGCTAAGGTAGTAGTCAGCATATAGCAGGAGCTCAGGGTGGGATCAGTGTTGTGAATTTTTCGTGTCTGGAAGAGGCTTTCCAAGAAAAGAGGAGGAGAGAAAGATCTCCGTCAGAAAAATCATAAGTTCGGGGGCTAGAGAGCTGGCTCGTCAATTCAGAGCACTGCTGCTCTTCTGAGGACTGGGGTTCAGTCCCCAGCACCCACAGAGCAGCTCACAGCCCTCTAATGCCAGTTCCAGGGCATCTCATGCCCACTTCTGGCCTCTGTAGGTATTGTATGTTCACAGTGCACATATATACAGGCAGGCGATATACTCATATACATAAGAAAATGATAAGACAAAGGAGATTGTATCTGGTTTATGTCAGCCTTCAGAAACAGCTCCCGGCAGCAGCCTGTGTGCCTCTCCCGCCTTCCCCTTCCTTACGTTTCTACACTCAGCCAGTGTAGATGTTGTCCTTGAAGGTTTGCTTTCACCTAACCATAACTAACTATACAGGTGGATTGCATCTCACCTTGTCTACAGCCACCCTTAGCTGCAGCCTTAGCTACACCGCTGCTCTCTCCAGGGCAGAGCCACCCTTTGGGTAGGGGGTGTCAGAGCCCTGTGTGCCACCGTAGAGCTTCCCTGAGGCCCTGCTCAGGCATCCAACTTCCAAACCCTTAAGCCTCTGTAGATGGCATCTGTCTTCCTAACTTGGTGCACTTGACCATAAATCACCTCCCCCAGTAACAGCACAACAGGAAAAGATGTCTTTTTCTTTCTTTCTCTCTCTTTTTGGTTTATTTATTTATTTATTATGTAGTGCTCTGCCTGCATGTGTCCTTGCAGGCCAGAAGAGGGCACCAGGTCTCATTACAGATGGTTGTGAGCCACCATGTGGTTGCTGGGAATTGAACTCAGGACCTCTGGAAGAGCAGTCAGTGCTCTCGATCGCTGAGCCATCTCTCCAGCCCCTCTTTTCCTTTTATAACAGAAATAAAAAGTACATCTCAGCCTGACCTGGTTGGGCAGGACTGTAACCTTAGCTACTCAGACTGCATTCAAGGCCTGCTTGGATAACCTGGCCAAGACCCTAATCTTTAAATAAAACAAGGAAAAGTGGGGTGAATGGGCTGAGGGATATAGGTCAGTTATACAGGCACTAGCTGTTCTAGTCACAGCTACGCCTAAGACAGCTGCTCTTCTCAGGGTCTTCACCGTAGACCATGTACTGGAGTCATACAGTGTGTACTTTTTATGTGTGGATTTGCTTGTTTTTTCGGACAGTTTGATATATCTCAGGCTGACCTTTAATTTGATATATCTCAGGCTGACCTTTAATTTGATATGCAGCTTAAGGTGATCTTGAACACCTTGCTCTCCTGTCTCTACCTCACAGGTGCTGGGATTATAGATTCTCCCACCACACCCAGTTTCCATTGTGTGCTCGGTGTGTGTGTGCTGTGTACATATGTGTGTGCTCGGTGTGTGTGAGTGCGTGTGGAGACCAGAGCTGGGTGTCTTCCTAGGTAGCTGGCCAGTAAGCTCCAGGGATCCCCACCCTTCTCTCCACCCCTCCCTTGCAGTGCTGGCATTCCAGGTATGCTGACACTGCTGCGTCCAGCTTTTTCTGTGAGCGCTTCACCCCCTGAGCAGTGTGCAGTGCTGCTGGGAATAGCACTGAGGTTCGGCAGTGGAAGGGCCTTCGGCTGGTTCCCTGAGGCTCTGGAGACTGAAGTTCTAAGACCGGGTGTGGTGGTGCACACCTTTAATCCCACAATGGGAGGCAGAAGCTAGTGGGTCTCTGCGATTTCCAAACCTGCCTGGTCTACAGAGTGAGCTCCTATCTCAAAATAAAATGAAGTTCTAAGGACTGGGATAGAGGGTGGTTCATTAAGTAAAATGTTACTTGATTCTCACAACCTGAGTTTAAAACAAACAAGACCATGCCTGCCCAGTGGTGTGCACTTGTAATTCCAGTGCTGGGGAGGGGAACTGAGAGATCCCTGTGGTGTGGTGGCCAGCTCTACTTAACTGGTAAGCCTCAGGCCAATGAGAGACCCTCTTTCAGAGAACATGGACTGTGTGTGCTCCTAAGGTTGTTTCTGGCCTTCACACACACGTAGGTGCACTTGTCCACATGTGCGCACACACACACACAAGTAGGTGCACTTGTCCACATGTGCACCCACACACACACAAGTACGTGCACTTGTTCACATGTGCGCGCACACACACACAAGTAGGTGCACTTGTTCACATGTGCACTCCCCCCACACACACGTAGGTGCACTTGTTCACATGTGCACTCCCCCCACACACACGTAGGTGCACTTGTTCACATGTGC
>JAQHUG010000236.1:186267-274578 GCA_028555095.1 Dicrostonyx torquatus | reverse complement strand
TCATATCCATGTGCACACTAAAAGAGAATAAGTTACATACCCCCCCCATTTTCTACTGTGGTCAAAGCAAAGTTTACTATTGTAAGCCATTTTAAGGACATAATTCTAGAGTATATAGGCCTGCAGGACCAGCTTTCCAGGTTGATACATTGTTTAGTTAACCCCCAGTGATACAGTCACCTTAGAATCATCATTAACTGAAATTAGACATACACTGAAGGCTTTTCATGCAATGTCCAGTTGCTTTGCAAAGCAGTTGGATTTGTCAGTTTAATTTTAGAAGATAGTTCCTTGATTGTTTTTTAAAAAATTTTATTCTATGTGTATGGGTGTTTTGTCTGTATGTATACATCTGTGTACCAGGTGGGGTGCCTGACATCCTTGGAGGTCAGAAGAGGGCTGGGATCCAAACTCAGGTCCTCCAAAAGAGCAACAAGTGCTGTTAACTGCTAAGCTATCATCCTAGCCCCTCCTCCTCTTCCTCTCCCACTCCCTCTTCTCCTCCTGCCTCTGCAGGGTTTCTCAGTGTGGCCATGATTGGACTGGTACTCCCTCTAGACCAGGCTGGCCTCACACTCAGAGATCTGTACTTACCTCTGGAGTGCTGGGTTAAAGGTGTGAGGCATCATACCTGACTATTTTAATTTGTTTTTTGAAGCAGTGTCTCACTATTTAGCCCAGGTTAGCCTTCTGAAGCCTCCCAGTTGTTGGGACATTTTCAAGCCTACAAGAGTGTGATTTGACTATTGGGCAAACAGGATGGAGGGTGCGCCAAGCCAACTGTAGATAATGTGGCAGACATTGTTTTGGACCTGAACCTTTATCCTAAGATTAATTTGTAACCTCCTGATCCGATTTGAGAACACTAGAGAAGGCCAGGGTAATTTCCTAGAATCACAATAGGATGTGAGGTATTCATGGAGTCCCCAGACTGCATTTATGTTGTTGTTGGTGTGTGTGTCGTTTTTGATTTTGTTTTTTGACAGAGCTTACTCTGTAGCCTGAGCAGGCGGCTCTGTTAGCTTAGAGAGCATCCTGTCTCTGCCTCCGGAGTGGTGATGGCTCTTTACACAGAGCTTAGCCGTTGTTTACTGGAAAGCTGAGGATGTGTGCTTTCCCCATGAGGCCTTCGGTTCCCAAACTACATAACAAATACTGCAGGCAGGTGACTCCAGTGGAAGTGTGAACTGGGCGGAGCTGCCTCCGTAGGGGGTGTGTCTGGCCTTGCTTGCTCCTAGTGGTCACTGCTTGGCTTGGGACTGCATCCTTGTGTTCCTTAATGTCAGCACCTCAAATAGCTTTCCTCTGACTTCACAGGACCTTCTCTTCTGCATATCGGTGGAGATTTCTGTGAATTTGTCAATAGCGAAAGAATGAGTTAGGAAGCCTGACATGGTGGCACACACCTGTAATTCCAGCACTCAGGATGCTGGGACAGGAGGACATTGAGCCACAGTAGTGCTCAGCTGGCCCCTTGCCCTTGGAGCTTCCTCCTCAGTGTCTGTTCTAGGACAGCAAGAGACAGCATTGCACATTGCCTTTAGATTCTGATAGGAAGATGAAATAAAACTGCTCAATTAAGAATGGAGAGGAATAAAGTAAATTCCATGTATTGGTTGTTTTATAAATTAGCTATTCGATGAATTGGCCATCTGGCAAATCGGCTTCCTGTGAATTGGCTGTTAGTGAAATCCACCTGCTTCCCACGAAACACTGCAGCGCTCAGGGCCCAGTCTGCTGTTGCTCCACAGGGTATAGCGCTTATCCCATCTGCTTCCTACCAGCTGGAGATGGGGCCGCAGCTCTGCAGGAGCTAGGACTGAGCAGACTCACAGGCTGGGCTTGGGGGAGAAGAGTAAGGAAAGGACAGTTGGTAAGAATCCCCTACCGTGAGTTCTAACTCAGTGGAACCCAGATGTGGGCCAGTAGCTGGTCATGTGCTGCTCACGGTACTGAGCTTGCGTAGAACAGGCAGCCTGGGTACCAGACAGAGTTCGTACATAGAGCGGCAAGGTGTACAGTCATGGAGCCGAATGTGCAGTGATATGCACGCAGAGTGTTCTACACCGGACTGTTAGCTGTTGTTTTTATGATTGTTTTGGCATTGCCGTTGACGCTGTAGCTTTATTGTGTAACTACTAACGGTGCCCAGCACAGGCACTGTTCCCTTCATTACTGGAGAGCTCTGACTCAGTAGTACAAGCATATCCCTTCTTCTGGAGACCGCTGTTGTTTGGGGACGGGGGTGGTGCCCAAAACAGTTCTTGCTTTCTTTTAACTTCAAAAATGGAAAGTTTGGCGTGCTGACACACATCAGCATTCCCAGCCGTTGGAGGGTAGAAGCAGGATGATATTATGGCTCAGTTGAATGTGGAGTGCAAGGTGACTCTAGACTGTATGAGACCCTGTGTCAAAACAAAACAAAAATGCAAACGCTGTTTCTGGCTACTGGCATCCATAGATGCCAGGGTCTATAGAACTGGCTGACTCCTCATTCTTCTGTCTCCTGAAAGCCCCCCCAGATGATCTGAGCAAGTTAGATTGCAAGGAAGGCCCTGTGAGATTTGAAAAGGAATGTTGCAGGGAGAGCAGCTGTTTTGGTGATAAATATTGAAGAGGCTGGGCATAGTGGAACTCACCTAAACTTCAACATTCAGAAGGCCGAGGCAGGAGTTTAGGGCTAGCAAATTCCTGGGCAGCCAGAGATATACAGTAAGACCCAGGGACAGGGGAGAGAACATGTGAGAGAAAAATTAAAACCAGAGAGAGCAGAGACTAATAAATTTATGCCTAGTAACCCCACAGATCATGTTCTGTAAGAGTTAGGATATAGGGTGGGGATATGGCTCAGTGTTGGAGCGCTTGCCTTAGCATAGGCAAGGCCTCTGAGTTCAATCACCAGCATTGAAAAAAGAGAGAATAAGCACTTGAGTGCATTTATGTGCCTATGCTCTTTAATAATAATAAATAAATAATACAGGGCTGCTCAGCTGTAGACTGCACATGCTGCTCTTGCAGAGGACCTGGCTTCGGTTTCCAGCACTCACATCAGATGGTTCACAGCTTCAAGAGAACCTGAGACCTCTGACTTTCATGTGCATGTACCCCGCCCCATGCACAAACACACAGATTTTAAAGTAATTAAGATAAGTCTTTAAAATAATACTAATGCTGTTAGTACTTAGTGTGTCCCTACTTCTCTGATAACACATTGTTAGCTGTTCATGTAGCATGTGGTCCTGAGCAGCACGTTTCTCTCTGTGCCCCTATGGCACTGAGCCGGCCCCGAAGGCGAGCAGACCCTACTGCATTGTAGACTAAAATGTTCCACCTGCAGGTAGACAGCCATCTGTGTACTGAAGCCTGGCTATGGGTAAGGACAGAGTCAAGAACTGGCATAGCGTGCTTTTCTCCAGAGAGTGAGGCCAAACAAAATGTACAACAGCTCACCCAGACCACAGGAACTGCAGTGCAAACCCAGGGACTGGGGGACAGACCACAGGGACTGCAGTGTAAACCCAGGGACTGGGAGCTAAACCTGGTGCAACCCTGAAGTGGACTCTCAGAGGCTGGTCACAGTGAAGCCAGGCTTGTGCTGAGGGGTGTGTGTGTGTGTGTGTGTGTGTGTGTGTGTGTGAGAGAGAGAGAGAGAGAGAGAGAGAGAGAGAGAGAGACCTTATTTTAGTGATAACTCTGAATTATTTGGGTGGTGACTAATGAGTAACCCTCAGAAATAAGTACATTGTAGGCTGAACTGAGGTCATCTCAGAGCTTGGCAGGAGGCCACCAAGTTCCTAGGGAAGTAAGCTCTTTGTCACAGGACAGCCACCCTGTTTCTTCCCAAGGCCCTCAAGCTAAGGGAAAACGTTGGAAAAGGTAGGCACCCACAAATTGATAGTGGAAGCAGAAAGTTGGCTTTCATTATGTATACCCATTCGTCTTTTCTAAACACTTCCGTAATAAACAATAATAGATAGAACAGTACAGAGATCTGTTACCAGCCTGGGAAGAGGTAAGAGAGTTCCCAAGGGAGAGGAGACAAAGGTTTATGAATGAGACTGTGCAGATACTCAGTTTATGAATGAGACTGTTTGCAGATACTCGGTTTACGAATGAGACTGTGTGCAGATAGGAATGAGACTCACGTGTGCAGATACTCGGTTTATGAATGAGATTGTGAAGATACTCTAGTGCTGAGACCTTGGCAACAGCAGTTGTTCTTCCAAGGCATAAAATGATCTTGTAGGAAAGAAAGTTCTCTGTTGAGAGCTCTTTCTGTGTTTGGTTCACAGAGAACAGAGGTCTAGATGGACCTAGAAGGACAGCTACCTGCACGGGAGTCACCATGAAAGCTCTTTCTGATTCTTTCTGATTACTTACCAGGAAGGCAAGAAAGCAGAGGTAAGGCAGCATGGGATTATGTGGGCGGAGCAGAGGACATGGGGAGGTGGGCTAGCCGGACTGCAGAGAGAGTGGGGGAGGTGGCTCGCTCTGTTTGGTTGCCTTTTCAGGTTGTGTACTGTGGCATACACACCCATCCATCCATATGTAAACATGAATAAGTCACCAGCGCATGACAGTCAGCAGATGTGTAGCCTCTACCCAGGAGGAAACTGGACTGTAGTACCCAGAATACCCCTTCCGTTCAGAGTGCCTGCCCCTGGGAGGCGAACCTGTCTGTGCTGTGCAGGACACAGCTTGGTGTTGCCTGCTCAGGGACTTTACATGTCCTCTCTCGTGTTAATGCAGTTTCCCATCTGTTGCATGTGGCTGTAGTTTTTACCTCAATCGCCGTACAATATTCTGACGTTGGTGCATTTGCTTCTTTTTGTTTGGTAGACTCTTGGGTTGTTTCCAGTGTTTTAGAGGTTATCCTGCTAGAGGCATGGAGCGGTTAAATCATCGGGTGTGTTTTCCTAAGAATTGACTTCCTTCAGTAGCTGGGGGCTGCTCCTGTGTGGTCCTCTGTGCTATAGTGGTGTATAACTGGGGAGTGGGCAGCAGCGGTGACTCACTGTGACCTTTACTGAGGTCCCTGATGGGACCAGTCTATACTTTTTTCATGTGTTCGTTGTAATTTTTAGTCCCTCCTGTGAAGTGTCTGTTTTGTACATTGTTTTGCTTATTTGAGTGCCCTACTGTCCAGTCCGGGGCTCACTGTGCAGGAGCTTCAGGCTAAACAGCCCTGCCCATGAGTGAGCCCCAGAGAGCACTGAAGGCAGCTATAGCAACAGGAAGGCTATGTTTAGGAGTGACTTTTGAGCCATCCATCTTGCCCAGGCTGCTGCATGCCTGAGCTCCTGCTTGCACAACGTGCTGGGTGCCCAGGAGTGTGACAGCGTCTTGCCAGCTGTAAGTGCCCCGTTGCTGACAGAATCAGTCACACAAATTCCTGTTTCCTCACCGCCTCTCCACTCGCTGCCTGGAGTCGGGGAAGATGTCCCCGATACACAGTCTGCGAAGCAGATTTTGAAACACAGCTTCATAGAGCTGCAGAACGTCATTGTGAGCCAAGGAGGAGTTCTCCAAACAAAGTGGATGAAAACATCAAACACTGTCAGATAATAAGAGGAGAGATCACAGGTCTGAGAACTCGGTCTCAGATGGGAAACAGCTCATGGTAGCCCTCCTCCCCATCCTCAGTTCCCCTTGCGATTGTCCTAGTCCTGTGACCATGTTGTCCTGAAGACTATCCTGACTACCCACTGTAGGTGGCAAACACAGCACAATACACTAGAAGGCGTTGTCTGCTTCCCTTACCGTGTTCACTGGAAGTGCCTGTGCTGTTGGAATTCCTCCTAGATTGTAAAGAACACACCCTTGAGCATAGTGCTTGCTTCCCGACCCCAGCAAGGCTGGCTTCCTGCACAAGTGGTGGCACATTCAGTGTTGACTGGCAGACTGGAGTAAGAACCCTGCTTACACTGCGATTGGATACACAGTCTTTAACTTCTTCCATGAATGTCGGCCTTGCCTAAATGTGAAGCTTCCCAGAATGCACAGCCATTCAACTGTAGATCTTACTGAAATGTATATTATAATATAAATATATTTTAGGACAGCAAAAACACGTTACAGAAAATGCTAGTAAAGGTGCCAGCTACAAAGCCAGGCCCAGTGGTGCACGCCTATAAATCCTCTGCACTCCGGAGGCAGGGGCAGGCGGATCTCTGTGAGTTCGAGGCCAGCCTGGTCTACAAGAGCTAGTTCCAGGACATGCTCCAAAGCCACAGAGAAACCCTGTCTCGAAAAACAAAGCAAAACAAAAAAAGAAAGAAAGAAAATAAGTAACATTCTAGGCCAAGTAATAGAATAAGATCAGAAAGGAAAGAATTTTATCCACAAGAAGATGCGGTGTTTGGGGCAGCCAACAGGGTGGGTGAAGCGAGTGGGGCCAGGGCTTGGGCCACTCTAGCATGGGACAGACTTGTAAATCTCTTAAGTAATGGGGATTAAACACGGAAAAGGAACTTCCGCACCGGGCAGAGGGGCGCTGTCGAGCCCGAATGAACCTTTCAGAATATCATGAGCAGAATTAGCTTGTCGTTTACATAAATTGCACCCCAACTCCCAGATAACGATATGTATATGTATCAATAGTGCCTTTACTAGCGAAGGCTGAGTGGCGATGAAGGGCGTGGCTGCGGCGGTCCAGCCCTTGGGGTGGGCGGGATGCTGTGTTGCTACTGAGCAAACCCCTCCTCCTAGCCCAGTCGTCGGGCGGGGAAGCTTTTCCAGGAAACGAAAGCGAACTCTGGGGAGCCATCTTGCGGCCCAGGTGGGAGCCTGGCCGGCGCTATGTCCCAGGGACTCAGGGGACCTGCAGGTAAGCCCATTGTGTCTGCACCCCGGCGGCGCTGGGCTTGTGGAGTGTGAGTTGCGCGGGTCGTGTGCACCCTCATCCAGCAGATCTTGCTTTCTGGTGGTTTGTATTCTGTTAGTTATTACAGCTTTGAGCAATCGCAGGATGGAGGCGTGGGAGAAGGTGAACTGGGTCTGAGCCCGACCCTGAGAACCCAGGCAAAGGCAGACACCCCTTTCTGCTAGGGTCGCTGACCCTCGCTGATCCGCTGTAGCCCCCCTTGAGCGGCTTTTCTTGCCTTAGGGCCCTTCTTCCTTGCTCACTTTCAGTTTCCTAGGAAAGTTAAATTAGCCTTTAAATAACCTGCAGGGTAAGTGGAATCCTGCTTAGCGCTGAAGTGAGGAATGCTGTTCCTGTGCTGTGTCCGGAGTCCAAGCTGCGGTGTTCTGAACAGAGGACCGAGGACCGTTCACAGGGCTCATGCTGTGTGTGGCACTGAGTGAGACGTTCTGGAAGGCCGTGAGGACGGAAACTGATGCTTGGCACTGAGGGCTGGAAGTGGAGGAAAGATTGAACGCAGAGGGGAAGGAGAAAACTTTGGTGGAAGTAGAGATGTTCTTTATCTTAATAGAGAGACGGCGGTTTCTTTTTTGAGAAAGTCCTCCTGTTCCCTAGTGCTGGGATTGCAGGCGTTGCCCACCCAGGTTTATCCCTCCAGTTGTAAAAAGCTGTTTGGGATGAACCATGGCCTCACGCTTGGTAGGCAAGCGCTCTACCACTGAGCTATAGTTAAAGTGTGTGTGTGTGTGTGTGTGTGTGTTTTCAGGACATGGTGACAGGCGCCTTTAATCCCCTCACTTAAGAGACAGAGGCAGGCAGGTGGATCTCTGTGAGTTTGAGACCAGCCTGGTCTACAGAGTGAGACGTTGTCTCAAGAAACCTACCCAAAAAGCCAACTTTTAATTTTGTAGATGTGCACGCACACATGTACTCCTGTCTGGAGGTCAAAGGACAGCCCCAGGGTGGGGTCCTTACCTCACCTTGTTTGAGACAGGGTCTCTTGTTGTTTTCAGTGTTGGCCCTCAAGCTTCCAAGAAGTTTTCTTCTTGGTCCGCTATATCTTTAGGAGTCCTGAAATTACTGGTGCTCATACCACACATGAGGCTTTTTGTGGAACTCAGGTCCCTAGGGTTGTGCAGCAAGTGCTTTTACCTACCAGGGCATTGCCCCGGGCCTTAATGTTGTAGTTTAAATGTTATATTTTAAAAAGTCCTTCCTAAAAACACTGAGGACATCTGACTTGAAGAAAATGCATGTATGTGTGTCTGTGTGTGTGTATGCACATATGTGAAATACATGCACCTGTGGAACACATAGAATATGTATGTGTGTATATATGTGTGTATGTCTGTGTGTATATATGTATATGTATATAGTGACTAAAGACTACTCAATCCCATTAAATGACTGTCTGCAGCTGTTCTCAATTGGGAATTGGTCTTTCAGGGACTTTTGGGGGTAAAAAGACAGAATAAATAATTCCTTCTGTAGTCCTACCTTCCCAAAGTAACTCAGTAAATTCATAACTGTTTCTTTTTATCTTTGCTCATACTAATGCATGTGTGCATGCGCACATACATACAAACACACACACTCTTTTGGGTTTTTTTCTTTTCTTAATAGAAGAGAATATAACAAATTATGTACTCTGCCATTTACACTTTTAACATATACCCAAATTTTCTGTGGTCAGAATGCAAATGTAGCTAGTGTGGTAGCGCACGCCTTTAATCCCAGCATTCGGGAGGCAGGGGAGTCAGGTCTCTGTGAGTTCGAGGCCAGCCTGGTCTACATAGTGAGTTCCAGGACAGCCAGGGCTACACAGAAAGTCTCTCTTTAAAAAGAGAGAGAGAGAGAGACTATATCCAACACATATGTTTAAAAACTGACTAATGATCCATAGTGTGTGTATATTTCAATTCATTCAGCTGTTTTGTAACTAGGACTTATATTTGCCAGACTTTGTTTGAAAGTAGCCATTTAAATCAAGATTGTATTTAGGGACTGGAGAGATGGCTCAGAAGTTAAGGACAATGGCTGCTGTTAGGTCACAGCCATCGGTAACTCCAGTTCCGAAGACCTTTGCCCTTCTTGAGCACCAGGCACACATAAATCAGGCAAAACACCCATACGCATAAAATAAGTCTAAAAAAAGTATTTACCTAGAAACTGACGTTAACCTCTCTGAAATGAAAATGTCTTTCCCCCAAATTCACTCAAAGAGTCAATCAGAAATCTCCTATAGCCCTCATTATTGAACTGTGTGATTGGGTCGCTCATTCTGCACCGCGTGGGGTAGAGTTGCAGAAAGAGGAGCCAGAGGTGTTCTTGTTTGTTCAGACTTTAGTTCAGGCAATACTGCTCAGAGCTGTCTACCCTCTTCAAGAAAATGGTTACTAGCTACCAGAAAAGAGGTTCAAGGTTTGACAACTTAGCAGAGACCCAAATTACATAATAGTGGCATTGGTAGGGTCACTAGGCAAAGACATCATGTGGAGGTCACTGATACAGGAGGTCCGATACCACAGTAGTGATTAGGATGGTAGGATCCCCGGTCCTGATGGAGTGTAGAACAGAGTCTTCGAGAAAATCAGAGGAATGCTGTGGGTGCATCAAACATCACTCCCAAGTGTGTGAGCTGGGGAAAGGAAGCAAAGTCGTGCTCCCATCCCGTGACACGTCACCACTGCTCTCCAGCAGGGTGTTCATGGGATGGATGCTGTCTCTGGGGTAGCTGGGGAAGGTGAGGAGACCAACACTGCTTGTTCCCATGTCCAGACGAGCCTGGGTGCCATCTGAAGAGGGAAGGAAGACCACGTGCTGCTTTTGGGCAACGACTCTCTGGCTTCCCTAAAAGTAAACTCTGATCCTCCAGGGCCCCAGCTGGCTAACAGGCCAACCTCTGAGGGCCCTTCATCACATGGAGATGGCCCCTGCTAGTTACTCCTCCTTCAGCTGGGAGAGGGACACGTCAGTTTCACCCAGTCTTAAATCCTGCTTGGCAAGATCATCTACAGTCACCGTTTCAGAGACTGTAAAGGGCTGTGCTGTGTTGTGTGGTGGGGAGCCTGACCCAGATGGCTGCACTCATGCACTCCAAGTCCCATTTTCCTCCCACTTCCAGGGTTGTGTTTGTTTCTTTCTAAAATGCCATCTGCTTGTTTTTCAACTTATAGTTATTTATATATTCTATTTATTGAGATATATTGGTATAATATACTTATATATTATTTATTATATAGTGTAAATACTGTCCTGCATCTATGGTAATCAGAGGATGGTCACTTCTCTTCCACCGCTTTGATCTCCAAGATCAAACTCGGGTCACCAGGTCCCATGGCAAGCGCCCTTCCCACTGAGCCATCTTTTTGACTGTGTTTTCTAGTTTTAGAAGGGTCATTTGGGGTGAGTAGAAGGTTTTTCCCATCCCCTTGAACTCCAGTTGCAAGGGGAAGAGTTAAGCTGCTGGAGGCTTCTCTGAGGCCTAAGAAGGCAATGTGTGGCTTGTACCCTTCTCCTCCTCTGTGCTCCATGACGAGACTAAAGTCACCCTGTGAGGACAAAGCCACAGCTCAGTCAGCTACCCTGCCTGTTAGGCAGAAACTGGGGGGTGACATGCTCGTGCATGACTCTAACTCAAGCCCTGGCCTCCGTGTTGTCTTCTGCAGGGGTATTCCCTTACCAGACTCGCTCCTGCTTGGACCCCAGCTATGAGCATAGCAACTGGAGACATCTGCAGCCACGTGTGCCCGAGTCTTACCCCAGGAGTTTTCAACTCCAACAGATAGAGTTTCTTAAAGGGCAGCTCCCAGAAGCACCCTTGATTGGACCGCAGCCCCAGTCGCTGCCGCCATTCTTCCCAGGACACTGGCCAAGGCTCCCAGGGCCACCTTCCCAAGGCAAGCAACTGGAAACCTGGGGTTTCCCCAGGAGAGTGACTCCTAGAAGTCAGGGCTTCCACATAGGACCGCCACTTCCTCCCCTACACAGCACGAGTCTGCCATGGAGAGGGGGTGATAGACTTTGCTCGTACTTCCAGGAGCTAAGCATCAGTCAGAATCCAGAGCAGAAGATCCTAGGCTGCCTGGAGGATCTTGAAGAGGGGAAGGCCATCAGCGCTCAGGTACTAGCCAGAGAGCTCAGGGTCCCAAAGAAGGAGATCAATCGTATATTGTACTCCCTGGAAAGGAAGGGGAAGCTGCATAGAGAAGTAGGAACTCCTCCTTTGTGGAGCCTTGCAACCTCACATCAGGCTTGGACTCAGCCCCCTAAAACTGTGAATCCAGACAGTTGTGGCCAGGAAGTCCCTCAAGAAGAACCTGGTTTGAAGAGTGAAGATGAAGACCCTGCCTCTGACTTAGAAGGACCACTTGAGCCTCTTGACATGGCGGAGATCAAGGAAAAAATCTGTGACTACCTGTTCAATGTGCCAAACTCCTCTGCCCTGAACCTGGCTAAGAATGTTGGCCTGACCAAGGCCCGGGATGTGAATACAGTACTGATTGACTTGGAAAGGCAAGGCGATGTCTACAGGCAAGGGGCCACGCCTCCCATCTGGTACTTGACGGACAAGAAGCGGGAGAGGCTGCAGATCAAGAGAAGTACACACAATGTCCCAGCTGCTGTCCCAGAGGCTACCAGAAGCACCTCATTCCCCACCTGCCATTCGCCCCCATCGGGTGCCTCCAGCAGCATGGCAACCCCCAAAAAAGTGGAGAATGGCCAGGAACCTGTGACAAAGTATGAAAGTAGGTATGAGGCCAGACCAGGACCAGTGAGGCTGCGGCCACATGCTTATCACAGTGGCCCCTCTAGAGCAGGGTATGTTGACTCTGAAAATGGCCAGTGGGCCACAGATGACATCCCAGATAACTTGAATAGTATCCACACAGCACCAGGTGAGTTTCGAGCCATCATGGAGATGCCCTCCTTCTACAGCCCTGTCTTGCCACGGTGTTCACCATACAAGAAGCTGACCGAGTGCCAGCTGAAGAACCCTGTCAGCGGGCTGTTAGAGTATGCTCAGTTCACTAGTCAGACCTGTGATTTCAACCTGATAGCGCAGAGTGGACCGTCCCATGAACCTCGGTAAGAGACCACCCAGGAATCGTGCCTAGTGTTGAGTCAGGTGCTTTGGCTCCTGCACTGTCGCAGCGCACTTGTGAGTGGGTGGCCTTGGTGACTCCTGTCTTTGCCTTCTCTTTTCCGCCTTTTGGCTAAATCAACCTTGATTGGTCCTTTCTCTAAGTGCTAGTCAGGGAAAAGAGACCTCAGGGTAGCCAGAATCCTGACTGGGCAAAGAGAGATTGACTCTTCTGGCTGAAGTGGCCTTCCTTAGAGATGACTGGCTCTTGGGCACCCAGAGGTGACACAGACTGCTTCTGTCCTCATCACTACACTCCCAAGAGGAGTGTAGGAGCAGGTGGACCAGGGCAGGCCAGAGTAAGAGCACTTGCTCGGCGGCAGCAGGTTCACCTCCCACCCCAGCCTCGGCTGGGAGGGAAAGGCAGGTGTGGCAAACAGAAAGCTACCTGCCAGACTTACCACAGGTGGTACTTGTACTTTTGCACACTTCCCCTGCACAGGCAGATGGGGCTGCACTTGCTGCTGCTGAGCCAAGAAGTCAGGTTCACGCTCAGGCAGCTGGCCAGGCTTTGCACTGTGGCAGAGCTTCTCTCCCTGCCTAGTGCTGCGAGCTTTACTACAGTTCCCTCATGTTGTGGGGACCCCAACTCTAAAATTATTTTGTTTTTTACTCCATAGCTGTACATTTGCCGCTGTTATGAATCATAGTGCAAATATCTGAGCTGCAGGCTATCTGATGTGTGACCCCTGGTTCCTAGGGGTGAGGGCTCCCAGCAGTGACCTGGTTCCTCCGAAACTTCCTTCATAATACCAAGTTGCCGCTGCAGGAAAACTCCTAAAGAAAAGGGTGTGTTCCCTAAACTGACAGATCCAGGGCCCATTCTGGGACTAGGGGCTAGCACTGTTTTCTTTCTCTCAGCACCGCTCCAGAGAGTTAAGGGAAAGTGTGGGTTTTGCTGTTAGTCATTCTTTGGACTTCAGCTATGTAAGGAACTTGCATGCTGCCAGGTGTGTTGGCACATAACCACGATCCCAGCTCTCAGGCGGCTGAGGCAGTGTTGAGAGTACCAGGTTGGTCTGGGCTAATATATAGTAAGACTCAGCCTCAAAGGGGAAAAATGAAAAGAAATGACATTACATTATATTTAAGGGTTTTGAAGACCTACTAAGTAAAAGATCTGCCCTCCTCTGAATGAGTGGACCCAGCTTGAATAAAGAGCTTAAGACATTTAAAAGCTTGAGCAAAGGACACTGAGGCTAAGACCAGGCTTTGCACTATGGTTCGGAGGACTGTAGAGGTCTAGGACCAAGTATTTCGGTTTTCATCCCAGACCTGGGACAGACAGAGCTATGGCACTGCACAAACAATCTAAGAAGGACAGATTGCTACAGTGGCCTGGGACACAACACCCAGCTAAACAGCAGACCTTCAGAGGTGGCTCCTTACCTGCCCTTCCAGCCTCCTATTCCTCCTCTCATACCCAGCACCCCTTCCTCCCTTCCCACGGGGCAGATGTCTGCTGTGGTGTCTGGGGAATTCCAGAAGGAGCATTATACTATCTTTGTTGTCTTTTGGGCCTCCACGGAGGAGGCCAGTCCACACAGTCGGCTAGGGTAAAGTTCTGGGGCTTGTTAACAAGACTGTCCACCCATCTCTTTTGTGCATCCTCTTTCATTTTTAGAAGTGATAGTGGGCTGGGCGGTGGTAGCACACACCTTTAATCCCAGCACTTGGCAGGCAGAGGCAGGAGGATGTGTAGTAAGTAATTCAAGGCCAGCCTGGGCTATAGAGCAAAACCTGTCTCTAAAACATGGTGGACCAGCAAGATGGCTCAGGAAGTAAAAATACTTGCCACCAAGTTTGACAGTTTGAGCTCAGTCCTCTGAACCTATGTAGTGAAAGAAAAAGCTGATTCCCACATGTTGTCTCTGATCTGCACGCACACACACAAACTAAAGTAAAACACCACTGGGTGTGGTGGCCACGCCTCTATTCCTAATACTCAGAAGTCAGAGGCAGGAGGACCTCTGAATTTGAGGCCAGTCTGGTCTATATAGTAAGCCTCAGGTCATCCAGGACTGTGTAGATATAGAGACCCTGAAAGGTACTCAGTATAACAGAACATTCTGGGATAGAGATCTCTTCTGAGTGAGCAGAGGGATGACCCAACCTGGTGTTGACATATCTAATTGCTTTCCGCCAAGATTTAAATTCCAGGTTGTCATCAGTGGCCGAGAGTTTCCCCCAGCTGAAGCTGGCAGCAAGAAAGTGGCCAAGCAGGATGCAGCAATGAAGGCCATGGCCATTCTGCTTCGGGAAGCCAAAGCTAAAGACAGTGGAAAACCAGAAGAATTATCCCCCTGTCCCATGGAGGAGGACTCAGAGAAGGTAGGGTTCTTCCCTTGGGACAGTAACCCTTGGCTGTTCCGACTCAAGTAGTCAACAGTCTCTGGAAGCAGCATCCTACCTTCCTCGCGCCCTCTGTCTCCCCTTCCCTCTTAGTCTGCTCCCCTTCCACCATCCTGGTCTCATGGTATCTGCAGAGTGTCAGGGAAAAGATCCAAATCAGGATTCTCTGGAGGAACGGAACTTATAAAACAAATAATTAAAAGAAGATTTCCTAGATAGGCATACAGTATGGTCAGAGTGGCCCAGTGAGGGCTGTCTTACAGCCAGCTGGGAGACCGAAAACTGGGAATTGATGAGTCCTTGAGGCTGGGTACTTTGGCAGTCCCAACCTGGCACTGAAGGCCTGAGCAGTTCTTCTTGGAGAGCTGCTCTGATGTCCAGAAAAGCCAGTTCTAATATCAGGAAGGGCGGCGGCGGCGGTGGCAGCAGCACAGATGAACTCCTCACTGAGAGTGAAGGCCAGGCAGGCGAAAACACCAAGCTTTCATTGCCTGCATTCTTTTATCTGGGCTGCTAGCATTTAGGGTGGTCTCCTCCTGTCAGCTAAGTTATCCAAACAATTCCTCAGACATGCCCACAGGCACCTCAGAGAGGCTCCTTTTTTTTGGTTTTAAGCTATGTCAGGTTGACAAAACTAACCATCACAGACCTTGAATCCACTCCCCTGTCTTAGAAGATAAGTCACCCCTTCCTGTGCCCATAGCAGCTTCTTTGGAAGGCCACTCCTAACATTTCGGTGTCTAAAAGAAGGTACAGTGACTCTGTTATTGCAGCACTTGGCATGCTGAGGCAGGAGGATTGTCTTGAGGTCAAGGCTATCTTGGGCTATAGGAGGAGACATTGTTTCAAAAAAATCAGGAGTGGGGAGATTAAAGTCTCAACAGCCCACTGCCCTCTTGTCAGGTAATCTGATGAGAGTTTTGTTTCTGTGTTTTACCTTGTGTTTTCTTCTTTTTTTTTTTTTAAATATTTATTTATTATGTGTACAATATTCTGTCTGTGTGTAATGTCTGCAGGCCAGAAGAGGGCACCAGACCTCATTACAGATGGTTGTGAGCCACCATGTGGTTGCCGGGAATTGAACTCAGGACCTCTGGAAGAGCAGGCAATGCTCTTAACCACTGAGCCATCTCTCCAGCCCTTGTGTTTTCTTCTTATCTCCAGGCAGCAGAGTCCCAGAGCTCCAGCTCCTCAGCAACACCCTTGCTCTCTGGGAAGAGCCCAGTGACCACGCTGCTCGAGTGTGTGCACAAGCTAGGGAACTCCTGTGAATTCCGTCTTCTGTCCAAAGAAGGCCCTGCCCACGACCCCAAGTATGTCCTCTGTGTGCTGCGTGGCGCCTACTGTGGAGGTCTCCCCGCCCCCCCCAGTAGGAAAGGCACTGCCCCTGCAGCCTCGGAGATGAGACGTCCTCCCTCTTTATGGTCTCTCCTGCTACAGTCTGGAAAGGGCCTTCAGGGCCTGGCTGCTGCCATGAAGCAGAGAATCTGGGATTAGGAGTTCGAAGGGACCGAGGACTAGGTAGGGTCACAATGTGGGCAGCGCGGCAGTCACTGTTGGAACAGAAAGATTGAGGACCCGGGCATGCCTTAGCAGCTCCCTGCTTGGGGGTTCTGGGCACATACTTGTTCAAAGAAGGCTTCCTGGAGGGGTGAGGATGACACCTGCATGTTGAGTAGCTAGCCAAGTCAGGAGACCCTGGGGCGGTGGGTGGGGCACACTAACTCGCCTAGGCCAAAATAAACTAGACACAAGTGCTGTGTCTAAACTACGAGTAGAGGAGGGTGAGCAGATCCCCTCAGCCCCGCCATTGTGATCCTTTGCCCATGTCTCCTCCAAGGTTCCAGTACTGTGTAGCAGTCGGAGCCCAGACGTTCCCCACTGTGAGTGCCCCCAGCAAGAAAGTAGCAAAGCAGATGGCCGCAGAGGAAGCCATGAAGGCTCTGCAGGAAGAGGCAGCCAATTCAGCTGATGACCAGGTGGGGCACGATCCTTGTTACAGCGTGGGCAGATTCGGGGTGTCTCTGAGCCCCTCTGAGTTTTCTAACTTGTTGCTGGTTCCTTCCTGGCTAATTCTCCCTCAGTCTGGAGGTGCGAACACGGAATCACTCGATGAGTCTGCGGCACCCAACAAGATCAGGAGGATTGGTGAGCTCGTGAGGTACCTGAACACCAACCCTGTGGGCGGCCTGTTAGAGTACGCCCGCTCCCATGGCTTTGCGGCCGAGTTCAAGCTGATTGACCAGTCTGGACCTCCTCATGAGCCCAAGTGAGTGTCTTAGTCCTGGCAGCAACTCCGAGACAGAAATTGGGGTTCAGCCTGAAGGTCAGCAAAGCAAAACAGCCAGCCACTGGCTCAAACCTCTACCTCAGTCCAAAATGGTGATCCTGCCTCCAGGAACCTCAGAATGAGACTGAGTCTGAAAGCTGTCTCCTCCCATTTTATATTCCTCTCTAGTGCTGGGATTAGAGGTGTATACCACTACCGCCATACTTTTCTATGGCAAACTAGTGTGGCTACTGGGATTAAAGGTGTGTGTCACCACTACCTGGTCTGTAAGGCTGATCAGTGTGGCTGTTTCACTCTCTGATCTTCAGGCAAGCTTTATTTATTAAAATACAAATGAAATATCACTGCAGATGGCCTGTGACCCAATGTAAGAAAAGATGCACATTGACTATGAATAATAGGGTGTCTGCTCAACCTAATAAAGACATTAGATCAGCCATCTGGAGAATCCAGTCACTGTTCCAGAGTGTGAGCCTTTAGTTTTATGGTTTAATTTTAGTTTCATACAAAAATTATTTAAATGATTGAAAGATCATTCAATGAAAAGTTTAATTTCTCTCCTTTTTCAAGTCTTTTTCTGTAAAGATCTTTATTCTATGTGTGTAGATGTTTTGCCTTCGTGTATGGTTTGCAGTGTCCCTGAAGGCTAGAAAAGGGCCATATTCCTGGGAACTGGAGCTATAGATTTCAGCAAGCTGCCATATGGGTGCTGAGAATCAAACACAGATCCTAGGGAGGAATCATCTCTCTAGCCCCACCCCTCCCCGATCCAATTTTTTAATTTTAAATAGTAACTAAGATGAAAAATCTCATTAAAAAAAATAACATGGGGCAGGGGCACTAGGGAGATGAATCAGAAGCTAGGAGACTAGCAGCTCTTGCAGAACATCCAGGTTTGGTTCTCAGCACCCACAGGGCAGCTCATAACTTTCTGTAGCTCCACTGCCAGAGATTTTGACACCCATTTCTGGCCTCCATGAACAATAGACACGTGGCACACTTCCATCCATGTGGGCAAACAGTGTGTGTGTGTGTGTGTGTGTGTGTGTGTGTGTGTGTAGTTTTTTATTTTATTTTTGGTTTTTCAAGACATGGTTTCGCTGTAGCTTTGGAGCCTGTACTGAAACTAGCTCTTGTACCCCAGACTGGCCTCAAACTGACAGAGATCCACCTGCCTCTGCCTCCTGAGAGCTGTGATTAAAGGCATGTACCACCATCGCCCAGCTTAGTTTTTTATTTTTTTAATTATCTTTGGACCAGCAAGATGACTCAGTGGGCAAGGGTACCAACCCTGATGACCTGAACTCTCTCCCTATGATATCTCTATCCCATATTAGAATAGAGAGGACTGATTTCACAGATTGTCTCTGGGCATCACGCATGCACCATGTGTGTGTTCCTCCCCCAACAAAAACAAACTAATTAAAACTGATATCTTGCTATTTTAAATTTTGTCTTTTCTAGTAGTACTGTCTTTGATATTTCTGTGTCCATAAGTTGTGAACTGCCTCATTTGACACACCTATTTTCCCCAGAGTGTCACTCTTTAGTCTTTTAGAGCTTTTCACAAAAGAAAAGCATTAGCCCTTTGATGATCATAACCCAATTTAGAGCCCCAAAAGAGCCCCTGAGCACCCCCATTTCGGGGTACCTTTGTCCTATGTGGAAGCCAGCTGGGAAGGAGGACATGGTCTCTTGCCCCCCCTCCAGCCAGCCTCACTCTCTTGGTCACATGATAGTGGAGCGCCCATGCATTCCTCTCTCTTTAGTGAAGCCTGTAAAATAATATCCCAGGAACTCAGTCATTCGCTTGGAACATAAGAACTTAGGAACTAGAATTGAAGCTAGGAGGGTGCAGCAGATGTAGGACGGTGACAGTGTTGGACTTGCCGGGTGGCTGGTCCTGGGGAGGCAAATGCTAATTTAGTAGCCGTTCTAGTTCCAGCTCATATGATCCTTCCTTTGTGTAAATAATACTGCACCCATTTTTCCCGCTCTTTCTGGGTGACCTTGACCAACTTGTCGGCTTTTAATGTCTAAATGCTGGAAAGTGCCGGCTGTGCCTCTCTAACCCAGACCTCTCAAAGCTGAGATCCCCGTGTGCAGTTAACCCTTCCACTTCCAGTCAGACAGACACCTACATGACATATCCTAAGCAGAGCTCCAAGACTTCTTGTCTCAGTAAACATTACTTACCCTGAAGCCAAGTCCTGTCTTCGTCAGGATTTCTAGTGCCCCGAAAAGCACCATGAAGAAAAGCAGCTTAGAGAGAAAAGGGTTTATCACCATTTCCAGTGCAGTAGTGGACTCATATTGAGGGAAGTCTGTGGCTTGCTCAGCCTGCCAAGCATGGCGCTGCTCACAGCCCTCAGCACGTTCTTGTCCTTTAGTTGTGCGTTTGTTTTCCCCTTTGAGCCCACTCTTCCAGACCTTTGCCTCAGATTTCCACCTGAGTCGCACTCTAAACTGATAGCTAACTTCCCACTTGAGAGAACAGATACTCATGTCCAGGCCCTTCCCTTAAGTTCATGAGGACCAGGTGTTTCCTCGTCTCCTCCTCTCTCTTGCAGCCTGTGTTAGCTTGTTGACCTCAGCCTGTAGACAAACCCTTACCCATCTTTGAGAGGTAGAGTCTTGACCTTGCTTCCCTCCAGGTTCTACCCCATTTCTCTGCTGCTCTAAATGCTGGATGTCTCAAAAAGACTGCTTATAGTCACTGTTGTGTTTCCTCTCCCTCCGGGGTCTGGAGAGAGAGCTCAGCAGTTAAGAATATGGACTGCTCCGGCAGAGGATCCTAGTTCATTTCCCAGCATCCACATGGCAGCTCAAAACCACTTGGCTCCAGCGTCCAGGGGACCCAGCACCCTCTTCTGGCCTTTGCAGGCACTGCACCGATGCACATACACAATTGAAAATACGAATAAGATCTCAACGTACTCTGCTAAAACACCTGACCACTAGCTGGTGTACTCACGGAGCACTTGAAGTGTGGCCAGCATGACTGAGGTCTGAATACAGCACGCAGTCTAAACTTCTAGTTCACTTACAATTGATAGCCTCATGTGCTTTGTAGCTTCCATATAAGAATGCACAGCTCTAAAGGATCCTAATTTCATAATTAACAAGCTTGAACACATTCTGATTGTACACACACAAAAGTATGTATACAAGGCCCATCCTCCCCAAAGGCACAATGGCCACAAAATCTTTCTGGTCTCCAGAGGCAGAGGCCCTATAGTTTTCCCTGCTCACCCAGACCTTTTCCTGCTGCCCTCACTTAATTCTGAGTTTGGCCCACTGGCTGGCAGAGAGCTGCCAGCAGGGGCAAAGAAAGGAGGAGATGCATTCAGCTGCTTTGTAACCGTAGGACAGTGAGAAGCTCGGTGTGGATGGCAAAGCCTAGGCTGTGCCTCTTCTGCACCAGCGGGTTCTCCAGTGCTAAGTTTGCATTAGGACCCTACAGAAGGCTAATAGGGCTCCACTTGAGAAGAAACCTTTTTCTTTTGTGTGTGTATATGGTCATGGGGATGGGGTGCTAATGTCATTCCTCAATCACTATATTTTTCTTCTTTTGTTTCTTTGTTTTTAAATCTGGACACAGGACCTGTCACTTGTCCTGCAGTTTGCCAACCAGGATAGGCTAGCTAGGCTACAACCCCTGGGAGCCGTCTCCCCGTTTTCCGAGTTGCAAGCATGCTGCACCACTCTGCCAAGCTTTTTTTTTTTGAGGTAGTGGTCCTGGAGGAGGGGGGTATAACTCCGGTTCTTTTACTTGTAAGGCAAGTACTCTGAGCCGTCTTCCCGGCTTGTAAACCATTTCCAGTACTCTCTCAGCTTCCCTTCTAATAAGAAACAGCTCAGAGCCTTTGCAGGTAACACTACAGTGTCTAGACAGAATTTAATAAGATTGTATGAATTTTATAGTCACTTCCAGTTTATGGGAAGTGGCACCGTTTTCCCGTTTATGGTAATGAAATTAAATTTACTTTTAAAATATGTTTAATAGTTCTGATGGGTCTGGTTAGGGAAAATACTAAGAAATAGAGCAACTGGCATCTGGATAGCAAACAAACCAACCAACCAACCATGTAATCATGAATGACCAGAATCTGAGGAGTGCCTCCAAGTGAGACCAGAAGGTCCTTATGTTTGCAAAAGTGGCCTCATTCTAAGCAAGCCAGCCTTCCCCGCACAGCCTTGGTGGGGGGGCGGGGACGCTGCTGCTTGTTTTCATTTTCATTCTCTTCCCAAAGGTTTGTTTACCAAGCAAAAGTCGGGGGCCGCTGGTTTCCAGCCGTGTGTGCACACAGCAAGAAACAAGGCAAGCAAGATGCAGCCGACGCAGCCCTCCGTGTCTTGATCGGGGAGAGCGAAAAGGCAGAGCAGTTGGGTTTCGCAGAGGTAACCCCAGTGACAGGGGCCAGTCTCAGAAGAACTATGCTTCTCCTTTCCCGGTCCCCAGACGCACATCCAAAGACAGTTAAGACATCTGCTTTTGGTGCTCTCTTTTCAGGGGTGGTGGGGTTCTGCTTGCTCCTCCCCAGAAGAAGTTGGCTCTTTACTTGGCCGTAATTATCCCTAGGCTTCAGTCTTGGTCTCAGTAGAGTGCATGTCTAGGGTACGAGATGTGGGGTGGGAAAAGATGGCTCCCTTGCCAATGGACACACAGGGTACAGGCAGAGCACTAGGGTCCTGACCCTGCTCCTGTCCCCACAGCTTCCTCTCACTGGTAGCACCGTCCACGACCAGATAGCTATGCTGAGCCACCGGTGCTTCAATGCTCTCACCAACAGTTTCCAGCCCTCCCTGCTCGGCCGCAAGATCCTGGCTGCCATTATTATGAAGAGAGGCGCTGAGGACATGGGCGTTGTCGTCAGTTTGGGGACAGGTGAGTGCACTGAGACGCTGACCTCCTGATGAGAAACAGGTCCTTCTCCGCCTCTCTGGAGTCGTTGTGAGCAAGTCCAAAGGTGTGGACCAAAGAGTCCACATAGGTAGAAATCTTCAGAGTTGTTGACTGGTGCTCAGACATTTTGGAGCTGGAGCTGTTAGGATTGCTTTAGTTAGCTGTTTCGCAGTGAGCACTGCAGAGATAGCCCCAGAGCCTGTGGAGTCTGACTCTGCCTCCAGCTCTCCAGTTCTGGAGCTCAGATTTCTCTTCCTTTCAGCTGTGTCTGCTCAGATTTGGAATGAGTTTGGGGTTTGACTGGGATTTGTTTTGTTTGGAGGCGTGGTGGCTCAGGCTAGCCTCAAATACCCCATCCTCCTCCTTCAGCCTTTCGGTTGCTGAGGTTATAGGCACGTGCCACTGTGCTGCCAGGGATGGGTTCTTCTCTAAGTGTCAGCTCAAGGCCGTGTCTGCCGTAGTCCTCGCCTGCCTCGCCAGCGCTCTGACTGCTCCAGTTTTGTTTCGATGCCCAGGGAATCGCTGTGTGAAAGGGGACTCTCTCAGCCTGAAGGGAGAAACGGTCAACGACTGCCATGCAGAGATCATCTCCCGGAGGGGCTTCATCAGGTGAGCAGGATGGTCATGGCCGTTTGCTGCTGTGGGGCCCTCCTGGTTCCCAGGGCACTCACCTTGAAACCCCAGCAAATTGGCAGCCGTCCTTGGGACCTGTCATCTGCAGTCCCTTCTGTGACCTGACTGCATCTTCCCAAACAAAGTGACCTCTGCGCCCTCAGGCCGGAGGAATGAAGCAGCCTCTCTCTCCGTGTGAGAACCTGTACCCAAGCTCTGTCCCTGCTGGCTTTCTTCCCGGGCTCTTTAGCTGGTGAGGGGCAAGAGTCAGGGAGAAGCAGCAGCTAGCGCTGTAAGGTCTTGAGTCAGTGTATTCTGCCGGGAGAACTTCTCAGTCCCTCTTCTGCCTGAGAAGCAGAAAGCTGTGTATCATGGAGGCCTTTCCTTACCTGGGTTCAAACCAAGGGCAGAGTGTGGAGGTGTGTTCTGCTCTGCCCAAACCCGAGCTGCCTCCTAGCCAGCTTTCTTCTGGTAGGTTTCTCTACAGTGAGCTGATGAAGTATAACCAACATACTGCCAAGAACAGCATATTTGAGCTTGCCAGGGGCGGAGAGAAGCTCCAGATAAAAAAGACGATTTCTTTTCATCTCTACATCAGGTTTGTAGCTCTGGTTTGGATGTCCACGTGTTCCTGTGTACCAGATCCTGACCTTGTACTGTAGGCCAGGTCTGCTCCATGTCTGAGGTGCATACCCAGAGAGCAAAGCCATTCCTGCCACCCAGTCCCATACATCCCTGACTTTGATGACCCGTGAGTTGGAGGGAGATTGTTGGGGGAGTCTTAACTAATGCCATTGTTGGCAGCACGGCGCCGTGTGGAGACGGAGCCCTCTTTGACAAATCCTGCAGCGACCGTGCTGTGGAAAGCGCAGACTCCCGCCATTACCCTGTCTTTGAAAATCCCAAGCAAGGCAAGCTTCGCACCAAGGTGGAGAACGGTGAGTGACAGGTGACCTCCCTTCTACTTCCACAGGCTCTGCAAGTCTGCCAGTGGGCGGTGAGAGGGAGAGCAGGTTCCGTGTGGAAGCCTGTAGCCTGGGAGGGCAGGCCATCTCCAGGCTGCTTAGGAGCCACTCTCTGTCAGTATGTCTGTCAGTGTGTCTGTCAGTGTGTCTGTCAGTGGGGCTGTGCAGACCTGAAGAGGACTGACAGATGTGGGGTCCGCTAGGCTGACGTGTGTTGCCTGGTTGTCTCCTCACATCTCTCCTATCCCTTCACGCTTTAGTGTCATCCAGATGGTGCTCAGACGTTAGTCAGGTCCCTTCCTCTCCCTACTAAGTACCCTGAAGTGTGAGCACAGTCACCATACAGCCTATGTTCTACTCCTAGAGTTTTGCCTAAGGAGTGAAGGTGTGTGTCCACGGAAACACATGAACAGGCATGCTCATGATAGCATTAGTCACGATGGCTAGAGTGGAACAGACACAGCTACCCATACCCAGATAAATGGCTAAATAAAATGTGGTCTGTCCGTATGATGGAATATTACCCGCCGTAGGAGAGCTGCCACAACATGGGCCTTGGCAACATGCTGACTGAGAAACAAGTCACAGAAGAACATATGTCATGTGATTTCATGTCTGAAAGGGGCAGAGTAGACAGGTCCACAGACATAGAACATGAACTGGGAGTTGCCAGGCAGGGACTTCCTAGTGTGAAAGACTTCTTTGTTTCTTTGTAAGGAGACATGATGCTCAAAAACTGGTTGTGATGATGGAGCAAGCTTAAAACACCTGTGTGTTTTAAATGGTGGATTGTGTGATACGGCATAGGAATTGTAGCTCCCTACAGCTGTTCTGAAGCAAAACCAAAGCTTCCAGGTGTGCAGCACACTCCCAGCTTCGGAAGGCCAGAACTTCAGGAGCGAACATTTGTGCGTGGGTTATAAAGCAAAATGGCCCAGTTGGTAGAATGTCTGCTGTGCAAGTCACAGGACTTGAATTCCCGTATCCAGTGCACACCTGTAACCCCTGCTGGAGGCTCGGAAGCAGGAGAATAAATTTGGCCTAGCTTCATGTCTAGTGACCCTGCCTCAAAGAAAGACAGCCAACATCAGCCTCTGGCCTACACACACACATGTACACACTTGCATGCACACAAAAATACACTATACTAACAAGTACACATCACACCCCTGCTACATGTACACACTGAATGGTCATACTAAAACTAGGGCTATGTCTTAGGATTCCTATTGCTGCAATGAAACACCATGACCAAAAAACAAGTTGGGGAGGAGAGGGTTTATTTGGCTTACACTTCCACATCACTGCTCATCACTGAAGGAAGTCAGAACAGGAACTCAAACAGGGCGGGATCCTGGAGGCAGGAACTGATGCAGAGGCCATGGAGGGTGCTGCTTACTGGCTGGCTTCTCGTGCCTTGTTCAGCATGATTTCTTAGAGAACCCAGGACCACCAGCCCAGGCATGACACCACCCACAGTAGGCTGGACCCTCCCCCATTGATCACTGAGAAAATGCCTTAGAGTTGGATCTCATGGGAACATTTCCTCAGCTGAGGCTCCTTCCTCTCTGATGACTAGCTTGTGTCAAGTTGACACGCAAAGCCAGCCAGTATAGGCTAGGAGTGTACTTGAGTGGACTTGGTTCCCACAGGACCCCACACTCCTCCTCTCAGCCTGCTGCTGCAGAGGCACCGGACCCCTTGCTGTCTCTGTCTGCCACATGCCCTTGTGCTTAGCTCCCCTGACTCCTGTGCCCTATGTGCTGTCCCCGTCATAGCTCCAAGTCTGAGCAATGCGAGCCTCCAGAGTTTCTGTATGCATGTCTGTTTGCTGGTCTTCCCTTTCATCCCATAAACATAGCAAGAGGCAAAGTCTTGTTCTTCTAATCATGTGGTTTTCAGTACCAAGCACATAGTAGGGCACATAGTAGGTGTTATAAAATATAAGCAGCCAATGGCCCCATACCTCAGGCGCACACATAATGTGTCCAGGATATGGTTTGATCCGGTGGCCTTCATCAGTCCAACTCAAGTCTTTGATGCAGGAGAAGGCACAATTCCTGTGGAGTCCAGTGACATTGTTCCCACGTGGGATGGCATCCGACTTGGGGAAAGACTCCGTACCATGTCCTGTAGTGACAAAATTCTACGCTGGAATGTGCTGGGCCTGCAAGGGGCACTGTTGACTCACTTCCTACAGCCTGTGTACCTGAAATCTGTAACACTAGGTAAGGGAGCTGGAATCCACCTGTCCTTGGCTCAGATCCCAGCAAGCCGTTTGTCCTGTGTTCCTATGTCTCCCTTCTCAAGCAAGCTTGGTTTTCCCCTTAAGAACAGGATCTAGGGCTGGAAAGATGGCTCAGAGGTTAAAAGCACTGGCTGCTCTTCCTGAGGTCCTTAGTTCAATTCCCAGCAACCACATGGTGACATACAACTATCTATAATGAGATCTGGTGCCCTCTTCTGGTGTGCGGGCATACTTGCAGGCAGAACACTGTATACTTAATACGTAAATAAGTCTTTAAAAAAAAATAGAAGAAGAGGATCTAAGTGCTCAGTCTGCTGTGGCAGGGAAGGTGAGCGTGGCAGCAAGCAAATGGGGGAAAGATATGCCAGACTGGGTCCTGGGTGCAGCAAAGCCTCTCAGAGCCTCGCTGTCCTCCTTGCCTTCTCCCAGTCCTCTGCCTTTCCTCCAGCCTAGGTATTTGATGTCCTGTGTGTCTTGTGTGGCCACAGCCAGGTGTCTCACAGCAAAGGAGCTGTTTCTCCGTCATCTCCCAACTCCTTGTGTGCCTCTGCCTCTCGGCAGCACTTGCTGCAGACCCAGGTGTAAACTTGCTTTTGTTTTCACCCAGGTTACCTTTTCAGCCAAGGGCATCTGACCCGTGCCATTTGCTGCCGTGTGACCAGAGATGGGAATGCATTTGAGGACGGGCTACGCTATCCCTTTATTGTCAACCACCCCAAGGTGCTATAACCCCATTCTGTTTGCTCTTGATACACACCTCCTTATACAAAGCTGTGCGTTATGGAAAGGGAAGCCTTTGCTGGGACCCCAAGAGCAAGCTCTTTCTCCCTTTGGGTGTCTGGGCTTCAGCTCTTAGTCCAAGTGCAATCTGAACCATGGTGAAGTTAGTGCAGCTCTCAAAGGGAACGACCAGGCCCTCACACTCCTTACCCAGCAGTCTTGCAGCCCTGCCCCAAAACCTTTGTTCTGAAAGGGTTCCCTTTCTCCCATCACTCCATGGGTTCCTAGGTCGGCCGAGTCAGCGTGTATGACTCCAAAAGGCAGTCTGGAAAGACCAAGGAGACAAGTGTCAACTGGTGCTTGGCCGACGGCTACGACCTAGAGATCCTGGATGGCACCAGAGGCACTGTGGATGGGTAAGGAGGCAAGAAGGCACGGGAGGGGCCCAACAGGCTTGCTGCCGCTCCCAAGGGCAGGCCCCTGCCTGCCACTCGGGAGTTCAGGACTATCTTCTGCAAAATTTGCACCTTAGCCCTCACCTCATCTGCTTCCAAATGAATAACCAATGCCTTTGTTTCCCTAGACCAGGGAAGGAGTTGTCTCGGGTGTCCAAGAAGAACATTTTCCTTCAGTTTAAGAAGCTTTGCTCCTTCCGTGCCCGGAGAGATCTACTGCAGCTCTCCTATGGTGAGGCCAAGAAAGCTGCCCGTGACTACGAGTTAGCCAAGAACTACTTCAAGAAAAGCCTGCGGGACATGGGCTATGGGAATTGGATCAGCAAACCCCAGGAGGAAAAGAACTTTTATCTCTGTCCAGTGCCCAATGACTGACAGTGGGGCATGTTTCCCACAGGGTCAGAGGGAGTTTGTGGCATTCCTCATCACATTGGGCCAGAGTTTGGGGGCTTTTGTTTTCCCTTAAACCCTTCCCCCCCCCCTTATTTTAAATGGAGGAACCATAATAGATGGTACCAACACCTTTGGTTCCCATTTATCCCACTTGCTTTGGAATTTCGAGGTGGGGTCTGGCCAAGCCTCCCCGCACCCTTTTCCCAAGCAAAAAGTCAGAGATTAAAGGCAGGGGGGCACTTGTTCCCCGTGTAGCATAGCCAGTCCCTGACCCCTGCACCTGGTCCCTCCAGTTCAGTTTTGTGGAGTTGCATCTCCTTTTCGTTTGCTACACTGACCTCCTGTGGATTGATTACATCCATCAGTTCTCTGTAAATCATGTGGGGGACTAATGATGGCACCTCTGTAGACCTGCAGGCCCCCTAGTCTTCCTCCCAGAATTCCTTCCTGTGATGAGGTTTCTCCTTCCCACCCCAGAGGGGGAAGAGTGAACATAAAGGATTGATGACGTGTTTACAAGAACAGGAGCTGAAAACTGATCAGGGGTTGTAGGGCAATGGGAATGTGGTAGAACGTGGTTGGGACAGGCAAGTCCTGCCCAACAACAGGCTGTGCTGGCCCACCAAGGAACTTTCTTTCCTGGGCACGAAAGTTGAGAACCAGATGTAGAACTGGAGAAGGTGCCCGAGTGGGGGCCCACGGAGCCCTAGCCAGGGTGCAGCAACATTCCTTGGAATGTAGACACACTCCCGTCCGCCCTCCATAAAGCATTCCCAGAGTCTGTCCACATAGAGCATCGGGCCCCAGGCCCCAGCTCTGTGTGAAGAGCTGAGGACAAGTCATGGGTCATCTTTGTCCGGACCAAGAAGGGATAAATGCAAAGCATCATGTTGGTGAGGTCACTGGTCCACTTGGGATTCTTCTCATGGCACTGTTATCAGCAGGAGTTGACAAAGCCTTGAGTAAAATGAATGTTTCTAGAAGGCCAGAGGTATTGATTCTGGACTGCATTACAGACTTGAGAGACAAATATATTTTTCCATTAGTGAATGTACTTTGATTTTACCAGATGGCTTCAGAAGCTGATTCATGGGCGGGGCGCAGGGCACTGCGATCTCCTGACCTGCCCCGCCCCTTTGGGAATCCTGATATGTGTACAGCAGTGTTGTAGGTGACAGGGCACACTAGCCTCCCGCTCTGGGGTGGGCTCCTTTGACTCCTCCTCCCCCTAACATTGAATTGTGGGTATGTAGGAGCCTTAGCCTCTGTGTAGAGTCTGCTTCTAACACAAAGTCAACCAGACAGCTAGACCCTGCTCCATTCTGCCCCACAGGACCAAACCCATGCCTTTCCTCTGAGTGGTGTGGCTCCATCTGGGAATAGCTGTATCAGCGGTTTCCTGCACTCCCTTGCCCACCCTCAGTGCTGGCTCTCCCACCCTCTGGCCCACTGCCAGCAGCAACCGTATCATATTCGCACTTTGATTCTAATGGCTGTCTCAACCTATGTTCAAACCTGGCTAAGAGGAGAACCTGTGTCTTAGCAATACACTGGGGATGTATTGTTTGCACAACACCAAATTATCCTATGGGACTGCTAGGGTCTGTCTGCAGATGTTGAATGTAGCAGCATGTGTGTGGTGTCAGCTGGGGCATGTTACATCCTGACACCTGCATCTGACTGAAGCGGAGTGATTGTGGCTTCTGGGCCTGGGCAGCCGGGACTTTTCTCCACTGATTCCTTTGGCCCCTCTGGTCCTTCCTGGGTATTCATTCAAAGCAGCAGCTTCTTCCTCAACCAGGCACACTGGGCTCTCCAGTCCAGAGCCCCACCCTTACCCTCGTGAGCCTGCCTAGCAAACTTGTGCTTCCGGGTTTCTTCAGCTGTTCCTGTGGGCCTGCTGAAAAGAACCACTGGCACACACACCCTGCCTCCGGGCCCCTGGTCAGAGGGGCAGAGCTTCCACCACCTTGTCTTCACTTTTGTGTGTGATCTTCCCTCCGCACCGTTTCTTAGTGATTTCTGTAGTTGACCTGTCTGAACTGTGACTGTCTTGCATTCTTTGAATAATCACGTGTAAGAATTGTCAATGCCTGAAATTATTTCCCGTACTCAAGTTGAAGGGAATTTTGTTGGCCTTGGGGTTTTGGCAGTGACTCCAAGACAAAGTGGAGAAGAGCCCAGGCATAGCCTCGGTGCTGTGATGGACGCGGTCCTCCTTGTGTCCCTTGACAGACTGCAGTATACATTCCTCACAAATAAACACTCTGAAGCAACAGGACTCTTAGTTTCATGGCTTGGTTGCTTGGGGGAGGTGAGATTGGGGACAGATACCTGTAACAGCTGATTTGTGGTCCCCACTGCTGTACAAGCCTGACTGGGTGTCAGTGTGGTGAGTCGATGGGCTGGGCGCTCCAGCCCTGTCCCCCTTTTCCCTGGTTCACAGATCCCTCCCCATCTGAGCCCTCCTCTCATCTCTTTTTCACAGGGTCTTATAGAGGCTCTCAAAGCCCCGGATGGAGAGACAGTGCTGGAGACCACAAGTCACTGCTCCTGGGCTCACCTCTTTCCCCTCACAAGCACTCGGCCTTTCCCGTGCCTGTATGTGCCATTTGGAAGGGAGTTACACCTGGGAACTGGGTGGCTTTGAGTGCTCCTTCTCACTTTGTGGATGGCATCCTAAGTCTCCCTCTTAAATGTCAAGGAAGCTCCTCTCTTTCAACACAGTCACTCTTTCCAGAATTCCTGCGTGGCCTATCTTTGGTCCTTCAACAGTGATACCCAAGGACATTGAGTGAAAGACATGGGACAACCGAGGTCACAACACTTAAGACCAGGGCTTTATGTGATATTTATCACCTGTTTTGATGCAGGACTCGGGAAACAGAGCAGTTTTAAAGGCAGTTCAGGGTAACATCTCCTGCTGTCCTACAGTCTCAAATGTCTCTGTCCTCAGGCAGCCACTGGGCCCACCTCCAGGAAAATGGAGTATTCCAGTCTCTGAGGATGCAGCTCAGGGTGGAGTCCTGCTTGGCATGCACACAGGGATCCCTGGCTCCCACACTTGAAGGTAGGAGACAGTTTGCTGAAAGCCTAAGCTGAAGGCCCAGAGAGGCCCAGCCACAGTTTCACTCTGATCCCAGGACTTGGGCAGAGGTGAAGCCAGAGCTGCGGGGGTCAGCCAGCCAGGGCTGGAGAGGACGCCCAAGCCCACCCTGCCCCTCTACTGGTTCCTTACAGGGTCTTCCCCAGAAGTCCCCTCGGCTCAGCCTCCAGGCCATTTCTTTTGCTTCTGGTAAATGGGAAAGATAACACTGGCTGGCAGGATGTGCTGCCACTCCGTCTGTTCTGGCTTTTCAATTCCTCGCCCTGAGTGGGGGTTCTCTAGCATTCTCCCCTTCTATTCTGTCAGTCTTGTCTGGAAGGGTTAGCGCCCTTCTCCCCAAACAGAACAAAGTAACAAGGCATATTTAGAAACAATTTTAAGAGGAATGAGTCCAGCTACAGGGGCGGGCAGTAGGGGTGTGGGGGTGTAGGTTTTGGGAAAGTGATGTGGACCACTGCACATATTCCGAGAGTGGAGACAAGGGCGTGCCAAGGACGGCATAAAGATGAGTGTACTGGATGTGGGTGGTGAGGAACCTACCAGTTCCCAAAGTTTTAGTCCTTTGGGAAGCACATGACCAGCACACTGACACAGACTTCTCAGACATGACAGGATAATTACTACAAAGTGACAGTTGCTCTGTCCAGTTGGGTTTGGTGAGTTCCGGGAAGCTGGCCAACATAAGAGGGGCTACACAGCCAGTTCTGCCTGGAAGCAAAGGGTGACAACAGACAGGGACCGTGTCACTCTGCTTGGGGGACAGTTCAAACAGCTCTAGAGGCCTTGGCTTTCCTCCCCAGGAAGCCAAGGTGACAGGCTCTCTGAAGACTTGCTCTGCTGCTGCTCCTGGTCTCTGGAGCTTGCTTCCCTCAGGACTGTCAAAGGCAGAGTCCTAGAGGATAGGAATGGTGGCCAGTCCCTCACTGTTCTTGTTCCTTACAAGGAAGTCCTTCTTTTCCACTAAATTTCCAACACAACAACAAAAGAAAACTCTGGAGGGTCCTGTGTTCTGTTTGTTTTTGGCTTTTCCTCACTCTTGGCACCAGCTGCTCCAGACTTACAGGTTCCACAGTGGCAGGGAGTCTGTGGGCCATGTTTCCAGGCCAAGGTGGTCACTAGCTTACTGGAGCTTGGTCACTGATGGGAATCCCCAACTCTTTTCTTCGCTGCCACTCCCATGCCACCCTGTCCCAAATTCCTATGCAGGTTCAACAAACCAGTTACCTGTTTCTCTTCAGAGACAGCTCCATGGAGGAGGCAAGGAGTCTCCCAACATCACCAAGGGCAGAGACAGAAGGTCGCAAAGTGGCAGGGACTGAGTTTCCCCCAAAGCCTCACAGTATCTTTTAGGGCTCACACTGCTCTGACGCATGATGGCCTCCTACCTCCCCTCCCTTGTTGCAGTCTCTTCTTCAAAAGGTTTACACCCAATTGGGGGGGGGGCGGACAGCATTTCCTCAGGATCCTTCACCCACACAGGTCCTTCCCATCCATCGCAGCCCTGCCAACCACTGTTCCCACTGTACAAATGCTGAAAGCAAGTTCTAAGATGGGCACTGTTTGCCTGATATGTTCAACAGTACACGGAGAAGCGTCAGACAAACTGCTCACTGGCCTTACCAGCCCTGGTTGGTGACTGATTTGCACAACAGCCAGTTACAGGAGGTAGTTGACAGCCAGTTACTTTAGTCAAGGTGGTCACAGCAGCAGCTGGTGGGGTCTCATAGAGCCTGGAAAGCCTGCACTGGTGCTGCCCTCCAGAGGTGCAACATCTTTCCAGGTGCTGCTTCTGATGCCAGGGTGCTTTCTCTGGGGCTGGAAGCTTGGGGAGGGAGGCCTTCTATAGGCAATTTCTTGTTCTAGTAGGAGGAGGTCCCTCCTGCCACCAAGCATAGATGCCCACGAACGCCCCTGACGGCTGGGAAGTGCACCCCGAGGTGCCGTTCACAGTGTTCCTGTGTCCGTCCAGCAGTCCGTGACCTTGGAGCAAGGAGGAAGGGGTTCGCTCACCGTCCAGGCCTGCTCTGGATCTGTAATTGGCTCCCACTGGAATCCAGCTCTGGAGGATTCTTCTGAGACTGTACAAGCCTAGAATTCTTGTAAGCCTAGAATTTTCACCTAGTTCACGACTGTCAGAGGTTCCTCTAACATCTTACCATCCCAAGTGAGAGACGGAGAGGGAAATGAAGCATGCAGAGATTCTGCACTGGCAGAAGGGAGCCTGGAGCTTGGCTCTGGAGCCCTCCAGTGTACATGCCCAAGGTCTAAGCTGAAGCTGTCCGGGAGGCTGTAGGGCCAGCTGAAGCTCTCAGAAGGACCCTAAAACTGTGATCCTTCCAGATCAGCTGCTATCCACATAAGTGGCTGAGTGCCAACTATTGGTCACACTCCCCCACACCTATCTCAGTGGCCTCCACTGTTGGCCTGGCTGGAGGATCTGAGCCCCTCTTCTCCCATGACTTGGAGGCCATAGATAACTCTGTCCCTTTCTTGACCCCTAATCCAGCACCCTTCTCAAGGTGGGTGGCTCTGAGACCTCTGACTTCTACTTACCAGCCTTGGCTCCCACCATTAGCACTACTGCCTGATTAGCTCAGGCGGGGAAGGAGAGCAGCTTGAACCAGGCTGGAGGGCTACGTGTGGGTGGATGTGTGAAGCAGGTCTTTAGTGGAGTGGGGATGGAACCATCTTCCACCCAGTACTATTGAACCCCAGGGGTCACGGGGAGGAGCTGCAGATGAGGCCTCACTTGGAGCTGGGAGTTGAGTGGTCAGGGTGGAGGAAGGGAGTGGCAGGATAGTTCTGGAAGAGAGGCTGCAGGAACATGCCGATGGTGCCAAAGACACAGACAAAGACAAAGATCCAGAGGAACAGGCGGTCGATCACCATGGCAACATATTTCCAGTCCTCCCTCACCTGGATGGAGGAGATATAAGTGGCTCAGATATTAGTCTCATGATGTGTGATGGGGTAGAAAAGTCCCTTCCATACATGTACACACCTCACCCCTCTTCCTCAGCAAACCCAGAACAACTGTTCACAGCCCTGATCTTGCCTGCTCTAAACCTTCTAGTGCCTCCACAGCCCCCAGGGCCCATCCAAATCCACCCATAATGTATAGGAGCCTGTTTTCCTTTGCTTCCCACACTCTAAAATTCAGGGTTAATGAGAACTCCAGCTTGTCTTCCTGGTTCTCTCACTTCCTTAAACCAAGAACAACAACAACAAAACCCTGCCAAACTCCTACACAAATTTCAAAGCCCTAATCAAGTATAATCTTTATGAAGGCTTCCCTGATCCTTTCATTCCCTTGGCACTGGGTTATATATTGCCAACATAATATTTAGACTATGCCATATTGCATCTGTATGTCTGACCCTCCACCAAACTGCAAACTCCTACATTAAAGGGACCATGATAGCATCTGGATTAGTACTCAGTAAGGGCCCTGAAGCTCTACTTTCATAATAGCTGGGGGCACTCCATCCAGAAGGTGAGAATGGAAAATAATCAGCCCATGGGGGTTGCAAACCAACTACACAGTCATAGAAAAGCCAGTCTCTCCTTCAGACTGAGTCTGCTCTTTGCACATGTTCCTCTGGGGCCCAGCCAGCTCACAAGATGGGGAGAAGACAGCTGTGCACCTCCATGTAGCCGGCACAATAGCATCCTGAGAGGCACTGGGACACAACCCTGTGGTCTTCAGTCTCTCAGGGAGATGGAGACAATAAACCAAAGAGTATTCCCTGAGAGAGAATGGAAGACTAGGATGGGAAAACAGAAGGAAGATGGGAGCAGGGAAACGCCTCTTCCAGGAGCAGACACTTAGAGCAAGATCAGAGGGGCGTGAAGGAAGCCTTGTTCCAAGGTCACACTGAAGATGTGGGCAGGCAAAGCCAGCAGAGCCCTGGCAAATCTGGGGGAGGACATTAATGAGGCTTGGCAACTAAACGCAACTCAGGGTCCTAGGTCTGGGGATGATGGTCCTAGGACAACTGGAAAAGCCTGAGTGTGGACTTCACGGTAGTAAAAGTATTGATGCTCTTTCCAGAAGTCGATCTTTGAGCCCAGCACTTCATTGTCATTTCGGTCAGTTGTTGGCTACAGTTGGAACTGACATGCGAACTGTGACCTCTACCACTCAGCCACATCCCCAGCCCTGAAGCTGAGTCAGGCAAGAGAGTATCCCTGTTCTTAAGGAGAGACACACTGAAGTGTTTGGGGTAATAGGTTATATACAGGCTTACTCTTAAATACCAAAGAAAAAATTAATGACACTAATAGGTTTTTGTCTTTAGACAAAAGATGGTTTAATATTGTCAGCTTGATGAGATTTTGAATCATCATGGAAACAAACCTGGGCAAGTCTATGGGAAGTTTTCTAGATTGGGTTAATTGAGGCAGACAGCACTATTCCATGGGTTGGGGTCCCAGACAGAAAAAAGGAAAAAGGAAAAGGTTAGTTGAGTATCAGTGTTCACCTTCTCCTGCTTCTCGACTGTAGGCTCAATAGGACCTCGGGCTGTAACCTCAAACTATAAGCCCAAACAGGCCTTGCTTTTGCTGCTTTTGTGGGAAATTCCATCACAGCCATGAGAAACAGTAACTAATACAAAGGTTGTTCAGGGTGGAGGAACCCAGATGCAAAGGCTTTAGGGCAGCAAAGAGCTTGGCTTGCTTGAGACAACTGAGTGATAGATAAGCCCGTGGGCCAGGCAAAGGGGTAGTGTCAAGAGCCTAGGGCATGGGTTATTTAACTGCAGCATGGGAAGCTGAATCGGGGAGGCAATTCTGGTCCACAAAGAGCTGAAGTTGACCAGGGTGTTTGCGTTAAGGTGTCAGAACAGTAACAAAGTGGGGAATCATTCTAGGGGTGGTGCTCCGAGGACAGTTATGTTGATAACTTCAATAATGGGAGGAGAGAGAGAGGAGTTAAGTGTCAAATTCCCTCGACCCCTGCCCAGGCTTCAGTGTGAACCACTTAGCCCATGGTAATGCCATTTACTACAAGATAAACTAGCCAGGCAGTGGTGGCGCATGCCTTTAATCCCAGCACTCAGGAAACAGAGGCAGGCGGATCTCTGTTGAGTTCGAGGCCAGCCTGGTCTACAAGAGCTAGTTCCAGGACAGGCTCTAAAAGCTACAGAGAAACCCTGTCAAGAGAGAGAGAGAGAGAGAGAGAGAGAGAGACTAGGGGTGGTTGGGGGATAGAGCAAGCACTCGATTTGAGATGTGCTGAGTTTTAGATCCCTCTGAGGCATCCAAGTAGGTCACTGCCCGCTCAGCACCTGGCTTGAAATGGAGGCTAGATGATGGACTGCAGCAGGGGTGGAGCCGGTGATCCAGCAGCAGCTGAGCCTGAACCCTAGTGTCTCCCTGTTGGCCTCAGTGGCCTCAGCGTGGTCTCAGCCCCTCTGCCTTCCTCTGAGCTATGAAATGCTCCCTGTCTCACGCTTTCCTGCCGACCAGAGGAAAAGATGTCTGAACTCGACTCCCAACAAAAACCACAGTGCCTGTCCTTTCTCCTTTCCCAGCAGGAATGGCAGAATCCCAGAGGAAACCTTGATGGTCACTATACCAACAGCTGAGCCTTGGTTTAGAACCAGTCAGGTACCTAAACACTGATCTCAAAGGCAGCCAGATGGTACCCAAAATGGGGGATAGAAAGTCAACCCATTATACCTTCCCCAACTCCTGGATTAGTCTCAAGGAATCCCCTTCTAGGAAGACTGGAGGGAGAGGGAGCCAGAAACTGGATGTGCAAAATGGGTCTAGGGAGCCCGGGCCTCTATCCACCCCATCTCTATAAATACTTCATTAGCCTTTTTTCAAGGCCCAGGACAGTAGAAATGGGATATTGATTTTTAAATTCTGCTCTGTCCATTGCAATCAACCCCACGGAACCTCTAAACTTTCCTTTCCCTGTCTGTCATCATCACTGTCTTCAATTCTGCCTACTCTGTGGCCCACAAGGACTTAGCTCCACTTACACTAAGAGTAACACACTAACAACTTGATGTGCTCATGTGTCCTACAGGGAAAAACTCAGTGACACCCTTAAGTCCAAAAGAACTTCCCCCTGCCCTAAGATTCCTGGCTACCTCCCTCACCACACAGATGACGTCCCAGCAGATGCATCTCACCCTGAGTACTATTCCTCTGGGAACCACAAGGTCATCATCTGTGTGGTACAGACTCCAATGCAGGCAAATGAGTCTGCTAGCCTATCCTGCAGAGTCCACCTCGCTCACGTTGCCTCTCCCCTGTACCCTGGCTTTGGGACACTAAGCAACACCTCTCCCTGCACACAGGGGCCCTTGCTCCTAGTATGCCTATCTTACACTTCATACTCACGCTCTGGTCATCATCCTCACTTCGCATGTGGTCTGCAATGAAGCGTACGCCGTCCACTGCCTCTCGGAGGCCGCAGCTGCAAGGCCCCACCAAGTGCCCTGGGCCAGCTGTAGGCGTGGGCTCAGCCCCAAAAGCCCCAGCCAAGCCCTTCACTGACGTGGGGTTGACAAAACAGGTGCATGGGTCAGCGGCAGGACCCTCACGGAAGAAGACCGCGCCTGCCCCTTCGCGTTCCCGCTGGCGCCTCCGCAGGCGCAGGCGCTGACGAGCACAGCGGTGGCGTGGCTGCTGCAGGAAGAGCAGGGTGGGCAACTTCTCCAGGAAGACCACCTTGACCCAGGGAGCCATGGTGTGCGTAGTGGGTGAGCGGTGGTGTACATTGAGCACACACACGCTAGTGACGATGGAGAAGGTGACAAGCACCATGGTGAACATGAGGTACTTTCCCACCAGCGGCACATCAAGGGAGGTGGGAGGCACAATCTTGGAGATGAGCAGCAGGAATACCGTGAGTGCCAGCAGCACAGAGATGCAAAGTGTCATCTTCTCACCACAGTCAGATGGCAAGTAGAAGACCAGGATGGCCAGCGAGGTGATGAGAACGCAGGGGATGATGAGGTTGATTGTGTAGAAGAGTGGCTTACGTCGAATGATGAAGTCATAGGTGATGTCCACATAGGTAGAGTCGTCTGGGTTCTCGTTGCGCCGGCCTGGCAGTGCAATGATGTCCCACTCCCCACTGGGTGTGAAGTCATCCAGGCTGGCCACATCACTTTTGAGGACCAGGTCGATCTCTGTGCGGTCGTAGGTCCATGAGCGGAACTTCATCGTGCAATTCTGCTGGTCAAACGGGAAGTGCTTCACCTCAATCTTGCATGCACTTTTGTAGATGGCAGGCGGTAGCCAAAAGATGCTGCCATCATAGGAGACCACCGCATTGGAATAGAAGGACACCTCGTACATGCCGTCAGCACTGCCAAGGAATGGGGCAGTCAGCCCTGGCTTGAGGGTCTCCATCCCACTCACCAACCAAGCAAGGAGGACCTAGACTAGTGGTAACCCTCTAATACAGACACAATGCAGGAATGGGGCTTGAGATGGGAGCTGCATGGGCTGGTGGTAAGAACAGGTGTCTTGTTCAGGAGGCATGCATATCCTCAGCGGTAGAAGAGGATGATGGGGTGGGATGCGTCTACTACTTGCCCCACATGTGTAAGCTGAATATGAGGATAAAGAGCTGGGGAAGCCAGAGAGGTCAGAGCAATGAAGAGATATGGGTGCAGTCCCGTCAGTTAAGGGAGTTTTGTGTCATCAAGGTAAGAAGCCTCATTGAAGGGAACAGAACAGAATCTAGGTGAAACGAGGACCCTAAGTTCTTTGTCACCACCACACAGGCTTCCAGAAGTGCCCACTCTTGAATCAAGTTAGGCACTGAGAACTATTAGTCTTCACTTTCTCTACCCCAGCTCCAAATACTGGCAACCTAAGTAGCTGGGAGAGGTTGATCAAAGCCCAAGTCACCACGGCTGCCCACACTGCATTCCACTAGTTGGGTCTGCTGTGTGGGTAATGCCTGTCTACAGCCTGCCGGGAAAAGCCCCCGCTTCTCACAACAGAGCCTTCTTCTTGGAGCCCCTCCTCCATGAGCTCAGCCCCTCCCAAGCACACCTCTACTCTTTCCTAACCTTCCTATCACTCCAGGGTCACCTACTTGTTGTATAGGACCACATCTGGGAGCCAGATGTGTTTGGAAGGGAGCCGAACTTTCTTCATATTGTCGAAGTCCTCGGGCTTCCAGGTGAGGCGATAATCTTCCCACTCCTGGAAAAGGGAGAGAGCAAGGTAGTACCAACCTCTAGCCTGAAAGGGGATCCAGAGCCAAAGAAAGGTACAAAAGAGAACTCATATGGCTTGTGGAAAACTTGAAGTCAGTCTTCTCTCCACAGCGACTTCTCTGCCCAGGCATAGGTCATGTGACAATGCTTCTCCATGTGGTTTGCACAGCTGAGCCAGGGTACTAGACTTTACATTTCACAGATGTGAAAATGAGTCATGTGTTTAAAATCAGATTGAACAGGGATGATTGTGAACACCTGTAATCCCAGCACCAGTGAGGCAGAGACAGGCAGACATCTCTGTGAGTTCAACACCACCCTGATCCACATACGGAGTTCTAGGTCAGTCAGAGCTACACAGTGAGACCAGATTCTAAATTGATTAATTACAGTGTTGGTGAGTAGCCCAAACAAGGATTCAAATCCAACTATTCAGGACTCCTCTCTGAAGGAGATGGAAAGAGAGAAAGGGGGAGGGGATGTGGGTAGGAAAGACCACTGACCTGGGTCAGCCAGACATTGGTGGTCATGATCTGCTCCCGTTCATGCTGCAGGGAAACAAGGCAGCTGCTGAAAAGGCCCCCAGACCTCAGACCTTCCACCGCCCTCTTAGGGTCCCACCGCCGCTACCACCTTAGAAGTGCCAGAAGCAAACCCTTTCTGGCTGAGCTGACTGTAGCTGGGCAGAGAGTCTGAGAGCCACACTCACCACACTGATAAGCTGGGCCAGTGAAACCATGAGCTGAACGGTGACCAGCTCTGAGCCGTTTGTGGCTGGACGGATCAGCTTGTTGTAGCGGGAGGGATCCAGAAGGTGCTCCACTAGCCGCTCCTCTGTGTCAGTAGCCAAAACCTCTGGGCAAGACAGAGCAGGAAGCGAATAAACAGAAGGGTTCACAAAGGTCCACTTATCCCGGGAGTGGACCAATTTCCTCAGCCTAGAAGTTATAGCCTCCTCACAGCCCTGTGCTTAAGGATATTGCAAAATGTTCAAATAAGCCACAGGACCACAGAAACCCCAGGTTGACTTTCATAGATAAGTCCCTCTCTGAGACCATTCACCTCTAAACTAGCCACCCAGTCTGCAAGGATTAATGGGGACTTGTTTTCCCCAAAAGGTCTCAGAGGGACAAGCCTCTGAGGTTTGAGATTTCGGCCTCCATAGGTTGGGACAGAACAGTAGGGCTGCCTGAACTGTGGGTACAGGTACCCACCCCCTGTATTGTCATGCAGGTGCAGAAAGTTTGTTCTATTGTGCATTGCCTTGTGCTGGCCCCTCTCCTCATGCCTCCCTTTCTGTGACCTTCTGATCACCCATAGAGCGCCTCCCTTGTCCTTAGTTTGGCATTTTCTACTCTTCCAAGTCTCCTGTCCCAGGTGGGAAGTCACTGTTCTCCCCTTCCTGCGCTGTAGGGTGACCCAAATCAGGACCCCAATGAGGGGAGTAGGAAATGATGGGGAGCCCAGGAAGGCATTAACAAGTCAAAGGGTATCAAGTCTCTTGTCATCTCAGAATCCTCTCCTTCCTTTCTTCCTCTTTGTGCTTATTTGTTTCTTCCCTGCAATGGCCGGGTTCCCACCTCTTCCTGGCCTCGCCTGTACCTGGTCTTCCTCCCAGATCAGTTTTCCAGATGCTCCCTGCCGACCCTGGAGTCACTCCCCATCCCCCAGCAGGCTCCTCCACCTCTAGACTAGAATTCCTTGTTTTGTCTTTGTCCTGGCAGGGGTGGAAGAACTCGGCGTCCTGCGCCACTAGACGAGGCAGGGGAGCCTGGCCGCCAGTTCTTACCTGAGCACAGCCAGAGAAGGCCGAAGCTGAGCAGCAGCGCCATATAGTTGGAGTGCCGGGCCATGCCGCCAGCATAGCCCGGCTTCGCCGCAGACACTAGGGGCTGCAGACGGAGCGCTGTCCGCGGTGCTGAAGCCGCGCAGCCGCCGAATTCCGGGTGGGGCTCTTGGCCTCCGGGACTGAACGGTTCCTAGAACTCAAGGAGGACCCACCCGGCTTCTCGCCGGTGCCGGTGCCGGCGGCTCTTCCAGGGAACACAACTGGGACTGCGAGGGGAGGAGTCTCCGCCCCGGAGGCGGAAGCGCGGGATCCCAGGGGAAAAAAGGTGGTCCCTGAGTGGGATGCTCTTTGGCTGGGCCTGCCTAGGAAGGGTGCATGTGAGGAGAAAGCGACCCTCTTTCTGCTCAGTGGACAAGTTCAAATGCCCCGAACTTGAGGCAGGACTTGGCAAGGTTTAAATAGGGCTGAGAGGGAGCGAGAGTGGGTGGGAGACAAGTAGGTCAGGCTCTCTTAGGACGTGGGGTGGGGTGGGGCTGTTTCTAAGGTTCCGGTCCTTCTTTATGTTCTTACCCAAACTAATGATTCTGCTCTTCGGGAAAGCAAAGGATGAGACAGAGAATATGCATGTTAGGACCTGGGACAAAGAAGCAGGGAACAGGAGGCTGGCTAGTTTAAAAAGCAAATTGCTGTGGAGTTTTGGAATAGAGCACCTTCACCTGTCCCTTTCTCTGCTTCCGTAAGTTTCCATAAGGCCAAGATCTTGCCAACCTCTGAGGGGAATCTAAGCTAGAAAGGTCTAGACCTCCTGAAAAGAAGGTAGCCTTGAAGGTTCTGACATATGGATAAGCAGCCAATATCAATGGTCCCTTCCACTGCAGTCGTCTTCTGTGTTTTGGGGAGATCTGGGGACCATTTCACAGAGAAAAGAATGAAGCACACACAAAGGAGAGCAAAGATGAGAGAGATGTCAAAACTCAATGACATCTTTGATCTTGAAAGCCCTGAACTTTTAGCTTCTGAGCCCATATAGGACCCCTTTTTTCTTAGCAGATCAGTGGTCACTTTCAACCAAAAAGACTCCTGTCTGAAGCAAACTCAGCAGGCAGCAAGACTTCTTTCATCCATCAATGCCTGCTCCCAACCTCACCTGGGCACACCGTCCTCCGCTCCACACTCAGCTATTGGCAATGTCTTCAAGATCCTTGGACATTTTACCCCTCCCAGCCCTTAGCCTTTAAAACATATAGTTCTCTTCAGCTCTTTTATCACCCTGCTGTCCCCCAACTCCTTCTACTTAAACTTGAGTGTTCGCAGAGATTTCAGTTCCTCGGGGAAACTGACTGAGCAAGGATTGAGTTCGGTACCTTATTAGGCTCTTCCATAATGAAATCCTTCTACAGCAGCACTGCCTTTCCAACTAGAGCATAGACCCTGGCTTAAGATGAGGGCTTAGCCAGAAAATGATAATGCATGATAGACATGTTTTATTGTGTATGGGAAACTCTTGTCTATAAATTCAGGCAGAAACAACAAGTGCTCAGATTTGGGTAGTCCAGGAGTTACTGATGCAGCTTGGTGACCTAGCATGTGCAAAGCCTTGAATTCAATCCCCAGCATGGGAAGAAAAGGGTATGGGGAAGAGTTTGAAGGGCAAAGGCAGGAAAGTGCAGCAGAAGCAGCAAGATGATGGGGAGGGGGAACATCCACAGTGCATGTGGAGGTGGGCTTAGATCTATGCCACAGGTGCAGAATATATGCAGGGTCCGCATGGGGAATAATTTCTTCAGAAGAGATCTGAACACCAAGTGAAGCCTAGAGAGGAGCAGAATCACACCACTTGGGGAAAGACTCAAGGGTAGGATATGTCTCCAACAATTTAGATCGACATGGATTGAGTATGTCCTGTGAGCCTGGAATTGTTTGGAGCTGTGGAGGCAGTGATCAAAAAGACTTAGAGACCACAGTGGCAGCAGATTAGCAGCCATTGTGATGACTGCTCTGGAAAGGACATAGAGGAATGTGAGAGCTGGGAGCAGGGAGCAGGGGCCTAACAGGGACTGGGTAGGACGTAAATGAAAGTGAGACGAATCATAGGCAAGGCTAGCTTAGTTATTCCACACTCCTCAGACAGCATCTCCAGTCGGCGAAGCGTGGTTGAAGAAGACTGGCGATGCCTCCTGCTGCTAACCTTCCTGGAGTGCTTTACTCTTTTCCTGATGACATACTAAAGGCCACTCACCCTTTTTATCACAGACTGGGGGGGGGGGCAGACCATTCATTTCCATCTAGATGACAGACTTCCAATTCTTGCCAGTCCATGTAAGACAAGGTAGCCTGTATACCTTGGTCTTTACGTTATCTTCTCAAAACTTTAGTTTTTTTCTTCAAGTTTACTTCTAGTTTGGCAAGAATGAATCTATTGAGATAATCACCAGTGACGAAGGAGAGTGGGCCACCCTCCCTCCTCATCAGTACCAGGAGAGAGGTACAGGAGAGACACAGAACCATACAGGGCTGGGGCAAACACTGAAATGCCAACCATGACACAAACATGAGAAGGCAGAGTTCTAGTGCCTCGGATTACAAGGAATATTTTCTTTTGAAAACGTTGTATTTCCTTTATTTAAAGTGACTTACATTTTAAAATTTTGTTTCCAGAGTAATACTTGTGTTCATAAAGAACTAAAACAATACAATTAGCAAAGCAAAGAGGACTGAGTCCTACCTCTAAGGAGAGAGACAACCACTCAGCAAAACTATGTATCTACAATTATTTAGGTATAACATTCACACAGAGAAGTCAGTGTATCTGGATACATCATCATGAGAGAAATTTTGTTTAAAAGAACAATTAATAATAGCCAGGTGTTTCTCCCAGTCACCATCTCTCCTCTCTGAAGACAGAGACCCCAGTCGACACTACTTGAAGTTCTGGAAGTGAGGCTGGAGTAATATATCGGTAGTTAAGAGCACTGGCTGCTCTTCCAGGTCTGCAGTTTGAGTTCTAGCACACACATGACAGCCCACAACCACTCCGGTTTCAAGGGATGCTGGCCTTCAAAGACAGCACACCCACTGGTGGACACAGACACACACCTGTTGATAAAATGAAACTAAATATTAAAAAATAAAATTCTAGAACCAGTTATTGGGAATGATTACATAATAGTATGAATGCAAATGGCAAATTTTATGGTATATGTATTTTATCATAATTTATTTTTGTTTGAGTTTCATGAAGCCCAGGCTGATCTGAAACTCACAACAGAGCTGAGGCTGACTCTACCTGTCAAGTGTTGGGATTCCAGGCATGTACCACCACACCCACCCACAACTTTCTTAGATGAGTAAAAGAAAAACAAAGAGAGAGCCACCATTATGTCTTCTAATAGCAGAAGTCAACTTTGCCTGTTAGACTTCATATAAATGGAATAATAATCTTTTATGTCTGTTTTGATATGTTAGGGAGAATTATGGACATTGTTGATGTACTTCACTCTTCATAACTGCAAAGTATTCCATTGTGTGACTACACTATATTTACCCAGTCCACCCTTGATGGACTTTTTTTTTCAAGACAGGGTTTCTCTGTAGCTTTGGAGCCTGTCCTGGAACTAGCTCTTGTAGACCAGGCTGGTCTCAAACTCACAGAGATCCGCCTGTCTCTGCCTCTCGAGTGCTGGAATTAAAAGTGTGCGCCACCACCGCCCGGCTGATGGACATTTGTTTCCTATTTAGGACTATTAAAATAACACTGCTGTGGACATTCATGTCATATTTTGGGTATAAAAATATAAACATAAGGCATACATTTTGGTTATTTTGCAAAGAGGAGCAAATTGTGCTTGCTATATCTTTGTAGTTACCCTTCTTCACTCACTGTTTCACAAGCCTCTCTCCATAAGGGTAAATATTCTTGGATTCTATTATTTATCAGTGGTATACTCTAGGGGTCGTACAAGCTTAGCAAGTCCTCTAGTACTCAGATAGCCCTCCAATTCCTTTTTTTAAAGACAGTGTCTGTGTAGCCTTGGATGGCATCAAATTCATGATCTCCTGTCTCAGCATCCTGAGTGCGGGATCCCCTTTGTCTAGGAACTCTTAGGTCTTCCTTCCCAAACTCCTTCCCCTTCAGAACCAATCTTAGTTTCCCGCAAAGCTCAGCTGTTGGTGCTGGTACTGGCATTTGCCTCCATGGCTTCTTAACGCTCTGCTGACCTTTTTGCGCCTCCCAGAGCTTACAAAATAAGCTCAAATTCTTAAAACAGCGCCAAGATTCAGCCTTTGCCTGCCCTACCTCCAACATTCTCCTCTATTTAAGGCCTACTATTCTTCTGTTTCTTCGACTTGCCACATCCTTCAAGACCTCTGTGTGCCACTGTGATGGCTACAGAAATTCCATTCTGTACCAAGTATCTCCTTCATAGCCATTAGCCTCTGCCCTAAATTTCTGAAAGATGAGCTCCTAGGAACCTGCACCCAGAAGGATGTAACTGCCGTGAGCTGATTAAACCCCCTCATCACTGTATACAGGGGAGTGAGGTACCTCGTTATGGCTGTGAACGGGGAGAAGAGAGCTCCTCACACAGCTGAGGGGAGTGAAGCAATTTTTTACACAACTGCACATTCCACAGAAACAAGGTTGTTGTGGTCTTCACCTTTAAAAGCCCTTCCCTTAGCCCATTCTGTGTAGCATGCCTTCAATTTGGCTTTGAAGGCTATCACCCGGCTAGCAGTCTTATAAATTTATCTAATTACAATTTGAATTGAGTCTATCGTCTTTTCCCATAATGCCATCTCTTCTGCTTGGGACTTGTCGGCTCTTGCCCGTCCACTCTACGCACTCTTCAGAACACCTTCCCAGACCTCCAGTCTTCTCCTTTGAGGTACTCACTACAACTGCAATTCAGCCTTGAACGTCTGTCCATGCAGAAAATGTCTGGTTCTCTAAGCTTTTATTTATGGGGGTGAGGCAAAGGCCATGGCATAGTGGGTGAAGATCATGGGACAGTTTTGTGCAGTCTTTACTCTTCTACCTTTGTGGGTAAGCAGGATTAAACTGCACTAGGTTTGTGTGGCATCTGATCTGCCAGGCTGAACATAAACCTAAGAATGTAAGGACTGGGTCTGCTTCATCCAGGGCTGTGTCTTCAGTGCCTCTCACACATTGGGTGCTCAGGAAGCATTTGTCCACTTCCCATATGTAGATTATGGCTTTATAATTTCTCTTTTCCATGAGTTCCATGAAGGCAGGGACCTTTTACCCACTGTTTTCCTGTCCCAGAATTCACTAAACAAACCTATTCACAGTTTAGCTGGATACCACACTTATGCCCAGTTATTTTAGGTGTGACTTCATATGAGGTTATCAGAGAACTGTGACACTGAACAAATCAGCAATAGAAGACATCAAGCTCCAGAGACCATGACTTGTGGTTCCTCTGGGAGGGGTGTGGCTCACCAGTTTGTAATACTGTGGGCTGCCTCATCACGTTTTCTTCCAAATTAACCCCTTATGACATGTAGTTCAATGGCAAAGTCTAACATGGGTGAGACTCTGGGTTCAATCTTCAGGACAATAAATAAATTATACATTTAAAACTTTCGGCCGGGCGGTGGTGGCGCACGCCTTTAATCCCAGCACTCGGGAGGCAGAGGCAGGCGGATCTCTGTGAGTTCAAGACCAGCCTGGACTATAAGTTCCAGAGCAGGCTCCAAAGCCACAGTGAAACCCTGTCTCGAAAAACCAAAAAAAAAAAAAAAAAAAAAAAACCCAAAAAAACCCTTTCATATGGGGTAGGACAATGGCTCAGTAAATAAGAACACTTCTTGTTCTTGCAGAGAACCGGGTTTCAGTTCCAAGCACCCATACAGCAGCTCACAATCATCTGTAACTTCAGTTCCAGGGAATCCAATGCCCTCTTCTGGCTCTGTGGGCACCAGGCACATATGTGGTACATGTACATATGTGCATGCAAAATAGGCATACGCATAAAGCTTGAGTCAGGCATAGTGCGTGCATATGTAATCCCAGTACTTGAAGGCTGAGAGAAGTTCCACTTTCTTGTCTCAAGTTCCAGTTTCTTGGGTAAGCGCTGTAGTCATGTGACCTGTAAAAAGCTCTAAGGCATGTGGGAAGGCAGAATGGGGGTTGAGCAAGGTGGTGTAGAGGATATGGACAGACCGACAAGTCCTGCTTAGTATCTAGAGATCCTGACCTCTATCTGTAAAATAAGAATTAAAACACTTACCTTGCAATGTTGTTGGAAAGATTAGAATTATTTGCGAAATATCCCTGGCTCAAGGAGTCCTTGGTAGACTAGACTGTTACCCATTACTCGTTTTTGTGTCGTGATAAGGGTATCAAATCCAGGGCTTCCACATACTAGGCAAGCAGCCTACCACATCCCCAGCCTTTTCTTATTCATTACTTACGCGGCCCAGACAGAAGCTCATTAAGTTACCCATGTAGGCCGTGGGCTTTCGACCCTCTTAGACAGTTGGGACCACTGCTAGGTTTGGCCTACCCCATCATTTTATGCTTCCCGCTTGTGAGCACGCGCACGAAGACGGTATGTAGCTAAATGATCAGGATGCTCACAGCACAAGAAAACCAGCCCTCCCCCTTCAAAAATAAAATAACATGGAATTTCTTTAAAAATCCAAAGTTGAACTTGTCCAAGGGACGCCTTCTGCTAACATCACTGCGGGAATGAACAGCCCAGAACCAAGCAAGGTACAGTCAGCTTCAGCAGAGGTAAAGGTGGCGGCGGCAGCAGGGCCAAAAGGTCACAGGTTGAATTGGCCCAAATGCATCAGGCTAGAAGAGGCTGACACCTGCCTTTTGCAGCTCTGGGGTTCAGGAACCTCAGACGGCGTTGTCCTTTGTGACAGTGCCACCTAGTGGGAATGTAGCGGTACTGCCATGAATTTCCAACTGTGCTCGGGATCAGTGCCACAGGGCAGGAGGATGCCGGTCGGCTGGAGAGTCTTCTATCCAACTGCTGGATCAAACCTGGGATTCTGTGGAGGAAGCCGCACCATCCCTCCCCTCAGACGTAACCGACCATACTCGACACTTTGGTATCCTCGCACCGAGTCCTTGGAACAGGCCAGAGAGAGCGTCGTTTTCTACAAAGCCATTGTACGGATGGAGAAACCGAGGCCAGGCAGGAGCGTAGATAACCCAGACACGGTCACACGACCGTAGAGGAACCGCAGGGAGAGCCAAATCAGCTTAGCGGACCGCGGTGGAGCACGCCTCCCGGACCGCATGCCGGGCCTACCGCAGGCGCAGAGGCGGGCGACGCGGCCCGACGGCTCGCTTGGGGATGCGGGACGGACGCCGCCGGCCACCGAGCGCCCGCGACACCTGCGCGCGGGCGGGGCCGCGGGGTGCGGGCAGGAAGCACGAGTCCGACGCTGCGAGCCCTTGGGAACGCCGGCCACGTGACAGGACACCCCGGCCACGTGACAGGACACCCCGGCCACGTGAGGGGAAGCGCCGGCAAAGGGTCGTCGTGCGCAGTCACGCACGACGCACATACACGCACGGAGGCGCTTCGACCCGCGAGCTGTGGGCCGCGAGTCACATGTGGAGGGTGACAGGCGCGGGCCGGGGGGCGGGAAAGACGCGGGGATCACGTGCCGGGGGCCGGAGCTCGGAGGTCACGTGAGGCCGGAGGCGGGGCCGCCGCGGAGGGGGAGGGGCGCGCGGCTTCCGGCGGCCGTGGGGGGGGTGGGCCGGCGAGCGGAGGGGGCCTGTCCCGGAGGTGGCGGCGGCGCCATCTTGGCAAAGGGGGGATCAGGAAGTGCGGACCGCGGCGGCGGCGGAGCCCGGAGCGGAGGCCGGAGGCTCCCGGCCCGCCGGCCCCGGAGCGGAGCGGAGCGGAGGATGCAGCAGCCGCAGCCGCAGGGGCAGCAGCAGCCGGGGCCGGGGCAGCAGCTGGGGGTCCAGGGGGCGGCGCCGGGGGCCGGGGGCGGCCCGGGAGGGGGCCCAGGGCCGGGGCCCTGCCTGAGGCGAGAGCTGAAGCTGCTCGAGTCCATCTTCCACCGCGGCCACGAGCGCTTCCGCATTGCCAGCGCCTGCCTGGACGAGCTGAGCTGCGAGTTCCTGCTGGCCGGAGCCGGAGGGGCCGGGGCTGCGCCCGGACCCCATCTCCCCTCTCGGGGATCGGTACCGGGGGACCCAGTCCGCATCCACTGCAACATCACGGTGAGGACCTTCTCGTTTGCACCGCGCTGGGGTCCCTTGTCTGGTGCTCGACATCACACCCTACAGCCTCCTGCTCTCGGAGGATCCGGAGGCCGGAGTCCCCTCTTGGGGCTCGGCTGCTCTCCAGGCTGCACTCGTTTTTTTTTTTGCTTGAGGTTCTGTGGTGCAATCACAGTCTCTACTGTTGACCCCTGAGAGCGAGGGACACCCGGACTTGTGGCCCTCGACCACCCCCTCCTAGGACCCCACCTTCACCTCAGGTCTTATGGCTTTGGTTCCTTTTCATCACTCCTCCACAACTTTACCGTGTCACTTAGGAAGGCCCATTTCTTCTCCCCACCCCCAACTCTAATAAAGAGTCCAGGCCTCTTCTGGAAGGACCTGGCCTGGAACTCGGCCCAGTTCGGTAGTGGACCCTTCTCAGAGTTCTTGCCACTTAGATGTTAGCACCTGTGGGTTCAACCCATCTCTGCTCCCTGAATTGGCTCCACTCTGGATCTCATCTCACTCTGGTGTAACTAGCTAACCGTTAACTCTTTGCCTCAGCTGGTAGCAGCTTTGCCACTCCCCTCCGCGTTTCTGGCGGTACGTCTACTTGTCCTAGGTGCTTGTTGCCTTTTCTGGTGGTGATAGTGTGTGTGTTGAGCAGAAATAGCGCCATTGCTCCCCAGTGGGCTTCATTCAGTCCTAACTATACCAGATTAGGAAACACCTTACATGTGGCCTGCCTTATTTTATCCCTTGAGGAAACTGTTGGGTGTAATTTGGTAACATCTGGTACTGTGTGATACAGTGCTCACATTGGTTGATAACACCCACTGTTAATGGTCTTGCCCCTCCTGGAGCTAGCTAGAGAGCCACACTGGAAATGGGAGTGGCCTGGGGAGAGACAGACTTGTGAATTCTCCAGTACTTGAACGCTTCAAATCGTTTTTCATGGTGTATTCTATCCCTTTCTGCCACCAAACCAGGCCATGGTGGTGAGATATAGGAGCAGAGTAGAGTTTTGTGGGGGAATCTAGCCACGCTGAGGCTTACCTCACCAAGCTGTGACCACTAGGAGCAGCATCTTCGGTCCTGTTTCTCCTGCAGCACTGGTTAGAGCTATGGCACCGCTAAGACCCCCCCAGTAGAAGTGGGTAAGGCTTCCCTGGCATGTGTTGAGCATCAAAGATTGGATTTTGCTAAGTGGATTCACTTTATGGGTAGGTTTGCTTCCTTTCAGTTGCCAGAGGCCAGCTACTATCTTTGTCTTTGGGGGTTCTCAGCTGCAGTGCCCATGGCCCTTCTAAAGGAAGCTTGGCCTACACAGGTCCCCTGGCCTTGGGTAGAGTGGGGGAGTCTGTTTAGGCTCCTTTGGCATGGTGGCTCAGGAATGCTGGGAATGTCAGTAGCAGTGGCGGAGGCTTCTTCCAGCCCATGCCTGGACTGAGGAGAGGGCAGGGAGTGGTAGGGAGAACGGGTCTTAGAGGGTTCTGTCTTGGGTGGGGGGGCGGTTCCTACACATGCCCTATAACTGTTAGTTTTGAAGACCGTTTTATTTTAGTTCTTCCTCCCCGGTGGCTACAGCCTGCATTTTTTCTCATCACTGTGGTTGTTAGGAGGTGATCTTCCTTCCCCTGATGCTGGAGTGTGGAAACACTGAGAGACTTTAGCCTGGGTGTGAGAACTTGAGTGTAACAGCACAGTAGGCCATAGCCTCCTTCGCTGTGGTTAGCTTTCCCTGGTTTCTTCTCTACAAGAAAGTAACTTTGCAGGTTGCTTCTTAGTTCAGGCCCTCCCAGACTCTTTGTCTATAGGGAAGCTGAACTGGCAGTTTTAGTGTAGGGCATGGTGGTGGGAAGGAAAGGAACCAAAGTCTTCAGGGAGGAAGGAAGGCTAAGCAAAAACTGGTTTTCCCAGTTTTCCCTTGTGACCACTCTCCCTGTTTTCTCCCTCAGGAATCATACCCTGCTGTGCCCCCCATCTGGTCGGTGGAGTCTGATGACCCTAACTTGGCTGCTGTCCTGGAGAGGCTGGTGGACATAAAGAAAGGGAATACTTTGGTGAGGAGCAGCGGGTTAGAGTGCATGGGTTCCTGGTGAGATTTCAGCCACAAAAGTACCCTAGGAGAGGCGGCTGGATCTGAGTGGGGGTGCCCAGGTGGACCGTCTTAGGGAAGACTTGTTAGGACAGTTGCTTTCTGAGGCCAGAGGAGGCAGATTCCTGTGGCAGCTCCAGGGTAGGTCCACTAGGGAAAGTCATTCCTGTAACTGTGAGGGCCATCTATTTGGAGAAACAGCCACCATTTTGGGATCTGAGCTAAAAACTCATCCATGCAGCAATCCAGATTGCAGTAGGGGAGGTGTGGTTGATGTGTCTGTGGTTCCCACCCCAGCTCTTGCAGCATCTGAAGAGGATCATCTCTGACCTGTGTAAACTCTACAACCTCCCTCAGCATCCCGATGTGGAAATGCTGGATCAGCCTTTGCCAGCGGAGCAGGTATGCAACTGAGGACTGGGCTTTGGGTCCTGTTGTCCAGTCATCCCAAAGAGCGCCTGACATAGTCTTGATAACTGAAGTGGAACTGAGGTTGCTCCTGCAACACCCACTGCTCCCAAAACAGTGATTCCCAGCCTTTTTCTTCTCCAAATGAGACTCTAGCTAAATGAGGCACTACCCACTGCTTCTGTCCTATCAGAGCTCATCCTCAGGGGCAGCATCCCTCAGGCTGAGATGAGGACCTGTTTACCATTATCTTAGCAATAGGAATTGATGACTATTGGCAACGCAGGCCCTTTGTTTAGAACCAGAAATGCACTGTCCCTTAGAGGAGAGCAAATGAAAGAGGGGTTCTCAGAGAAGGTAAGTTGACAAGAGCAGCCATGAGTTCTTTTTATTTTGTTTTTCTTTTCTTTTCTGGCATGTGGTAGCAAGAGAATAATTGGCTGGTAGTGAAGTCATCCATCCCTTGGGCTCATGCTTCCACTCAGTTCTGGCTGATGGAGAAGCTGGCATCTTTATGGGCACAGTGCCCAGCTTCCAGACCTTGAGGGCCAGGGGTAGGTCAGGCTGCATTCTAGCAACCCACTGGGTTCTGATCTTGGTCTTTGCCCTATTCTCCACTGCAGTGCACGCAGGAAGAAGTATCTTCAGAAGACGAAGATGAGGAGATGCCTGAGGTAGGCTTACCACTTGAAATGGCATTGACAGGAAGTGTTTATCTTTAGTATGGGTCATTATATATAAACAACTCCAGCTTCCAGTGGGGGAAAGAAATATGTCAGTGGAATAAAGACTGGCCTGAAGTAAAGGAGATTGTCATCTATTATCCATTCTTTGAAAACAAATAAATACTGGGCAAACTCATCTCAGATGGCTTCAAGAATATTGACAGACCCCAATTGCACCCTGATTGTCTTATTTGGAGAGTTTCACTTATTAAACTTTTCATATATAAAATAAAATTATGATACATATTACAGGGTAAATAGTGATGTATAATATACTTGATAGAATCTTTAAAAATATAGATACTTTATTTTTCTCACTTTTATATGCATGGCTGTTTTCCCTGCATGAATGTCTGTGCACTACATACCTGCAGTGCCTGTGGAGTCCAGAAAAGGGCATCAGATCCCCTGGGACTGGAATTGTAGATGGTTATAAGCCACCATGTGGGTGGTGGGAACCAGCTTCCTAGAAGAGAAGCCAGTGCTCTTAACTGATGAGCCATCTTTCTAATTCTTGTTTATTTTTTGAGATAGGGTCTTCTGTAAGCTAGGCTGGCCTCAAACTCACTTGTGTAGGCGAGGATGGCTTGAATTGATCCTCTCGCCTCTATCTCCCAAGTGCTAGAACTACAGGCATGTACCACCATGTCTAACTGTAGGTGCTTCTATAGAGTATAAACAATAGTTAAGTTGAGCTTTGTAGCCAGATAGGACTTAACCTTCTGTGAACTCTGCTTTGAATGGGCATGAGAATTAATTCACTAGACCTCAATTTCCTATAAAATAAAGACAATGATAGGATAACTCAATGTTATAAAGGAATAAAGTAAGCTAGTGCGTGTTGCCCTTAGTACAGAACTTTACAGGATATCCTTTTGTAGTACTGTATCTCTGGTCGTGTTTCCTAGCCTTGGACCCAGATTCGGTAACTTTGTACTGATCTTCAGACCCACAGTGGGTCCTTCCTGGCAGTTCAACCCTCTGTACCACGCCCCCAGCACCTGACTGTGGAGCTGAAGCTGCCTCTGTGTGGCCTCTGCTTGGTGAGCCACTTGTTCACTCAGAGCCAGGTGAATAAGGACCTAATTATGTTATTGAATTTGGCCATCTCCTACTTTGGGCCACCTCATTTCCATCTTGGCAATGAGTACTTCTGGGGACCCAATTCAGATCCTGCTGTTGTAGGAGGAGAAAAAGAAATTTATTATTTTCTCTTCACATTTTTAAGATATGTTGTGTGTGTGTTGGAAGTCAGGACAACTTGGAGGAGTCAGTTCTATCTTCTGTGTAGGTTCCAAGGATTAGACACAGTTATCAGGCTTAGCGGCAAGCACCTTAGTACAAAGCACCTTTGAGCCACTCGCTGGCTCCTAGTCTACTCTGTTAGGCCTAAGGTCCTAAGGACTCCTGAGTTTGAGAGTCTAGCCTAATAAACAAGCTTTTTAATCACCACTGGAGGCCAAAGGTCCTTCACCTGGAAATTGAGAAGTGTCTGCTGCCAAGGAAATTTTAGAAACAGTTGAAGCAGGATCTTCCTAGGGAACAGAAGACAGTCCCTTTCTCAGTCCTCTTTGTAGCTCTACTGCTGTGGTTTGAGAATTGAGGAAGAGAAGAAAGTTGCCTTGGGAAGCCAGATGTATTGACAAACACCTTTAACCCAGTACTCAGGAGGCTGAAGCAGGACAGTCCCTCTAAGTTTCAATCTAGCCTGTCTAGAACGGCGAAGGCTATATAGCAAGATCCTGTCTCATAATAAAAGGTGCACACCTGTATCCCTAACACGTGACAGGTGGAAGCAGGAGGCTCGGGGTTATCCTCACTATATGATGAGTTTGAGGACAGTCTGGGTTATATGAGACTCCGTTTCAAAAAGCTAGACCCAATTTGCGTTGGCCTTTAGATTGTGGAGGGAATGAGGCTAAGCCATTTTCCAGAACTGGAAAATGTATTACTAAGAATGCCACGGGGACTTGGGGTTCTGGGACAGTGGGACTAAAGAAAGGATAGTTTATCCACTACCTTTGTGGTGTTCCTCTATACTCCCACGCCTACCTCAGGACACAGAAGACCTAGATCACTATGAAATGAAAGAGGAAGAGCCAGCAGAGGGCAAGAAATCTGAAGATGATGGCATCGGAAAAGAAAATCTGGCCATCCTAGAGAAAATTAAAAAGAACCAGAGGCAAGATTACTTAAATGTACGTGCCTTGTAGTGGCGAGATGAAGGGTTGGTGGGTGCTGACAGGGGAACAGCAGGCCACACCCACCAGTATGGAGTGCTGCCTCCTTTGTTTAATCTCTCTGATCCTCCCTCTGTGCCTGTCTATCTTAAGGTTTACCCACCAGATCAAGGAGTAATTGTGTGTTCTCTCCTTTCCAGGGTGCAGTGTCTGGCTCGGTGCAGGCCACTGACCGGCTGATGAAGGAGCTCAGGGATATATACCGATCACAGAGTTTCAAAAGTGGTGAGTTTGCCCAGGGGCGGCACAGGAGTTTCTCACAAAGGACATGGTATGGGCCGGAAGATGGCTTGGTGGATAAAACCACTTGCACCAAGTTTTAGGACCTGATACCCACATGACAGAGAGAACTGCTACTGCACGGATGGCACTTGCACACACACAGAAGTAAGCAAATTCATGTAATTGGTTTTAAAGGATGCACTATGATGCTGACAGGAAGCCCTGAGGATTTCTAGATCACACAAATGCTTATAAAAGTTTCAGACTGGGATTGGAGCTCCTCAAGGCATGGGTTGGCACATATCCAGAGACAAACCTGGACCCTTTGAGCCTTTTTTCCCTTTTTCTTTTTTTGAGACAGGGTATCTCTGTGTAGCCTTAGCTGTCATGGAACTAGCTCTGTAGATCAGGCTAGCCTTGAAACTCCATAAATCTGCCTGCCTCTGCCTCCCAAGTCCTGGGAGTAAAGGCGTGTGCCACCACTGTCCAGCTTGAGTCTTTTTCTTAGAAATGGAGGGCTCCACCTGTTGGTCCAGACCCATCTTATCGATGCTTCCTTTCCTTCCAGGAAACTATGCAGTTGAACTCGTGAATGACAGTCTGTATGACTGGAATGTCAAACTCCTCAAGTGAGTGGCAGCTCTGGGATGAGAAAGTGGAGTGACTGGAACCTCAGGGGCACTTGTGTCCCATCCAATGTGTTGGTTGCAGGGTCCCAGGAGCAGGTGTGGGCAATGGGGCCCATAGGAGGCTGCTCAGTCAGGACCCAGCAGTCTGAGCCCAGATTCGTTGCTTTGTAGAGTTGACCAGGACAGCGCTTTGCACAATGATCTTCAGATCCTGAAGGAGAAGGAAGGAACAGACTTCATCTTACTTAACTTCTCCTTTAAAGTAAGATGGCTTGGTCCCAGTGCTCTCTTCCTGACTGAGCCTTGAGCCCTGCCTGCCTTGAGTCTTAGGAGAGTGCAGGCCTCTCTTCCCTGACTGCTGTCTGCCTCTTCCTCAGGATAACTTCCCCTTTGACCCACCGTTCGTCAGGGTTGTGTCTCCAGTCCTCTCTGGAGGGTGAGTAACTGGGCAAAGGGAACAGACCATTTGTGATGCAGCAGGTGAAGAAGGGACTGGACCTCTGGCCAAGCACAGCTGACTAACCCTTCTTCTTGCAGGTATGTTCTGGGTGGAGGTGCCATCTGCATGGAACTTCTCACCAAGCAGGTGAGTGAGCCTGTTTCACTCTTGGCCATTGGCCTGGGTGGGGCTGGCTGAGCTTTTACCATTGGGGTGGGGGTGGGGGTACAAGTCATAGCCATAATATGGCCCTTTCATTGCACTAGGCAGAGCCTGTACCCAGGAACTTAGGTGGACAGGTGGTGACTGTACTGGGAGTAAAGGGCCCCTTCTGTAAAGGCAGCCTCTTGCATGGAATGGTGCTGAAGGTTTCTCAGGAAGCTGTATCCTGACTTCCTGCTTTGTCCCTGCTGTGCCCCAGGGCTGGAGCAGTGCCTACTCCATAGAGTCCGTGATCATGCAAATCAGCGCCACGCTGGTGAAGGGAAAGGCACGGGTGCAGTTTGGAGCCAACAAAGTAAGGGCCCTGGGACCGTGGAGAGCCAAGTACAGCTTGGGCCACTAGCAAGCTAAAGCTGCCTTTGAGGGACAAAGATAAAGCCTCTGAAATGGAGGGAGGGCCTTGGCCTCAAGGGCATCCACAGATGTTGGTGTGGGCAGAGATCTGGAAAGGGAAGCTGTGTGTGGTGTGTCCTCAGGGCCTTCCCAGGCAGAGGGGCTTGCTGCTGGAAGCTGGGACTCTTGGTTCCCTGGGTGACAGCCTGCAGATGAGGGACATTAGGCTGCAGCTGGCCATGATCTGACTTGACAACTCTCTCCCCAGTCTCAGTACAGCCTAACAAGAGCACAGCAATCCTACAAGTCTTTGGTGCAGATCCACGAAAAAAACGGTGAGGTTGGAACCTGGCCCCAGAAGAGCCAGCCCCGTGCAGGGCCCTGGCCCCACACCAGTCAAGTACAAGAACCTTTGGTTTCTGAGCTTTACTGTTCATTGATCCAGCATCTGTCCAGTTCTCTAGAAGTCTGAAGGTGGCTAACCTCACTCTTTTCCCCAAGAAATACCGGGGGAGGGGGGTGGATGTCTAAGGTATACTGGGTACTGTCATCTAATTCCTGTTACTTCTGGGGGCTCACCATCCTCTCCCTTATAAACAATCTCCAGGTAAGTGTCCTCAGCTTCCCTACACCTGTGTCCCCAGTGTGGAGACTGGACATCCTTCCTAGGATCTGCTTTCCTGGAACAATGGAGATGTCCTCAGGGCTTGGGGTGGGCAGAGTTGACCTGGGCCTGCCCTTTCACTGTGCTGGCTTGTGTTTTTGTGCAGGCTGGTACACACCCCCAAAAGAAGATGGCTAACCCTGGAGTATCATCCCCTTCCTCCTCCCCCAGGCACCACTGGACCAATTACCTTTGAATGCTGTATTTGGATTTCATGCTGCCTCTGGTTCCCTCCCTCATTTTTCCTGGACGTGATAGCTCTGCCTATTGCAGGACAATGATGGCTATTCTAAACGCTAAGGAAAAACAACAACACACTGAACTGTTTCAAGTACTCAAGACTGACTACAAACCAACCACCTTGCTGGAACCCTTGCTAGCAGGCATTCTTATAAAGAAACTCTCAAGCCTCCTTATATTGCGGGAAACTCAGCTGTGCTCCAGACTAGAGCCTCCTTACCTATGCTATGGGTTTTTAATTTATTTTCTCTTATTTCATGTACACTGCTTTTTTTGGTTACAGTGTATGATGGATGTGTATGAAAAAATGTATCTTTGGGAAAACAATTACAGTTTGTTAATTTGAAGATGCTGGTCTTGACTCATCCTTATTTTTATTCCCATATTCCCTGACTGCTGGGTAGGGGGAGGGGTGCCAGGCCCACCATGCTTTGGTAGCAAGGAGAAGCTGCATTTTGCTGCTAGCACAAGAGAAATGCCAAGCTGAAGCACTTGCCTGATCTGACCCTAGGTGGCTCCTGAAGGCCTATGGAGCAACCAGCACCTCTATTCATTCCTTGGAACAGTCTGGCCTGCTGGACTACAGTGCAGAGGCCCAGAAACAACCTGATTGTTACTGCTACTTTGTACTAATCTCCATTTTGAAATTTCCAAGAAAAAGATGAGACTCGAGTAGCTGCTTCATAAACTCCTTTTAAGATGAGAGGGGTGGGGCCTAGGCTTCTGGATGCATGAGGTTTTCTCTAATCCCAGCAACCTGCTGAGTGGCTGTAATTCCTTGGTTCCCTGCCTTCCCGTGTGGTCTCTGCTCACCTCTCATCTGCTTCATTAGGTGAGCTAAGAAAAGACATGAACTTTGGATTGTTTCTAGCCATTCCCAAGTTGTGGGCCAACTGGACTAGCTCCATGTGGTTGTGTTGTGTGGTGGGTCCTCGGCTCAGCCCCAGGAAACACGGAAGGGAGAAGTCTGCAGAGCCAGAAATGGGCACTGTACACCATGTTGGATGGACCCGCTGTTGTGAGACAGCTCCCTACATGGCACGGGAAGCCTGCATCTCCCTGTCAGTGAATGTGGGACCACCCGCCTGCTGACAACAGAGGCAAGGGAGAGTTAAGCAAGGTCCCAGGGTTTAGAAAACCCAGCTCTGTGATGGTTTTTATGCTTTTGAGATGGGCATTTTAATTTGGTCATCCTCCCTTGCCCCCCCCCCAGAAATTTGAATGTCTTGCTGCTTTAGGTGGATGGAGAGTTCACCAGTCCTACTTGATGCTGCTCTAATTCTGCCTACACCCACCAGATTAGGGGTGCTAATACACAATGAGTCTGAGACAGGGGATACAAGGGGAAAAGTCATTCCGTGGAACTGAAATCCAACTCGTAGCCTGTGTGGCTTCCTTCTGAACTTAATGCCAGCCCTGACTGGCTTGTAGATTGTGTTTTTAGTAATGTGTACTGTGAGCTGTCCTCTGTATAATGTATTTTGTAATGTATTTTTCTCATCTACCAAAGGATGAATCAAATAAAGTTATTTAAATAGTTTGGCTCTAATAAACTTATTAAAATGGGTTCATATCCACTTGACAATAAGGAAAATGCCAGGTCTGTGAACTGTGACACCAACTCCTGACAGTCCTCCATTTTTCTTCTCAAATCTTTTATGATAAAATTTCAAGTTTAGGCTTCTCAAAGTTAAGCTGAATTTAAAAATGAGGCCATATCACAGATGGCAGATTTCTTTGCAGTAGAGAAGGCGAGGAATGTGGATCTCTGACCCACGTAGGGTTTCCTGGCTTGGAGTCCACAGCCCAGGAACTGAGTGTGAGAGGCTCACAGCCACTTCCCAGGCTCCATGCAGCGTTGAGAGGGCAGGATAGGACAGCAGGACCAGGAGAAACTGCCAGTCACCCTAAACATGGGAGACATGGTAACCTTTACTTTGCTAGGGTGATAGTTTACTGTTCTACCTGTTTCTCCAAGTAACACCAAGAAACAGTCAGGGGCTCTTCCATCCTCCGTGAGTCTGCCCTGAAATACAAAGAGGGAAAAATATGCTTGGCTGCCTCAGGCTTCTAACCTAATGGAAGCTTACTGGTTTGGGTTCAAATGTTTATGCCAATTTAGTAGGCTAAAGACACCTGGCAAACAAAACTTCACCTTTTGGAAAGATAAGTCGAAATGAAGGCAAAATGGAAAGCAATTCAGTGCTGAGACCCCAAGAACGGATGGCAGTCGGGCAGTGCAGGCAGACAGAAATCAGCTGGCTATTTCCAGCATGCCCCATTAAACGCTTCAAGCCTGAGGATGTATGGTTGGAAGGAAAGTCGGTGAGATGGCAGGGTACCCCATCTAGTCCCCAACTCCTGGCCCATGGTCAGCTTGCTCCATCTAAGATTTCAGGGAGATCCACAGAACTCTGGCAGAGGGACAGTCAGCAATTTTTCCTTGAGGATTTAACAGACACCTGGTGTGAATTCAAAATGTCTGCAAAACAATAAACCACAAAACTTAGGGCAGGTGGTGGCAAAGGAAGGAAGCAGAAGAAGAGGCCACAGGGAGCAGGCTCTGGCAGCAGACGGCTTCTCCAACAAGTCTCTGCTAGTGTCTGCTAACTCCCAGCTCTGGGATGAAGATGATGAACGCTGAGGCAGGGGGTTGGGGCAAGGTAGGAACTTGTAAGAAAAGAGGCAGCCCTGTTATTGCTTTTCAAACAATTACAGGGTCCTAGGTTCTGTTCTCTAGTGGGAAATTCTGTGGGGCTAAAATGATGTTTTTGCCATGATAAGTGAGCATTTACTTGCTGAAAGACTGTCCAAAAAAATCACCTTTCTCCAAGAGGTTTCTCCAGAACTCAGCCCTGCCTTTCCTCCCACCTTCAAACTCTGGGGCTGTTGGAATGAGCGAGACCAGATCTGATTAGGGCAAAAGGAACCCTCCCCCAGGATGCCATTGTCATGCTCTGCAGTACCAGGAAGGCCCTTTCACTTTTCTGACCCTGCCTTTTCCACCCACAGAAGGAAGAAAGTCATCCCCTTGGGTGGCTTTCTCAGTCTTCTGAAGAAGCCAGTATACAACTGGGCCAGGCACTCTGGCTCTCCTGGCAGCTCTTCTTTGGATCAGGAGGCTCTCTTCTGGGCCACCTTCCAATATCCAGAACCAGAAGGTCAAGAAGCCTAGCAGCAGACCTCTTTTCATGCAATGACCAACGATGCCCTCTGGATGGAGCTCATGACCACTGGGGGAGCTCCCTGACCACTGGCTACAAAACTACTGGTCTCCCAGGTAGCCTGAACTCCTCACTTCAGGAGGCACTTTTCCGTTCTAGGAGGAGGACTGTGTCTCCCTCGACTTTTCCCAGTTCTCCAAACCAATATTTTCTCCTCGCCCTCAACCTTGAGAAGGAGTAGGGAAAGGAGGGGTCCTCTGTGTTTCTAGAATGTAGAAACTGCTGTCTCTGCACCTGGATCCAAAGAAACAGGGTGACAGAAGACCCCTCCCCCAAGTACAGTGCTCCAACCTGTACACTGGTCTCCAAACTCATTTTTTTCTACAGTAGAAACCGTTCCCAAAAAAATTGCAAACAAAATTGGAAGCCTGAAATAGCTGTCATCTTAGGGGCTCTGGTGGAAGCAGGGGTGGGAAGTCTTTCTTACCAGCTAAGAACTCAACGGCAGCTGATAGTCCTCAAGTTCACTGAGGCTCCAGAAACAGGTGTGACAAGCCCTAACTCAAGCGCGCACTCTACCATCGGCACGGCTGCTACTAAGGCAAAGAGACGGAAGAGATGAGGAGAACCTGCCAGGACAGTGCCCTTGAGGTTCCAGATGTAGGCACCTCCTGTCCCTGATCCTCAGCAGAGGATGGAAGACAACAGAGGAGGGAAGGTCCAGAAGTCAGTCATCATTGTCTAGGCTGTTCAGGGACCACACAGGGGCGGTGGTCAGCTGCCCAGAAAACACAACCACAACCCAGCAGCCTGCTTTATCTAACCCAGCACTTGATCCTCTGCACAACAGCTCTCTGTAAGGGACCTGACACTGCTATTCCCCATGCTTATCACTGAGGTACACATGGGTTGGTGGTCCCCTTAGCTCTAGTACCTTCTTTCTGGGGTGAACACGGTAATGGGCCCAGTCAGTGGTGGAGACCCAGAACCACCATGCGATCCCTGCTTTGAATCTTGTCTTGTCCAGGGGAGTTTTAGGTTCTCTTGGGACGGGTTAGCACTGTTGCTGTAACAGGACATCTGCAGAGACAGGTCTGGCCTATTGCATTCACCCTGCCTGCAGATGCTCTGGAAAATATGCAGGTTCTAGTTCTATTTGGAGGGTCTGAAACCCTTCCTGGGGGGCTCGGCCCTACAGTGTGGGGCTTCTGTCTGGCAGAGCATCTACAATGTCTCTTGGAACAGGTGCACCCCACAACATGAGGACAATGTGGGTGCAGGAGAGGCTAGTAGAAGAGTCATTCCTTTCTATCCTTGCTTCTTTGGACCCCACAGAGACCTTGGATTCAAGCTAGCTGGTTCAGGTCCCTTAGAAGCAGCTTCAAGAAGGAACTAGGAGCCAGGAGAGATGGGGAGGTGAGTGACTGTGGGGGTCAGCTGCATCGAGCTGACCAAGACCAAGGCCCAAGAAATACAATGCATAGCAAAAGAAAGCAGGCCTGGGCCAGGAAGAGACCCTGAAGGAAGAGTTCTCACTAGGTGAATTTTTTTATTAAGATTTTTTATTGTTTTACAAAATTTTCTTTCTCATTTTACAAAGCTCTGCCTGTTTCAGTGACAGAGGCCTTCTGAATGACTCACTTATGAATTGCCCAACAACACAGGACACCTACCCCCAACTCCTGGGCTCCTGTTCTCTCCAGCCTTCTGCCACTCTAGTTCCCAGGGCCTGCTTATGTCACACATGGTTAGTAAGAAAAACCTACTTCTTCAAACCTAAGATGCCTGCTACCCTATTCTGGCTTCCCTGAGGTTAGGGATAGTGTCCATGACAAAAACAAAACAAAATAAAGCAGCTGTGCTGTGCAGTCCAGAGAAGGGTCTGCCACAGGCTCTCCCTGGTCGGTGACCCAACAGGTCAGTTGCAGGAGTTGTTAAGACTTCATCCTGCCCCACACTCCAGGTAGAATGAAGCCTGCTATCACCATTTGACTTGTCAAGCCTTCTACCTGTGTTCCTGTGTTCTTTCATTCCATAGGAACTTCAAGGGCCGCCCTGTTTTCTCATCTGGAGGACAAGGCTGGAAGTGGACCCCTAAGGCGTGACCTTGTACACTTTAGAAAGAGGTCAGAACTGCACTACACGTGTGCAGGACTCCCCAGATGGCCTCAGCCTGCTCCAAGGTTGCCTAGGATAAACTGAGAAAATACAGCCTTCCACTTCCCAGCCCTGTATCCTCATGTGAGTTAGGAAAGTGCCCCAACAGAAGGAAAAGGGGGAAGGGACATTTCCATACTCTCATTAGGGAACAAAGCTAAAGGGGGCTGCTGAGGAAGCCATACCCGAGTGGGACGAGAGAAGTAGAGGAGCTGTGTGGACGTGCTCAGGATCTCAACTCTGGTCTGGCTAATCTCCAAAGCCAGGGGAGAAAGAGAAGAGGCATCGTCTGGGTGCGGCAGTGTCTCTGCTACCAGTTTACATATTGGCTCATCCCCTGTGGGTTAGAGGCAGCAGCAAACTCTCCTTCCTCTCAGGTCCTGGAACAGCCTGAAGTGATGCACAGAAAGAGAAAAGGAGGGCCAGAGAGGCTGCTGCAGGTGTGTCCCCACAAGCCCTCCACAGACAAAGCAGAGGTTAGCCAGGACTCTTGGGCCTGGAGGCTTCCTGCTGGCACTTCTCAGAGGACAGCGAGAGGTAGGAATAACTTAGGATGTGAACAGAAAGTCCTGGATGCTAACCGTTGCCTGAGGCCCTGTACACACACCCAGCTTAAGCTGGTCTCCACACTTCCTCACCAGGGAAACTACAGGCCTAGTTAAACCCGAAGATATGCACACATGTGAGTATGTATACACACACGCACGCACGCACACAGTGGCCCCATATCTCCAGCTGGGGCTGTGCCTAGATGTCATTATAATCAGTGATCCTGAAATAACTCACTACTACCTAGGCATGGTAGCACATTCTCTGCTGAGGCAGAGAAATTGCAGTGAATTCAAAGCTAGTCTGTGCTACAGAGTGAGTTCAAGGCTAGCCAAGTCAAGAGTCAGAAAGATGGCTCAGCAGGCAACAGCACCGCACCTGTTCTTTGATCCCTAGGAGAGAACAGACTCCCACATGCTGTCCTCTGACCTCCACATATACCCACATGCATACACACACTGACATGCAAATAAATGCAAAAATAAAAACCAAGCCCCTGCTAAGCCCTACCTTCTCTTTCCAAAGACACCAGTTGCCCCTTCTACCTTTGAACCACACCCTTCATCCTGGTTTCCTGCCATTCACACTGCAATTCCCTTGCACCACCCTCTCAGCCAGACTCCCCACTTCACCTCACCCTTTAGGTTGCCCTCCCTCTTCCCGGTCTTTCTCCTGTGGGAACCTTTCCCATCCAGAAACAAACATGGCTTGACCCTTAATGTGTCTGGAAAGACCTGATTTGATCTCTGCTCCAGAATAAGTGTTCTCCGGTCATCCATCCATCCCCCAGGTTCTGCACTGGAGCAACAGTGACCCTCACTGTCCCACAGTCAAGTCTCTGACCTAAATTTACCACCCGGTTCCCATCTATGCTCCCCTTATGTATTGATTGATGCATTGATGATTGATTTGAGACCAGTCTCTGTATAGCTCTAGCTGACCTGGAACTCGCTATGTGAACCAGGCTGTCCTCAAACCTCAGACTCATAGAGATCCACCCACTTCTGCCTCCTGAGTGCTGGACTGAAGGCACGCACCACCACACCCACTCCGCCCCGCCTTTAGATACTCTCGGCACATTTCCTCATCACCTGCTTGCCAAGCCTGTACCCAGTCAGTTTTGGGGACCAATAATGTGCTCAGACCCCCAAAGCTGGACCTCTGCCTTAGCCACTCTCTAGAACAGTGGTTCTCAGCCTGTGAGTTGTGACCCCTTTGGATACCCTGCATATCAAATATTTACATTATGATTTATAATACTAGTAAAACTACAGTTATAAAATAGCAAAGAAAATAATTTTATGGCTGGGGGAACTGTATTAAAGGGTTGCAGAGTTAAGAAGACTGAGAACCACTGTTATAGAATTCTACTCAAATATGTTCTAGAAAATCCTGGTGCACACTATATCCTCATTAAATACGCACTAAATTAATGGATGAGACAAGACACACAAGCGCTACATCTGAACTCTTTCTTAAACATTACATTTATCTATGTCTGGTGGGGTTGTGTAGGCATATGCCACAGCAAATATATGGAAGTCAGAGGGGAGTCTTAGGGAATCAGTTCTCTCTTTCCACTATGAGGGTCCCAGGGATCAAACTCACTCAGGGGGTCAGGTGTCTTAGTCAGGGTTTTCTGTTGCTGTGAAGAGACACCATGATCTTGGCAACTCTTATAAAGAAAATATTTAATTGGGGTGTCTCGTCTTACAGTTTGAGGTTCATTATCATCATGACAGAGAACATGGTAGCACGCAGGCAGGCATGGCGCTGGAGCTGAGAGTGCTACATCTTGCCAGCAACAGGAAGTTGACTATAATACGGGGGCAGTATCCTGAGCATAGGAAATCTCAAAGCCTGGTCACTCAGTGACACACTTCCTCCAACAAGGCCACACCCACTCCAACAAGGTCACACCTCCTAATAGTACCACTCCTTATGAGATTATGGGGTCAATTACATTCAAATTCCCACATCAGACTTGGAGGCAGATGTTGTCGGGGTTTCTCTTCTGCCTGGTTTCCACAATCGTTAATTCCCAAAGAAATCACACAGAGGTCTACATCAGTTACAAACTGATTGGCCCATTAGCTCAGGTTTCTTATTAACTCTTATAACTTATATTAGCCCATTATTCTTTTCTATATTAACCACGTGGCTTGGTATCTTATTTGGTGAGGCAGTCACATCTTGCTTCTTCTTTGGCTGGGTCACGACTGCAGACTAGGGCTTCCTTCTTCCCAGAATTTTCCTGTTCTCATTGACCCACCTCTGCTTCCTGTCTGGTTGTTCCACAAATACTTCCTGCCTGGCTACTGGCCAATCAGTGTTTATTTAAAATATAATTGACAGAATACAGACCCATTGTCCCACACCACTTCCACACTTCCTCCTCCTCCTCCTCCTCTTCTTCCTCCTCCTCCTCCTCCTTCTTCTTTTTTTTTAAACAAGAACTCTGAATCTAATATCCTTTGTTTAGCTTTTCTCCTGACCATTATCCATAGTGCATTTTTGGGGGATGTGGGCATAGTTTTCCAGGCTACTTCCTGCTAGTTTGGGGCACTGATAATCTTATGGGACTTAAAGAAAATTTAGGGGGGCTGGAGAGATGGCTCAGCAGTTAAGAGCACTGTCTGTTCTTCCAGAGGACTGGGTTCAATTTCCAGCAACCACATGGTGGCTCATAACCATCTATAATAGGATCTGATGCCCTCTTCTGGCATGTAGGTGTGCATGCAGAGCACTCAGACATAAGATATAAATAAATAAAATTTAAAAAAAAAAAGAAAATTTAGAATTATGATCAAGTCCTTACTGGAGTATCCTGTGAGGCTTGATCATCTCAGGCAGAAGTCTTGAATCTGTTCTGGATGTAGAACCCAGACATCTGGGCCATCTGGTTCTACCAGAGATTTCTCAGGTTGTCTTCCTTGATCAACCCTGATTTTTCTTAACTCAGAATGAATCCACAGCCTCTCATTTCCTGTGGAAACAAAAACAAATCCTCTTCTCCAAAGTAACATACCTTTTGACTTTCAATTTTAAAATCAAGGTATTTTAAAAATATTTATGTTTTATTAATCCAGCAGCATTTATATTTAAATGTATTTTAGTAGCTGTTGCTCCTTCTTCAGCTGTCAAGCAATTCAAAGACAACATATAATATACAGTATTTAGACTCTCTGTGTATTTTTCATCTTTGTGGCTTTATTTTAACCTCTATTTCTTTTATTTTTACTTTTAATTTTTGGCTTTTTGAGACAGGTTCTCTGTGTATCTTTGGCTATCTTAGAACTTCCTCTGTAGACCAGGCTGTCCTTGAACTCACAGAGATCCACCTGCCTCTGCCTCTCAAGTGCTGGGATTAAAGGTGTGCACCACCACACCCAACTACTCTCTTTTTTTCTTTTTTCTCCCAAGCCTACATATTTTTAAACACAGTAAACCATTTAGAGGTTTTTTTTTGTCTTTGAATCTATCTTTACTGATTCTCTCTCTTTTTCTGACCACATGAGTCTTTAATTTGCTAAGCAGTATGGGTAGGATTAAAGCCATGGCTTTGCTGACTGGATTCAGCCAATTCCTTAGCTTTCTGAGTTTCTAGCCTCATGGTGGAGATACTGGCTGTAGCCATGTTTATTGCCACAACTCTATGGCATTTCAAGGTCCCTGCCAGCAAGCAAGTTGTAGCAGTCTGCTCACAAACCACACTCAAATGCTCTGTAGCCAGACCTCCTACCTGAAAGAGTCAGAGTTTGCACTAAAGCTGAGTCAGGAAACCTCTTTTAAATGAGACACATTTGCCTCTAGCAAGCAGAGCCCACCTGAGAAAGTGCTGCTATCAGTAAGTCATGCTTGACTCTATTATTTTATGTCTAGAATTCCTTCCCAAGCTTTCTCAGGCTTTATGTGGATGCAGTTGTCCATGTGGGTGCCATTTGTTATCTGAGGTTTTTGTCTTGCCTGGTTCCCACAATCATTAAGTCCCAAAGAAATCACACAGAGGTCTACATTAGTTACAAACTGATTGGCCCATTAGCTCAGGTTTCTTATTAACTCTTATAACTTATATTAGCCCATTATTCTTGTCTATGTTAACCACATGGCTCGGTACCTTATTTGGCGAGACAGTCACATCTTGCTTCTTCTTTGGCTGGGTCACGACTTCAGACTAGGACTTCCTTCTTCCCAGAATTTCCTGTTCTCATTGACCCACCTCTACTTCCTGTCTGGTTATCCTGCCTATACTTCCTGCCTGGCTACTGGCCAATCAGTGTTTATTTAAAATATAATTGATAGAATATAGACCATTGTCCCACACCACGTGGCATGGCCCAGCTAGCTCAGTCAGTAGAGCATGAGACTCTTAATCTCAGTGTTGTGGGTTTGAGCCCCATGTTGGGTGCCAAATGAAGACTATTGCTTAATAGAAATCCCACACTAGCTCAGAACTGAGAAATAGATGGTTATTTATTTAGGGGTAAACACACAAATCAGAATCCTCTGCTGGAATGGAGATCAGAAACCAAAATCCACAACAGGAACAGAGAGAGGCTGGAAAAGAGGCCGAATACATGCTCTGCATCAGCACATTTAGTATAAGAGGCCATGCCCCAGTGGGCGGGTTACCACTACAGCAGGCAGACAACAGAATTACCAACAGAATCCTCCCTAAGCCTAAGTTTTCTTCTTTCTTTCTTTTTTCACTTGTTTTTGAGGCAGGATTCCACAAAGTGTCAGGCTAGCCTTGAATTCAAGGTGATCCTCCTGCACCTGCCTCCCAGGTAATGGGATTTCAGGCATATACTATGGCACTCAGCGAACCTTACTTTTCTTCTGTACCATGAGTGGCACTTGCTGTGATGTGAGGGTTTAGTAGAACTGTCATCCATGTACTGTGGCATTCAGTAGGTGCTTTAAAAACAGAAGCAGTGTGACTGTTCACAGGGCAGCTTCTGGAGTCCATCTGGGCTCTCATCCAGGCTCCTAGTCACCTAACTGCTTGACTTTGGGTGCCCCTAGGTGTGAGCCTCTGTCCAGCACTTATCATGACATCAGATGTGACCCAAGGTGAAGTCATGAGCAGGAGTGTCCGTGGGAGGAGCTGCTGTGGCCAAACTGCTATTCTCCACTACATTCCGCCTTGCCTGTCCCTGTGCCAGAGCAGGGTTACGTCTTTAAGGTTGCCTCTTCTAGCCAAGCACACACAGTCCTTTCTATTTAAGCATCCCTAAGGCAGTTCTAAACATTGGTCCTAAGAATGAGTGTCCAGGCTATGACTTTTTAATTTTTTATGTTCACTATTCACAATGTGCACTTGTAGGTCACAGGACAGCTTGCAGAAGTCAGTTCTCACCTCCTACCACGTGTGTTCTCAAGACACTGAGCTCCTGAACCTTCTGCTCCACTGGGAGTGCAGCTGGCTTTTTATCCACTCATCTTGCTTGGTTTTCGGCTTTTCTTCCTGCCAACATCAACCTTGGCTCCTCAGACACCTCCCTTGGTCCCTGCTGGCTTCTCATGGAGGCACTGGGATTTCCTTTCATGAGCTTGATGAGTTCGAGCTGGCTCTTCCCTGCTTTTTTGGTTTGTCAAGACAGGGTTTCTTTGAGTAACAGCCCTGAATGTCCTGGAACTCACTCTGCAGTCCAGGCTGGCCTCAAACTCACAGACATCCACCTGCCTCTGCCTCCCCGAGTGCTGGGATTGAAGGTGTGTGCTACCACCACCAGGCTCTCCCCTGTTTTTCTAGCTTACAGATACATCTTATGGGAACACTGTCATTCCCACCTTTCTATGAACAAGTACAGAGGACATAGATTTCTTTTCGATGTACACTTCTGAAAAGGGCTTTATTCCACCTTCATGAGACCTCCAATTCCACATCCTCAAACATGCTTCCTCTTTCTCAAGCTTTACCAGGTATCTGTGTGGCATCTTGGAACTCAAGATCCTCCTACCTCAGTCCCCCAGTGCTGGATTGCAAGCACGCACCATGTCTGCCTTGATGAAGTACCAGGAAATCTTTTCTTTTGATTTTTCACAACCATTTAAAAATGTACACTCCACTTTAAGAACCTCCGCCCTGGGATGGGATTGACATGATCCTTCCTATTCTATGAGCTAAGTGAAGTAAAACATGGCTGTTGTATATAAAATGTATCTAAAATGATTCATAAGTGGCGAGAAGATGACAGATTGACTAGCGACCTTGGCATCCAATGTACATGGTGACGGGTTCTCTGGAATTTCTTTGTGCTGTGTATATTCCAGATTCAGAGCCAAAGAGGCTGGAAACCCAGGAATTCCAGCAGACAGAGACAAACCCGCCCCCACCTAAGCCTGCTTCCTCCAGGCAAAGGACCAGAACACAGCCTGGCAAGACAGAAAACCTTCAGAGGACAACTTCCCTATTCTGACTGAAGTAATTTCTCCACACACACACACATACCAACCAAAGAGGAATAGATAGTTCCGACTTCCAGGTAAGCTATCTCAGTATTCCCCCCGATGGTATTACAGAAGACAGAGCAGGTGGCCTGTTTCACCGTCCATGCCCAGCCTGGACACCAACGGAGATCACTTGAGAAGTTTAGACATCCATGCTTACGCAGAAGGATTACAACTCTCCCTTTCTCTACTCACTGGGGTAAGTCAGAAGAAGTCAAGGGTGGAGTCAGCTCTTTTCCAGGGCAATGGCCACACACAGGACTATATCAGTGGGCAGTATGAGCCAGCACCAACAGTAAAACGAGGCACTGTCACCTTAAGAACCTGGACTTGTATTTTCACATTCTTCCCCTGCCACAGCAGTGTCAAAAAAGGCAGGAAGCACAAAACCAGTCACAGGGCTGGAGAGATGACTCAGACGTTAAGAGCTCTGGTTGTTCTTGCAGAGGACCTGGGTTCAGGTCCTGGCACTCACACATGGAAGCTCCCAGATGTTCCCAACTCCAGTTCTAAGGAATCTCATGCCCTCTTCTGTCCTCGGCAGGCACTAGGCATGTGAATGATGCAGAGACAGACATGCAGACAAATCACCCATGCACATAAATAAACAAACAAAGATTTCAAATCCAGTCATATGATTAAAAGAAAGAAGAAAATATCCAGGTTTCTAATGAAACTCATCAGACCCAGAACCCAGAAACTCTCAAACCGAATAGAAAAGGTAATCGAGCCGTGCCAACAGCATGACATCACACTACCTGACACAGTTTGTAGTGAGCAAGTGCGAACTGCAGACACCTTAAAGTGACTGAGAAATAGGAACTTTCGCTAGAGGCACAGAAAGCTGCAGGGAAAGCCCACAAAGATTTAAAATACTTTTAAACAGACATTTCAAAATAGAAAAAAATACAATAACCAAAATCTCAGCAGATAAACTCAATCCCAGGATGGGGTAAAACAAGAGTTGGTGACTAGAAAGTAAAATGATAGGAGCTATATGAGGGAGGGAGGGAGGGAGGGAGGGGGAGGGGGAGGGGGAAGACAGGAGGGAAGGGGAAGGGGAGGCGCAGGGGTAGAGAACAGACTGACCCACCAAAAATCTTTACAAAAAAACTAGAGAGCTGGCTCAGTAGTTTAGAGCAATGGCCACTCTTGCAGAGACCTGGGTTCAGTTCCTAGCACCACACTTTTCCTCACAACTGTCTATAACTCCAGTTCCAGGGATCCAATGTCCTCTTCTGACCTCCACAGGCATCAGGTATGCTTGTGGTGCACACACATACATGCAGAGAAAACACTCATACACATAAAATAAAATAAGGAAACATTTAAAAATTATATATAGGATACATGGCGTTTAACCCCAGCACTCAGGAGGTAGAGGTAAGTGAATCTCTGTGAGTTTGATGCCAGCCTGGTCTACGTAGTGAGTTCCAGGACAGTCAGAGTTGCATAGTAAGACCCAGTCATATACAGGATGGGGATCAGGAAAAGACCAATACCACACTTTCTCCCCAGAGAAACCTTGCAGAATCTAGATTGAACTACATATACATTGCTCTGGTTAGTTTAATCAACTTGATACAAGCTAGAGTCATTTGAGAAAAGGGACTCTCAGGTGAAAAATGCTTCCATCAGACTGGCCAGTAGGTATGCCAGTGGGGAATTTTCCCACTGAAGATTGATATGGAAGGACCCAGCTCGCAGTGGGCAGTGCCAGTCCTGGGCAAACCACAGAGAGTGTGGTCGCTTGAATGAGCATGGCCCCCTTAGGCCCTAGCTGGCAGAACTCTTTGGGAATGATTAGAAGGTGTGGCCTTGTTAAAGGAGGTGTGGCATCCAGTTAGCTCTCTCTCTCTCTCTCTCTCTCTCTCTCTCTCTCTCTCTCTCTCTCTCTCTAGGACTCTCAGTTACTGCCTAGCACCATGTCTTCCTGCTTGCTGCCAGGCTCCCTGCCATGATGGTCATGGCTCACCCTCTGAAACTGTAAATACCAAATAAACATTTTCTTCTATAAGCGGCCTTGGTCATAGTGTCTTCAGGGCAATAAAAAAGTAACTGAGATAGAACACAAGCCAGTAAGCACTCCTCTATAGTCTATACTTCAGTTCCTGCCTCCAGGTTCTTTCTCTGACTTCCTTCAGTGATGGAGTGTGGCCTGGGAGTTATAAGATAAAATAATCCTTTCCTCTCCAAGATGTTTTCACCATGATCTTCATCACAGCAATAGAAACTATGACATACACACAGATAAAAGCCGAAATCAGAAGCCAGACCATGGCACATGTTCACCTGTGGGGATACATGCATGTGAAGGTATGTGTGCATATTGTGCATGTGTGGAGGTCCAAAGGTGGGCGTCTTTCTTGCTCACTCTCCACTTTCTATTTGTTGGTGCAAGGGCTCTCTGAACCCAGAGCTGGCAATTCCTGCTGTCTGTCTAGCTTGCGCCAGGGGTCTCCTGTCCTGTCTCCTAAATCCTACCACACATGCCAGGCTTTCCCACGCCTGCTGAGGATCTGAACTCCAGTCTTTATGCTTGCATAGCGAACGCTTTATCCAGCGAGCCAGCTCCTTATCACAGGCATCGTTTCTGCTTCCACGGTGAGCAAGCCAGTAAGCAGCACCTCTGTGTCAGCTCCTGCCTCCAGGTTCCTGCCCTGACTTCCTTTGATATGAACAGTGGTACGGAAGTGGAAGCCAAAGAAACCCTTTCCTCCACAACTTGCTTTTTGGTTATGATGTTTCATCACATCAATAGAAACCCTGACTAAGACACACCCATACACACAAAATACATAGGTACAAAGAAGGAACATTGCCCACAAACAATTTCCTCCCAGTAACATATGTCTTTATTTTTCATATTTTGCTGGATAATCAAAACCTCAAGTGTACATTAAACAGAAATGGTGACAGTGGACATTGTTCCTGTCTTAAACAAGAATGCTCTGGGAGTTGGGAATGTCACTCAGTGGCAGAGCGCTCACCTCACACCCTCATGTACCAGCACTGCCTAAAGATGACAGCTTTTGAAATCTAGGGAGAGAATTCTAGAAAATGGTCCATGCCACCTAGGTTTCCAAAGTCATCACCTTCCCATGCTTCGCCTTAGCCTCTGCTGGATCTATAGGCGTGGACTCTTCTTCACTGATGATAAGAATCTGTGTTATAGCACACTTTCTCCTTGACTGATCAGTTTGCTGTTTTGTTTTGAGGTAAGGTCTTGCTTTGTGGGCCAGGCTGCCTGTAGAACTGTGACCCTCTGTCCTCAGCCGCCGCCTTCTTCTTCTTCTTTTTTTTTTTTTCGTTTTTCAAGACAGGGTTTCTCTGTGGTTTTGGAGTCTGCGTTGGAACTAGCTCTTGTAGACCAGGCTGGTCTCGAACTCACAAAGATCCACCTGTCTCTGCCTCCTGAGTGCTGGGATTAAAGGTGTGCACCACCAGCGCCCGGCTGTCCTCAGCCTTCTTAATGCTGAGAGCACATGCCATTGACAAGCCAGACTCTCAAATCCAGAGGGGTTTTTGTTGTTTGTTTTAGCTTTGGTTTTTTTTTTAATTTTATTTATTTAGTATGTATACAGTGTTCTGCCTGCATATATGCCTGCTATCCAGAAGAGGGCGCCAGATCTCATTACAGATGGTTGTGAGCCACCATGTGGTTGCTGGGAATTGAACTCAGTACCTTTGGAAAAGCAGGCAGTGCTCTTAACCTCTGAGCCATCTGCCCATCCCTAGCATTGGTTTTTTTGAGACAGGGTTTCTCTGTGTAGTTTTGGCTGTCTTGGAACTTACTCTGTAAACCAGGCTGGCCTTGAACTCACAGAGATCCACCTGCCTCTACCTCTTGAGTGTTGAGATAAAGGCATAAGCCACCAATGCTTGGCTAGAGTTTGTTTGGCTGTTTGTCTGCTTGTTTTATTAATTTCTTAAAGAAAAAAATTTGGAGAGATGACTCAGTGTGACGAACTCTTGCTGCTCTCCCAGGGGACCTTGGGTTCAGTTCCCAGCACCCCCGTCAGGTGGCTCAGCACCACCTGTAACTCCAGCTCCAGGGATCTGATGCCTTCCTACCTTGGCAGGCATCTACATGCATATGGTGCACACAGCTAGGCATATAGATGGGAAGACAGACACCAAATAAACATGTTCTTTTCTTAAATAAAACTTTGGCTCTACCAATCTCTTTGACTCTGTGGGGGGGGGGGCGATATTTCCACAGGGACTTCCCAGAACACGCTAAGTTCTACCAATCTCTTTGACTCTGTGTGTGTGGGGGGGAGGGGCGATATTTCCACAGGGACTTCCCAGAACACGCTAAGTTCTACCAATCTCTTTGACTGTGTGTGTGTGGGGGGGATATTTCCACAGGGTCTTCCCAGAACATGCTAAGGCAGCCTCATCCACTAACCAGGCTGGCTATGAACTCTCCTGCAGTTAAGAACCTTGAACGTAGGCTCCTCTTGTAAATGGGATTATAGTTCTGCACCCAGGCACATCTTATAACACTAATTTTTAAATTTCTCAGGCAAAATTTGTTTGCAGCAGCATCATCTCTCTATTTGAATTTATTTTTCTTCCTTAATCTACTTTTTCAATCCGCTAAATAATTTTCAGGCTTCCCTTGTTGAGACTGGCGCTCTCCCTCACACTACCATCAGTGTGTATCCAAACCTTCGCACCGACTCGAGCATCTTCAGTGCTCAGTTTTAAGCATTTTCATGGTTTTGTTACAATTTCCCTTTTGGCCCACGGGTTGTTGATCTAGGAATATTAGATCCCCAGCAGGTGGGACTCTGCGCACCTGTTCTGATGATTAATTTCATTAGGAACTCACTTCTGGCCAAGAGAGCTCAAGGGGAGAGAGACCCAGGGCACACTCGCAGCTTCTGGACCCCTGTGACAGAATGCAGCTCCTCCGGCGCACAACACTGAAGGTTGTTGCATAGATAGCCAAGGGCGATTTCTACAGGAAAGAAGGTTCTGGAGCTCCACCTTCACACTGACCTGGGGACATTCTCACTCAGCACAGGCTGGCAGAGACAACCTAGACACTCACAGGATGGCAAAACAGGGTCAGTAGCAGGAACAGTCCCAGAGAGGTTCCAAAAAGTTAGAGTTAATCGCTGCTTGAGTCAGATTCTAAGCAGTCCCAAGTTCAGGGCACTTTCTAGGGATCTTGAAGAGAACAGATGTTGTGAGGGATGAAGGTGGGAGCCTGCACCCAGCACTAGGGAAGAGGCAGAAGCACCTTGAGGGTTCACCTGAGAACCCAGAGAGACCAAGCTACAAGCGCCCTAACATCGACAAGGCTCCCCCTAAGTGGATGAAAAAATCCACTATTCATGTCTTTCTTTGTCTTCCTTTGACGCGGGTGCTGGGAGAGGGCAGGGGAAATGAGAAGACAGGGACTCGCTATGTAGCCCTGGCTGGCCTTGAACTTACTATGGTAGAGCAGGTCCCCCTCAAACCTCATCGGGGTCCTCTGCCTCCGGAATGCTGAGAGGCGTGTGCCACCATGCCTGACTCTGTTTTTCGGTACTGGGCTTTAAACTCCGGGCATATATGCACACTGAGCATCTGTCCAGCTCTTACCCATATCCCCAGCCCTTTTTTCACATTTTATGTTGACTGAGAGTCTCACTGTGATGCCCACTCTGGTCTTGTAGTCTAGACACGCTTTTGAAGAAAACTTTGTTTGTTTTGAGTATTAATTAGTGTGTAAGTGTGTGTGCTCACATGGCCCAGCCCTTGCACAGAGGACAACTTCTGGCAGAAAGTTCCTTCCTTTCACTGTGTGGGTCCTTGTCCTTGGGACTGAACTCAGGTCACCAAGCATCGGCACACATGCCCTTACCTACTAAGACATCTCACTACTCCCCCAACTAGGCAGACTTTGAACTTGTGATCCTCCTGCCTCAGTCTCTGAAGTAGCCTGTCCACACCACCAAGCCCAGACATTAATTTCATTTTTGCTAGAAAAAAAACATACTACTATTTGGAAGACAAAAACATTATATAAAGTCTTGATATCTCATCTAAGGTATCTAACATGTAACAAAAAATATTGCATTTGTGAAATTTTTGAAATTTTTTTACTTATAATCACAGGGTAAATATCAATAAAATCAGATTATCAGATAATCGGATATTGGTAGTAGCAAAAAGTTATTTCATAATAACTACCATGACTATGCTAAGGGAACAAAAAGAGACACACTAGGTGAGCAATGATCTATGGGTGAGCCCCAGCCTAGCCAGCATGAGTCACATCATAGTATTTAAAGGGGGCACGGAGAGGTGGCTCAGCAGTTAAGGGCACCTAATTCTGTTTCCAGTACCCATGTTAGACAGCTTGCAACCACCTGTACCTCCAGCCCCAGGAGGACAGACACACATCACATACCCCTACCACACACACACCACAGCACTAAAAACAATACAATGAATAGTTTTTTAAAGGGTAAAGGATGGAAGACGTAGAAGGAAATGGGGAGTAGAGAAGCAAGTAGAACTTGGAAAGTACGCTATCTTACAATCAAATGTCCTTGCACATACTTAAGAGCAGAGGGCACAAAGCAACTGCAAGTACAGACATGTAGTGGTCCCTAGGCTGAATGCACCATCCCAGGACACCTGTAACTGAAGCCAGCACCTTGCAGATGTCAATGTCATAAGGTTGGGCACCCTGCCTAGGCCAGTTTGGAAGTGTGGGGAAGCCTGTAATTGCGTGCATACTGAGCTAGCTCCTAAGTTGTGCAGATATTGTTAATAGCTCCGAGAGCAGATTCTGAATAGGCAGAGGGCTGGGTTTGGCTGGCGTTGAGCTTTGCAGGGCATGGATCATGAGAAAAGCGCATCTTGGACTAAGGTAACTTACAGACTGTGGGAGCTAAGCTAAGGAGAAAATGAGGGAATAAAAAGGATTGATTTGCTTTTAATTTTAAGACAACAGCTTTATGTAGCCCAAACTGAACTCAAACTCTTGATCCTCCTGCCTCAGCCATCTGGATGCTAGGATTACAGGTGTGTATCACCATGCCCAGCCCTGTAGCTTGCTCTGGCAGACTCATCGGATGCTTCTGTTGGCTTGTTAGAGTCTGAAAACCAGAATTGTAGAAAGAGATTCAGCGGGATGCTTGGAATGGAGGTTTTGGAAATACTTGGTGATAACAAGGTCTGAAACACAGCTAAAAAATGAGAAGCTGTGATGAGTTGAAAGACAATGGGCTAAGAAGCAGATGGGTCATTACCAGGGACTCAGTCTGAGCACTGGGAGAATCAGATGAGGCAATCCGTAGTGAGGGAGGGGCTGAAAGAACAAGGGTACCAACGGAGGAGCAGCAGAGGACCGCAGTCAGGAAGAGAATCCACACTAGCAGAGCCCGAAGAGAGGAGGAGAGGGGCCAGGGCCATCACCACACTCCACACTTCATCTCTCCAGTGTGCTGAGCCTGTGTGCTGCCTGCAGATCTGAATTCTCGCCTCCTTTGGTGATAGACCTAGAAGTGTAACAACAATGTGCTTGTCTCTAAAAGCTGCATCTCCAACATCTTTCAGTGAAGGACTAGCCAAGTGGGCTCGGGGTTTGAGGAGGACTTGCTTTGTCTTTGCTTCCCACTTGGGATCCGGATAGCAGGTCAGACTTTCAGAACAGCCTGGAAGGCAGGGAGGGAGCCATTGCATGTGGATTCCGCGGGTGCAGCCAACCCTGACATTCGGGCTCCTGATTCACCCTTCCACACTGAACATGCCCCCCCCCAACAGAGGGAAGCTCCTGGGAGTTCCTTCTCTGCCCTCAGAGGCACTGCCTCTGATCAACCTCTTCCCACGTCTCAGTTTGGCAATGTTTGTTTTCCTGCCCAGAGGAACCAGATTTTATTCACCCCACACCAGCAGCCAAAGCCAGGCTGTGCAAATAATAAGCAATTAATATTTGTCATAGTAAGCAAATAAAAACAAGAATTTCAATATTCCAAGTGGGAAAACCCCGACTGAACTGTCACATGACTCTTTCTGTTCCTACCAAGAAGACAGACACACCTTTATTTTAAAACACAGCATTTCCTATTCCTGGACAGGTTGCTGACCATCAAAGGCAGTCAGAGGCAACAAAGCTCCCTGAGTTCATCTAGCCCAGACTCACTGGGTGAGCAGTCTTAGAGCAAAGCCTCCCACCCTGGGGAGAGCAGAGGCCACAAGACTTACCAGAAGCTTCTGGGGAGGATGAGCCACCTGGGAGGGTTCCAGCGCCTTCTGTTTGCATTCATAAGCTGTGTTTTGGAAGAACTTGCCTTTAACTGGACCAAAGGACCTCCTCTGGTAGGCAGCCCGGGTCTGAATGTAAAGAGAGATAAGGGAAGCACCTGTGAGCCAACGAAGCCATAGACTTGAATTGGTTCTGGTGGCACAGGCTGTGATTTTCACTACTGAGAGGCCTGGATCACAGTTCCAGGCCTGGGCTACAGGGTCAGCTCAAGGCTTGGACTACAGGGCAGTCAGCTCAAGGCCTGGACTACAGTCAGCTCAAGGCCTGGACTACAGTCAGCTCAAGGCCTGGACTACAGTCAGCTCAAGGCCTGGACTACAGGGCAGTCAGCTCAAGGCCTGGACTACAGGGCAGTCAGCTCAAGGCTAGTCTGGGTAACTTAGTGAGACTCGGTCTCAAAAAGTACAAAAGGATGAGGGTATGATTCAGCAGTAGAGTGCTTCCCTACTGTGCAGAGACCCTGGGTTCCACCCCCAGTCCTGGGGAAAATGCAGACCAGAGCTGGCAGCACCAAAGCTACAGAGCAAGCTCTGTCCCCACTCTGGGGCCTCAGAAGAGAGCGCTCCATCAGGTCAGACTCAGGAGCAGGTAGTGTCGCAGGAACTACAAGTAGGAATTTTTTCCACCATAAATAGCATATCTGTGATTTTTTTATTTCTTTATCACACCTACCCACAAAACTCTAAGAACTTTTAAATACTTTGAAAATAAAAACAAGGCTAGGTGTAACTGCATGTGCCTGAAATCCCGGCACTAGGGAGACTGAAGCAGGAGGACCCTGAGTTCAAGGTCAGTATGGACTCACAGTGAGACCCTGTCTCAGAAAAAGGGCATGGAGAATACAGTAGCCATTCTAGGGGGCAGCTACGTCTGAGAGCAGGAAACAGCACAGGTTCAGAAGCAAAAGTGACCCTGGCCACAGGATGCCAACACCAGGGCTGGCTGGAGCAGACAGAGGGGAGTTTCCAGATGTCACTTTGCCAAAGTGTCTCTCATCTACAACATCCACATATCAGCAGAGCGGACAGGGGAGGAGCAGCTTCCCCAGGCAGACAAAGGAAGTAGTCACTGCCACATCAGCTATTTTAGAGTCTGTGGATTGTGTAGTCCTTTAGAAGGAAAAGAACCCCCTCCTACATCAGCAGGAGAAAGGGAGGAAGTGGCATCACTCACAGTGAGCTCCCAAGGCCTCGGACCCCAGCCAATTAACCCCAACTCAGCTGAACACATCCAGTGAGAATCTGCCACATGCCATGGCTGAGAACACAGAATCAGGCAGAGGGATGAAGACTGGACTCAGTGAACCTGAGCAATTGAGTGGGGATGGATGTGAGGGCAATGGGCAGACATCCCAGAGCGACAAATTCCACTGTGAGTGTGCAGAACCAGTGCTGCATCTAGGTTTGAAGGCAAAGAGACGAATGGGAACCAGGAGGAAGTGACTTGCACGCTTCTGCAGACACTCCCACTGCTCTTGACCATAGCCTGGCCTCTACTGTCCTGAGATTTGGCCCCTTGACCCAGCCACCCCCACTCTTCCTCTTACCCTCATATTGCCCTTCACTAGGAAGCCCCAGCCTCCAGTTCCAGCCTACTTTGAACCACTCCTCTGCTCTGATACCATCCCTGCCACCCTGGTGCCCCTGTGAGCAATACTACTGTGCTAATGGAAAAGGCACCCGCCCTTCCCTTTTCTGCCAATTGGCTGTGGTCCACGCACTGCCGCAGCAGTGTCTGAAGGTCACAGGTGCTTGTGCCACTGTGATGGCCTGCCTTGGGCAAGCCTGGCTTACTCATCTCACACCTGCACACCCACCATGCTTCCTGCTTCCTTCAGCCACATTCATGTTATGCTCCAGACATTCCCCAACCAACCATGATGACGACTCACTCGTCCCTGGAAAGTCCTGTTCTGGAAAACGGTTATTTATGCCGCCATTTAAAAAAGCACATTGTACCAACCTGAAGTCACCGTGTTGGTGAGGAAAACAAAATATGCATTATGGACAACTCATACTTCCCATGTTGTGTGTTTCCAAAGCATTTAAATTCAGATTTTTAAGTTTGCTTTACTTCTAAATACTTAATGTTTATTACACTCGAATCTATGAGATGCTGAGCAACAAGAAATCTGCAAGGACAGCTCCACACTATCTGTTTAAGATAGTGGTGGCGCACGCCTTTAATCCCAGCACTCAGGAAGCAGATGCAAGCAGATCTCTGTGCGTTTGAGGCCAGCTTGGTCTACAAGAGCTAGTTCCAGGACAGGCTCCAAAACCACAGAGAAACCCTGTCTCAAAGAACCGAAAGAAGAAGAAGAGAAGGAGGAGGAAGTGAAGGAGGAGGAGGAGGAGGAGGAAGAAGAAGAAGAAGAAGAAGAAGAAGAAGAAGAAGAAGAAGAAGAAGAAGAAGAAGAAGAAGAAGAATCTTTATTCTGCAGTCATTGTAGCCACCTGTGATAGGTGCATTATCATGATTCTCATCACAATGATGCATGAAAATAACAATAAAACGTTAAGTGACCTCCCTCAGGTTACACAGCCAAACTACAGTTAGGATTTGTACTTGAGGGCTTCTAAGTCCAGTCTTTCCATTTTATCATCCAACCATAATGTGCCCAGCATAATGTACACGCCTGTCATCCCAGAGGCCAGCCTGGTCTCCACAGTGAGATGCTGTCTCAAATAACAAACAAAGGAACTGAAAAGAACTGGAGAGATGGCTTGCTGCTTTTGCAGAGGGTCCAAGTTCACACCTGTCCTTCTTCCGGGGATCTGATGACTTCTGAACTTCATGGCACCTGCACTATGTGCATATACTACCCCACATACATGTATATACATGGTTAAAATAGCTTTGTCTATACATAGTTAAAAAACCCTTAGTTTGTTATATTTCACCAGTATTAAAATAAAATAGAAGAGGATTTAATATTTTTGTATCTTCTATATTGGGTCTCAGGAAAGCATAGTCTTGAGCAAATCCATCCCATTACCCTTCATTTTGCAAATAAAGTTTATGAGAACATGGCCACACACTTCCGTTATTTGTTGTCCATGATCCTTCACTCCAGCCTGTATTCTATATACTCACAGACACAGATGGCGCCGAAAGTGTAAAATTAAAATATTCACTCTCTGACCTTTACAGAAAGATTGCCAACACTTATTCGGTAGTAATGGTTCTTCATTTCTCAGATTTACTTATTAACTTTTAAGAATTAAAACATAAGCCAGGCAGTGGTGATGCATGTCTTTAATCCCAGTACTTGGGAGGCAGAGGCAGGTGGATCTGTTCAAAATCAGCTGGTCTACAGTGAGAGTTCTAGGACAGCCAGGGATACACAAAAAAAACCCTATTATAAAAATACCCAAACAAAAAATATTAAAACATATTTATGTGTGTGTATTTCTAAATATACAAACACAACTTGTTTGGTCTGTTTATGTATTATGCATACATATATATATATGCACACACACATATATATATATGTATATTATGTATGTTTTCAGGGTCGCCCATTGTTGTTGGGTAATGAATTGGTGAGCTCTTTTTTGGGGGTAGTATTATCAGACCAAATAGGAATATTTCTTTTAAACTGTATATTATATTATATGCATATGTATATGTGTACATATATGCAGACTTATCTGTATTGTAAGTAATTTCATATAACTAGACAATAATATGATTCCTATAGCTCTTCAGACAAGATTTATTTTCATTTTTCATGTGTGTGGGTGCTTCCCCTGCACACTGTCTATTCACCATGTGGACGCAGTGCTGAGGAGGCCAGAGAGGCATCAGATCCCCCGCGACTAGCCTTTCGGTTGCAAGCTGCCATGTGCCTACTGGAAGCCCAGCTGTGGAACTCTGTAAGAGTAGCCATCTCTCCAGCCCCAAACAATGCTTCTTAATTCTGGCTTCTGACAAGATTCAGATGGAAAAATCACTATTTTTCTCCTTTTTAGCAGCCAATGAAATGCCTTCCCAACCCATCCCAGAAAAACAAAATCAGAACTCGGAGTAGGACTAATGAACGTGTCAATGTTTTAAAGCTTCTTCACCTGTGCATGGTGAGTACATCAGTTATTGCAGCATCCAGGAGGCAGAGGTTCAGGGCCAGCCTCCGCTACCTAAAAACAGACCCGATACTCCCTAGACAAAGTCACTGCTTGGCAGCAAAAGGCAGGCGCACACAGAATACAAAGTAAAGTGAAATCCTGCTGCTCTGTTTTCACCCACAGAAGGACGCCACTACTGTCGGTTCCCCCAATCAGAAGACATGCCCATTTTAGTTTGCTTTCTATTGGTATGATAAACATCATGGGAAGAAAGGGTCTGTGTGGTTTACACATCCCTGGAGGTCAGGGCAAGAAGTGGAGGCAGAAACTGAAGTGGAGCAATGGGGGCTGCTTTTTGCTTGCTTCCCGTGGCTGCTCAGCTTGCTTTTCTCATACACCACCAGGACTACCCATAGCAAGCTGGGCCTTTCCATACCAATCTTAATTTTAAACAAACATGCCCCACAGGCTTGCCTAAAGCAATCTAGTGGAGGATTGCCTCAGTTGAGGTTCCTCTTTCCAGGTGGCTCTTGCCTGTGTCTAGCTGACAAAAAACCACCCAGGACATGCTCTAAGTAACAGTTTTCTTCTGATACTCCTTAATAGTTTGAGTGCTTAAAATTTTTTCATTGATTATAGGTTTGACAGAAGGTTTGGTATATTAAGCTAAAATTTCCTTATGCCCCAAGGAATTCACTTACATCACATTTTAAATAATAAAAATAACTTGTTAGGGTTTTTAAAATTACAGATATTAAATGTTTATTGAAGAAATATTAAAAGATGCAAACAAACAAAATAGAAGTATCACCCACCATCCTCCCACCAAAATCTGAGCACAGCACACCCACCAATGGCAGAGCTGATAGTGCTCTATCCCAGCGACACCAATCTGAGCACAGCACACCTACCAATGGCAGAGCTGATAGTGCTCTATCCCAGCGACACCAATCTGAGCACAGCACACCCACCAATGGCAGAGCTGATAGTGCTCTATCCCAGCGACACCAATCTGAGCACAGCACACCCACCAATGGCAGAGCTGATAGTGCTCTATCACAGTGACACCGAGGTTCACTTAGCAGCGTGCCTCTTTCAACCACTATCACCAGCTAGCTTGTCAGGGTCTACAGCTGGCTACTTACTGGAGCATCAGCACTGACAATGTGCCAGTCAGGTAGGCACTCACAACAGCCAACTGCATGCACCATATCTCACACTCACGAGGGCCGAGATAATCCACAGCTGAACAGATAACACTTGAGCTGAGTGCAAACCCCTCCCTCTCCTGCTTAAGCTGTATACACTGTGTGGCTCTGATGTCCCACACCCATGTACAAGCCCTAAGCACACACATGTGCCCAGACATGCATATAAGTAAGTTCACCAAAACTGTTTGAGGCAACAAAGCCTGGGGAAGTATTAGTTCAAACCAAGTGAAATTAATATTTTTGCATAACAACTGGTCCCATATTTGTAAGCCCAAGAATGTATATGTTGGGCAAACACGCTGTGGAAGACAAAAGTCCTAACTGGGGATGCACACTCCAGTTTTGTGAAATGATTTTTTTTTAAATGAGTCAGACTGGAAGCTGCCTGTCCATCCTCTCAGTACCCAAAGACAACTTGGAGCCCTGCCCTCTTTGACCCCTACCATCTACCAGCTCATACCTTTAGCTCCCCGAGCCTCATTCCTGGAGTTGGACTCTGCAGATCCTCAACTTTGTTCTCTCTTCTGCCCAGTTATCACTCCCTTTCTCTTCTCAGCCTTCCTATGACCTGTCACTCACCACCAGGCTCCCACCTTTCCCAGACAAAACCACACGTGCTTCCCATGCCCTCCTTCTGCTCAACTGACAACCCTCGGGTCTTCTCGAGCCCTCTGCTCCTAAGTGGTCTCTCCTACTCTCAGAACAGCCTTGGCCCCACCTCCCCTGCTATGCCCCTCCTTACTCTCCAACAACACTCCAGTCTTTCGGTGATGCCACTTGTGAACTCACTAGCTCTGCTTCGTTTCATGCAACAAATACGTGCCAACTCTGTTAACAAATGTTCTCAGGGGAGCCTAAAAAGTAGATAGCAGAACACTCAGAACCACAAGTAGTCCAAACTGCAGCCCAGGTCTAGAACAGCAAATCAAGCCAGATAAAATTTGTTATAAGCCCCCCCCAAAGAGAAAGGGGGATCACCAGTAAGCAAAACCTTTTATTCCTGAGCTCATCTTTGCAGAAGGTGGTGACTCAAGCAGAGGAACAAGCAGGGCTTGACAAGACAGCCCCGTGCAGAAGGGCACTGGCTGCTAGGCTTGGCCACCTGAGTTTGACCCCTGGGACCCACACAGTAGAAGGAGAATAGACTCCCACTGGTTGTCCCATAAGTTGTTCTCCACACCTATGCCATAGTGCACACCACACACACACACACACACGTACAATCACCGTGCTGTGGTTTCCCTTCTCTATAAAGTCTGCTAATCTAAACAATGAATTTACCACAGCCAATAAACAGACCCATTAAATGAATGAGGACTGGCAACGCAGGTGTAACTAATTGAAATCAAAATACTTTCAAGGTGCCCCACGTGGAAGATGATATTCTGGGTTCTCTAAATTCCCAAAGAGGCCTGTAAGATGATTCAGTGGGTAAAGGTGCTTGCTGCCAAGCCTGTCAACCTGAGTCTGGAGTTCAATCCCCAGGACCAACACGGTAGAAGGAGAAAACTGGCTTCCAAAAGCTACAGAGAGAGAGAGAAGGCAGGAGAGGGAAAGCATTTTTGCTTTGCTCAGGATTGTCCTGACTCTTTGGCAGTTTGAGTGTAGTCGTCTTGGGATGGGGAGATGGTGGTTAGAGTGCTTGGTGGGTGGCCCACCTATAACTCCCCTGTTTCCTTGGAAGGTGGGGGCTGGATCCCTGGGAGCAAGATGGGCAGCTAGATGAGCATTCAGAGAGCTCCGTGTCCAACTGAGACGCTGCCTCAAAGATAAGGTGGAAAGCAACCAAGAAAGACCCCTGCTGGCGGCCAGTGGTAGTGCATGCCTTTAATCCCAGGACTTGGGAGGCAGAGGCAGGTGAATCTCTGTGAGTTCAAGGCCAGCCTGGTCTACAAGAGCTAGTTCCAGGACAGGTTCCAAAGCTACAGAGAAACCCTGTCTCGAAAAACCAAATAAATAAATAAATAAATAAAATAAAAAACTTTTTAAAAAAAGTAGAGTAAGTTTGTTAATTTAGAATTAAACCACATCCTTGGAGTAAAATTTTCAACTTGGTAAGTTACTTTGTCTGCATTAGAGATGAGCTGCCACACAGGAAATTGTGTCCCTGACTTAAAGAGAAGAGTGGAAAGAACATAAACCACAATTAGTTAACAGGGTGTTGGCTTATCCTCACTGTAATGGTCTGTCCTGTCCCTTTAAGAGACAAGCCCTGCCCACTTCCCCGTCTGCTGAGACAAGCTGATCTTCCTTCTGCTTCCAGCCTGAGCTCCCTCCTTTCCATCTCTCTCCCGAAGAGGTCGCTGCTGCCATGGCTCCTCTCCTCTCCTCTCCGGCCCTGTTTCTCTTTCTCTCTCTCCTCTCTCTCTTCCCCCCTTTTCCCTTTCCCTTCCATAAATCACTAAATAAATACCCACTGTCTCTGCATGGCGTGCCTATCCGTCTCTGTGCAGCTCCCTGCCTGGGACTCCCTGGCCCTCGTGATACGCGGGCCACTCGGGGAACCACAGCGTTTCACCACCGCAGCTCCTCACGGCCCGCTGCTCACTGCAACAACTCGGGGAACTTTTACCATAACCCTCACAAAGCGTCATTCATTAGGAACACAAGCAGCAGTGCCCGACAAGACAGGCTGAGCAGAAGGCCAAGACAGTGTGCATTGTTAGCCGGGAAGGGAAAGCTCAACACCTGAGAGAACACACTGCTAATATCCAATTAATATTGTATATTTTCCAGGTCTGAGTACTTATCAAGGCTATTATACTAAGCTAGAGGTTGTATTCATTGAATCTCCTGTAGTGCCTGCACTATGGGACAGTACACAATCCAGGAACTAAGCTGGAGACTTAAAAACACATGCACACAGACAGACAGAGACACAGGCACATGGGTCATCCTTGATATAAGAGTGCCAAGTTTATTGTGCTCCAGGGAAGCTTATATAGGGATCCTTAACTGATAGCTACGTCCAGCTCTTGGGATCTTTCAACTGCAGGCCTCATCAGAACCCACTCCCCTGCCATTAAGGTCTCGTGCTCAGAGCAGCTGCAGACACAGGTGTTTTGCTTGGTTCACCCCAGCAGGTAAAGGGTCTGAGGCAGGAAAGAAAGTCAAGGGGCCTGGGGACGGCAGCCCCCAACAATCTCCCAACTTCTTACTTAGATGTCTCAGAAAGAAGAGACATCTGATGGGGAATGTGGAAACCAGGAAGGTTCTATATAGGGAGGGAGAGGGAGATAAATACAGAGAAGATGTAAGGAACAGAAATAAAATCAATCACCTTTCCTGTGAGCACACAACGAAGGGTCCTAGTGCTGTTGTACCTGGAAGGACTCCTCCCCAGCTTCCCTGCACCCGAGGCAAGAAGGAAGCATGTGTTATAACAGTGGTATTATTAATGTTAGTAATACAGGCAAGAGCGAGTTTGGGTAGCAGGCGTCTCGTTGGTTACTGCGTGGTGCAGCTATTTAGGGAAAGTGAGAGCATGCACCAAGTTAAGCACAGAATCGCATGTGACCCAGAAAGGACCTTAGTTATAAGCCAAGAGAACATGTATTTACAAAACAAGAAGTTACAGGGTAAGGCTGTAGAGATGACTCAGAGGTTAAGAGGAACCAATTCCCAGCACCCACATGGCAGGTCACAGCCACCCCTAACTCCAGTTTCAGGAGATCTTATTCCCTCTTCTGGCCTCTGAGGGCACCAGGCATACATGTGCTACAAATACATACATGCAGGCAAGACACTCACACACATAAAATCTTTTAAAGTTATACACTACTGTTCACATGCACAGTAGTCTTACTAACCAAATGTAGAAATGACCTACGTGTTCACCTGACAGGTACACAAAGTGCACGAAATACTGTTCAGTCATAGACAGGTGCAGGGCAGGCTGCCCTTCTCCGCGGATGACCCTTGAACCATAGTCAGGAATGCAGGCGGGCTGCCCTTCTCTGCGGATGACCCTTGAACCATAGTCAGGAATGCAGGCGGGCTGCCCTTCTCCGCGGATGACCCTTGAACCATAGTCAGGAATGCAGGCGGGCTGCCCTTCTCCGCAGATGACCCATGAACCACCACAAAAAGTGAAAGAACAGAGTTCTGCGAATCGTCTGAGTCTATTTCTGTGGAGTACAGAATAACCCAAACTCTTGAACACACATGAAAGCTGGCTCCTATGTACACAAAGAGTAGACTGATGGCTTTGCTGGGGGCCGGAAGGACAAGAGGAGAAGAGGAGGTGTTGACAATTCAGGGCTTATTTTTGAATTAATGAAATGTTTTAGTGAAGTTTATGAAACATTACTTCTTGTGAGTGCATATTTAAAAAAACACTGAACTGCACATTAAAGTATTGTATTTCTAATTATTTGTATGCATGTGTATCTGTGTGTGCGCATGTGCACGTGGTGGTTTAAATGAGATGTCCCCCATAGTCTCAGGCATTCAAATACTTGGTCTGCCTCCCGACACCCTTGCACTCTCTCTGCCTCCAGATGCTGCTCCATCACCATGTTGTCTGAGGGTTTCTGTCTTGCTCAGTTCCCACAGTCATTAAGTCCCAAAGAAATCACACAGAGGTCTACATTAATCATAAACTGACTGGCCCATTAGCTCAGGCTTCCTATTAACTCTTATAACTTATATTAACCCATTATTCTTAACTATGTTAGCCACATGGCTCGGTACCTTTTTCAGCAGGGCAATCACATCTTCCTTCTTCTGTGATTGGGACAGGACTGGGGAGGAATGGTCTTCTCCCTTCCCAGAATTCTCCTGTTCTCATTGACCCTCCTCTACTTCCTGTCTGGTTGTCCCGCCTATACTTCCTGCCTGGCTAATGGCCAATCCGCATTTCTTTAAAATAAAATTGACAGAATATAGACAATTGTCCCCACCAATCACCGTGCCTGCCCGCTGCCCTGCCATGCTCCCCACCATGGTGATGATGGACATCTATTGCTCTAAAACACCCACAGTGCTCTCTCTGCCTCCAGCTGCTGCTCCATCACCATGCCTGCCTGCTGCTGTGCCATGCTCCCCACCACAGTGATGATGGGCATCCATGGCTCTGAAACAGTAAGTCCCAAATAAACCCTTCCTTCTATAAGCTACCATGGCCATGGTGTTTTATCCAGCAATGGAAAAGTAACTGCAATAGTGAATGATGGTGCAGTACCCTCAGAGACCAGCAGAGGCATCAGCTCCCCTACATGTGGAGTTACAGATCTATGTAAGCTGCTGGACCTGGACCCTGAGAACTGAACTAGAGTCCTCTTCAAAAGCAGTACATGTGCTTAGCCATTGAGCCATCTCCCCAGCCTCCAAACTGTACATATGGTATATGGTATGCAAAATATACCATAGCTTTCTTTTAAAAGTTAGTAGATGGAGCCAGATGGTGGTGCTGCACACCTTTAATCCCAGCACTTAGGAGCAGAGGCAGATGGAGCTCTGTGAGTTCAAGTCCATCCTGGTCTACGTAGTGAGTTCCAGGACAGCCAAGGCTCTCTAGAAAGACTCAAACAGTCTCAAAACAAAACAAACAAATTAAAAATGTTAGTAGATGAAACACATTCTAAAAAGAGAAAGAAAGAGAGTTGGGGTAGATAGCTTCATTATTGTTGTAAGTCATAGACCACCATGCAACTCTGTTCCAAAAGTCCTGCGTTTGGGTGGCCTCAGTGGGTGAAGTGCTTGTCATAGAAGCCTGGTGCTGTGAGTTCAATCCCAGACCCATAGTGGAAGCAGAAAACCATCTCCTGAAAGTTGTCCTCCGACCTCCACACAGAAGCCACAGCACTCACACACATATCATACACATACAAATGCACACATATAAACATGCTTTAAAAAAAATCCTCGCCAGGCGGTGGTGGCGCACGCCTTTAATCCTAGCACTCGGGAGGCAGAGGCAGGTGGATCTCTGTGAGTTCGAAACCAGCCTGGTCTACAAGAGCTAGTTCCAGGACAGGCTCCAAAGCTACAGAG
>JAQHUG010000236.1:164540-185047 GCA_028555095.1 Dicrostonyx torquatus | reverse complement strand
TGGACCTTGGTAGCTCAGTCCCTTGTTCTGATGTGAATGTGGGTCTCTGGCTCTATCTCCATCCATCATGAGAAATTTCTATGGTGACGATCTTCTTTTTAAAAAATATTGTTTTATGTGTATGATTTGTCTGCATGTATGTCTGTGCACTATGTGCATGCCTCCTGGCGGCAAAGGCCAGAAGAGGGCGTTGAAGTCCCTGGAACTAGAGCTGCAGATGGCAGTGAGCCAGAATGTGAGTTTCAGAGGATTAAACCTGAGTCTTCTGGAAGAGCAGCCAGTGCTCTTACCACTGAGCCAACTCTCCATCCCGCCCCTGCTATCCTGGTGAGGCCTCTCTAAGTATAATCAATTATGCAGTTTGCTACAAGGCAAAGAACATAGGACTTAGGGACAACTGGACCCAGGTCCAATTTTTAGTTGACTACTTGCTTGGTCTTTGTCTTTGAGAGATTTGAGCTCTTGGGACTTTTAACTGCCTCATCACCAAACCTGGGACACCACCCCCTGAGTTACAGCAGTAACAATAAAGTTATACCAGTGGAGCTTTTAGCTTATTTCCTGCAACAGGACTGAGAGCCAAGTCAGGGCAACCTGGGAAGAATGGGGAGCAAGTGCCCCTGAAGTCTAACAGGCTGGTGAGAGGGCGTGTAGGCCAGGAAGTTTTTAACAATGTCTGGCATGCAACGTGGGCTTGCTACAGTTTGATACGGTTTATCTCCAGAAAGTGCATGGCATTGGGAGGTAGGAGAACCTTTAAGAGGTAGGGCGCAGTGGGGAGTAATTAGGCTGGATAGGACTAACACCCCTCTTAAAGCGCTGAGTTGGGAGTGTTAAAGAGCAAGGCCATTCTGGATGGTTTGCCTAGGCCACAGAAGAAGAAAAAAAGATAAAGATGAAAGGGAAGACTGCTGCAGGAGCTCTCTCTCTCTCCTTCAGCCAATGGCTTTTAAGATACCAGCCCACTGGGGCGTGGTTTTCATTTTAAAAAGCGGCGGCAGCTCTCTGCTCGGTCTCTCTTGCTTCCGGCCCTTGTTCTGACTACTAGACTCTGTTTCCTGTTTGCGACCAGAGGACTGTGGTTTGGGACATTGATCTGTAAGTTTTATCCCCTCCAATAAATGACCCACTTTTTGATCAAACTGGTGTAAGATTGTCTTGCGTCATTAGAAGACAGACTTGCACATACGACTTCTCCTGGGCAACCCTTGGTAACATGGGCCTCAGCAAACAGGCATTGAGGGAGCTGAGTGCTGGCCACACACATCCCTGCCCTTGAGGCAGGAGCTTTCTGGGAGTGTAGGGGGATGGATGATACAGAGTGAAGAAGAGATCTAAGTTTTCAGTAAGGTTCAGAACAAATGGAACTCTGCTTCAAAGAGCTGCTGCAATGGGGGTCAAGGACCAGGACAAGTACCTGAGATAGGCCAGAAGGCATCCACAAATCAAGGAGAAGGGCCACCAAGGCTCCCTAGGGAAACAGCTGGACTGCACACTTGCCACCAGGTGTGATGGGATGCCGGAGAAGCCAGCAAGTCGCCAAGGAAAGCTGTGCCTCTATGGTCACAATCCATCCCTGAAAAAGTCTTAACTGGAGTGGTGACATCCCCATGTCAGAAAGAGCATTATGGAGATGTCAGAGAGTATGATGGAAGCCGGCAAAAATGAAACCACAATGTAGCAAGAGTGGCCAGGACACAGTGGAGGTGATGGGACAGCCATGAGGAAGGAAGCTGAAGAGGCATAGCCACTGACTGCAGGATGGACAGACTCAATACAGATGAGAAGGCCCATTCTTCAACAGAAACTAGGTATGGCGGCTTTCGTTACTGAGACTGCAGTCAGGGCCCCTGTCCCTACCCACTCCTGAGCACACTCGCCAGGGAGCACCTGCTTCTCAGACACCTTGTTCTCCCTGACTGTTTATCAGAAGACAGAGTCAAAGCTGTTCTGACAGCTGTCAAACACAGCATTAGTCCTGCCTGCCGAACCCAGATGCTCAATCAAAAGGAAGGGCAAGGGTCTCTATCTACACAGACTGTACCCACTCCTGCATGAGTACCCCCTCTCAGGAGTCCAGTCAAAGGCAGGGAGCAAGCCTCTCCAGGTCTTTTAACTAGTCAAAACCCACTGTGGCTGAAATCAACAGGTAAAAGATATTGGAGGTGATTTGGGAGAAAGGGCGCACTTTTTGAGGCAGAGTCATGCTACATAGCCCAGGCTGGCTTCTGCATAGCCCAGACTGGCTTCAAACTCTTGCTTCTGCCTCCAGAGTGCTGCCATTTCAAGTGAGCAACACCACACCCAGTTCAGAGGTGATTCTTTTTAAAAGTATATGTATCATGTGTTTCTATGTGTGTGCCAGATGTGTACAGGTGCCTATGGAGGTGAGAATAGGGCACTGGATCCATTGGAACTGGAGTCACAAGCAGTTGTGAGCACCCAATGTGGGTGCTAGAAACCAAGACGAGAGTCTTCTGCAGGAGCAGCGAATACTCCTAGCTGGGGAGCCATTGGTCCAGCCCCTCAAAAGCTACCCTTAAGGACTAGGGTGTGAGAAGGGTGGGGATGATGCTAGCAAACATAAGACTCTTACACGCTTTAGCTGTTTTCTAGCTCTACTATGCAAAGCAGCCCAGTCAGAGACAGCCGGGGTCAGAGTAATGTCTCCTGGCCCGCCACGTCCCGATCCACTGGACTAGGATACAATAGGCCTGGGGATGGGGGGAGTGCTAAGCAACTTACCTTAAAATAAATTCTCTAGATTGGTCCAATGTAATCAGGTGGTTCTTGGAAATAGAAGAGAGGGCAGAAAAGAGGATTTGGAAAGTTGAAGGCTGATAGTAAGATAAACATAATGTGAAATGAGACCTCAACCGTAGCTGCTGGTGAGACAAGAGGGTCCACCAGCCCAGGGAGTGAGGACAGCCCGAAGAAGCTAAGGCAAGAAATGGGGTTCTCCAATCTGGGCCCCTTTGTTCCAGCCCCGGGTGGGCAGCGTCTAACGTGCAGAACTCATGTGTCATTTAAGCCACTGTGCTACAGGCAGCAAAGAAAAGTAACACAGAGCTTGTGACAACATTTAAGGAAAAATATTTTTTTGTTTGTTGTTTTGTTTTGGGGGTTTGGGGGTGTTTGGTTTTGTTTCTTGTTTTTGTTTTGTTTTGTTTGTTGTTTTCGGTTTGTTTGTTTTGAGACAGGGGTTCTCTGTGTAGTCTGGCTGTCCTGGAACTCTCACTGGCCTCAAACTCAGAGATCCACCTGCCTCTGCCTCCCTAGTGCAGAGATTAAAGGCGCCCTATATGTATATGGGTGCTTTGCCTTGCAGGTGTTTGTACCACAGGCATGCAGTGCCTGCAGAGGTCAGAAAAGTCATTAAATTTCATTAAACTGGAGTTACAGACAACTGTGAGCTGCCATATGGGCACAGGGAATTGAACCTGCGTCCTCTGCAAGAGCAGCCAGTGGTCTTAACTGCTGAGTTCTCTCTTCAGTCCTCCAAACCATGAACACCTTTAAGCTCCATATACCTCTCCCCATGGGCTGGCCTATGAGAGCAAGGCCTGGGAAGCTAGACCTGCAGCTTCAAGCTGAGCCCCTGAGCATGGTTTTTCTCTAAGACAGGAACTAAAGCATCCAGACCAAAGAGAGGGCTTCTGAAACTTTCTGTTGGAATATCCTTTTTGCCTAAGAAAGTTTTGCATGGTTCCAGTTAAAAAGGTGTTCTTGTTAGGTTTCCGCTGCTATGATGAAACACCACGGCGATAAACAACTTTACACGGCCAGGTACCAGTCCATCACTGAGGGAAGACAAAGCAGGACCCTGGAGGCAGGAGCTGATGCAGAGGCCATGGAGGGGTACTTGCTCATCAGGGCTTACTCAACCTGCTTTCTTATTGTTCCCGGGACCACCAGCTCAGGGATGGCTCCACCCACAATAGGCTGGACCTTCCCACGTCTATCCCAATCGCTTCTTGGCCTTTTGGCTAAGATCAAGTGAAGAAACTGTCCCACATAGGCTTGCACACAGACCAATTTGGTGAGGAAACTTTTTTTTCAAGACAGGATTTCTCTCTGTAACAGCTCTGGCTATCCTGGAACTCTTTTTGTAAACCAGACTGGCCTCCAATTCACAGAAATCTGTCTGTCTCGGCTACCCAAGTGATGAGATTGGAGGGTGTGTCACCACCACCACCCGGTTTGGCGATGGCACTTTTTAAATCAAGGTTTCCTCTTCCTAAATGACTCCTTACTTGTGTCAAATTGACATAAAAAGTATGTAAAATGGATACATAAATCAAAGATTTAGTCAGGCAGTAACAGCAGATGCCTTTAATTCCAGCACTCAGGAAGCAGAGGCAGATGGATTTCTATGAGTTTGAGGCCATCCTGGTCTACAGAGCGAGTTCTAGGACAGCCAGGGCCACGCAGACAAACCCTGTCTCAGGAGAAGGAAACAAAACAGAATAACAAAATCGAGGACTTAATGATAGGAAATCCTGAAGAAACTTATTGGAAAACAATTCTTTGGTACATATATAGTGTTGCTATTTATATTTTCTAAAACCTTATTTTTTAATCACTTCTCGGCCTTTTGGCTAAGATCAAGTGTAAACCTTATTTTTATTATTGTGCGCGTGGTACATATGAGTGGAGATGCATTCATTCTTGCTACATCCAGCTGTGGAAGTCAGTTCTCTCCTTCCCCAGTGGGTTCTGGGGGCCACACTCAGGTTAGTGGATTTGCAGGCAGTTTCACCCACTGAACCAGCTCAAGCTTGCCATTTATTGAGGATGAAAGTCAGGCCAGTGAGATGGCTCAGTGAGAGCATTGACTGCCCAGTTTCACAGCCTGAGTCCAATGCCCAGATCTCACCCTGTGGGAGACTCTCTACACACACGCTATGGTACATGTGCCTCCACACCCATGCACAAAATAGATGAACAAATATACTTTTTTAAAACCCGACCAAAGCAAATGTATGTAGTAATGAGATGGATTGCTTGGTTCTACAGAAAGAATTAAACCTGGGATGAATATTTGACACCAAAAGAATACACCATCGTCAGTGCTTTGCAGAGTTGATCAACATTTTGATTTTATAATCACCAATGCTGAAAGTGACACTTCACAGAAACACACATACAAATGGCAGTAGCTTTGGGACATTTCAGAGAGTGCTGGAAACCTGTCATCCTTAAAAGTAAAATTCAAAGCAGCAACCCCAAAACCTGTCATCCTTAAAGTGAAATTCAGAGCAGCAACCCCAAAACCTGTCATCCTTAAAGTGAAATTCAGAGCAGCAATCCCGAAGCCGTCCTGTTTCTTGGCTACAGGAGCTTAAACCTAGGACCTCCTGTGTACTGGCCAAGAGCTGTACAACTGAGCTACATTCCCTGTCAAAAGCATTTTAAAAAATAAACGTCCTGGTATGATATGGTCCAAAGATGCACTAATTTGATGCTTACCTGCTGAGGAATGGCAGTGGGAAGATAATGCATTTTGTTTTCCATAAACAGGCTGCTGTGTTTCCCTATGAGTAGAAAACGATGCATGTGCAGTAAAAATACACAATTTGGAACATATGATAATGCAAGTCCAAGCTACAGTGTTTCAGGCCATGCTCCCTGGCATTGCATTGCCTAGTAAGATGGCATTCATAATGCAAAGAACCAAGGTTCAGCTGTGCTCAGAACCAAGGCACAGCCACTAATCCCAGCACTCGGGAGGCAGAGGCAGGAGAATCACTGAGTTTGAGGTTACAGGGAGAGTTCCAGGACAGCCAGGGTTACACAAAAAAACCCTGTCTTGACAAAACCAAGAAGAAAAGGAAGGAGGAGGAGAAGAAGAAGCAAGGTTTATTTATGTGTGCAAAGCAACACAGCCACGGTGCTTAATTTTTAATTAATTTATGACTTGCCAATTAGAAATTTCTGATTGTTGCCAATTTTTTCATAACCTCCATGTGAATTATGTACGGAGAATCTATGGACATCACAGAAAACTTCTGGAGCAGAGTTCTTATTGCAGCAAGTTCTTTCCTCTCTGCTGCTGCATTGTGCACGCCCGGCCACCACATCTGGCTTCCCTATGACCGGTCCAGTTTCTGCTGCTGCAGTGTGCACACCTGGCCACCACATCTGGCTTCCCTATGACTGTTCCAGGGATCACACTTAGGTCATCAGCCTTTCTGGCTCATCATAACCCTGTTTAAAAGCTTTGTTATAGGGCTTGGGGGGGGAGCTCAGTGGCTAAAGACAAGTGCCAACAAGCCTGACAACCTGGATTCAATCTCCAGGACTCACATGGTGGAAAGAGAATAGTCCCCAAGTTTTCCTCTGACCCTCACACATGTACCAGGGCATGTGTACACATTCATACACACACTTTTTTTTTAAACGATTTGCTTATTTGTATTCCTATGGTTGTTTTACCTGTACATATGTATTCACACTGTGTTCATGTCTGGCCTTTGGAGGTCAGAAGAAGGTGCTGGGTTCCCTGGGGCTGGAGTTTTGGACAGCTGTAAGCTATTATGGAGGTGCTGAGAACCAAACTCAGACCTTCTGCAAGAGCAGCACGAATCATAAATGCAATTAAAAATCAAAACAAAAAGTAAATAAAAGCCGGTCCCAGAGGAGGACAGTGGAGACTGGCACTTAGGGCGACTAAAGGACAGATACCTGGGCATTTCTGAACCTTTGTTGGCAGCTCCTTCCAGTCTGTGAGGCTTTATCTTTGCTTTCTTTCTGTGATGACGGAGGTGAAGCCCATGCCCATCCACTGAGCTACACCCCCAGCTAAATCACATGAGTGGGCAATCAAAGCTCACGTCATCAACTGAACAACTCAGCCCTCATTTTGCTCCTAGAGAGAAGAAAGCTGTCAACCAATGCAACAGTGCTATTTTTCCTCTACTTTAGGAGAATTACAATTTAAAACAATATTAGTAATCTACTTATTTTTGTTTTGTTTGCTTATTTACTAATTTTGCAGACAAAGTCAACAATACCTTTGGCTGACCTGGAGCTCATGTGTAGACTAGGCTGAACTCAAACTCATAGAGACTACCTGCCTCTGCCACCACAGTGCTGGAATTAACAGCTAGCTTAAAACTAGTATTGATATTTGTATTACTATTAGTACTAGCATCCATATTAATACTACTGCTGTTGATTTGTTTTTGTTTTTTTTAAGACAAGGTCTCATGTAACATGTAGCCTTGAATGCACTAGATAGCCAAAGATGGCCTTAAATTCTTAATATTCTAATCCTCTTCCTTTCATGTTCTGGGATTACTTGCATGAACCACCAGGACTAGCTAAGATGCTAAATATTAAAGAGAAACACTTTTCTCTTAACATGTTCCCGACTGTGGGGAGAAACAGCTTTGTCGGCAAATAAATCTAAATAAAACCAACAGCAGCTAAGAAAACTCTTTGGAGTGAGTGAGTGAAAAAGTTGTTGGGGAAACTGGGCACAGACTGCTCAAGTTTCCTGTTGGCCCACAGAAATGTGTACGGTCTTTTGGACACAGGTAGGCACGGAGAGCTCCCAAGCATAGGCTCAGCCGAAACTTTCGAAGGTGCCTCACTGGCCTGCCTGGGGTCATGACGAGAGGGCTCTTACCCAACCTCATCTAGTCCCCAACAGAAATCTGGAAAGAAGGCACCAAAGCTCCGAGACCAGAACCTGGTAATTTCTCCATGATCCCCTAGCATACTGGTTCTCAACCTTCCTAAAGCTGTGACCCCTTAATACAGTCCCTCATGCTGTGGTGACCCCAACCATAACATTATTTTTGTTGCTGCTTTATAACTGTAATTTTACTTCTGTTATGAATTGTAATATAAGTAATTTTGGAGATAGAGAGCTTGTCAACAGGGTCACGACCCACAGGTTGGAGAACCAGTGCGCTGGAGTCTTCGCGACTTGAGAGACTAGAGACTTGCTGCTGTTGCTGCCACAGTCTATAATCTAACCCATGACCTGAATGCTGAGCTCCTTCCACTCCAGTGCTGGGTCTGAGGGAGTTTCTTAAATGTTTCATTTCTTAATTTTTGTTTACTAATTTTTTTTTTTGGTTTTTCGAGACAGGGTTTCTCTGTAGCTTTGGAGCCTGTCCTGGAACTAGCTCTTGTAGACCAGGCTGGTCTCGAACTCACAGAGATCCGCCTGCCTCTGCCTCCCGAGTGCTGGGATTAAAGGTGTGTGCCACCACCGCCTGGCTGTTTACTAAAATTTTAATTTAGAGTGGTGTGTGTGTGTGTGTGTGTGTGTGTGTGTGTGTGTGTGTGTGTGTGTGTGTACTTGAAAGAATCAGTTGTCTTCTTCTACTGTAGGTCCCAGGGACAGAACTGAGGTTCTCAGACATGGTGGTTGCTGAGCCATCTTTCTGGTCCTTGCTTGCTTTTTAAAAGTAAGAATATAGGAAGAACTTTACAAGATAAACCAAAAAGGAGTAAACAATCTAAAATATTTCTCCAAAATGATACAAATAGCAAAGGGATGTTCCATGTCTTAAAAAAAAAAAGCTCTGAATGAGACTGGCTCCTAAGGCTCATATATTTGAATGCTTAGTCACCAGTTAGTAGAACTGTTTGGGAAAGATTAGGAGTGTGGCCTTGCTGCAGTGGGTGGGTACTTGTTGGGGGAGGTATGTTACTGGGTTGGCTTGGGGGCTTCAAAAGGCTAGGCCAGATCAAGTCTCCCTGCTACTGCTCCAGCACCAGCCTACCTGTGCTGCCATCCTCCTCACCATGCCAATAATGGAACTGTTAGTAAGCTCCCGTTTAAATGCTTTATTTTACAATCGTCCTGATCACAGTGTCTCTTCACAGCAATAGAACAGTAACTGAGATGGTCTCTCAGGTGGCTGGCCTTAAACTCCTGGCCCTACTGCTTCCCCTTCCCGAGCTCTGGGATTTCCAGCATGTTCTCACATCTTTAGCTGCTAGAGAAAGGCAACACAAAAGCAGGAGTAGGGGCTGTGAGTCAAGACACCCAACTCCAGTAGTGTCCATGTGTGGAGGGCCTGGCAGGGCCTGGCAGGCTGCTGCTGTACCACAATATGGAGTTGGCAGTTTCTCAGAAAGTTAAACAGTGAGTTACCACGTGACTTGGTCATCCCAGTCTTGGGAAAGTCCAACATATATCCACACAAGAACTTTTTACCAATGTTCATAGCATTTCTGTAACTGCCCCAAACTGGGAATGATCCAAATGTTACCAGCCGCACATGGGCACCATACAATGGAACATCACTGAACAATGTAAAATGAATGAAGGGTACACCTGTGTGCAGTGCACATGGATTTCAGAGAGGAGGCTAAGAGGACAGACAGAAGAGGCCACGCGTGTGATTCCAATGACATGAAACTTCCAGAACAGACAAACATGTAAAAACAAAACAGAGATGGCAGCTATGATGGCCAAACTTGGTTGTCAACTTGATTGGATCTGGAACCAAGTAAAAGGTGAGGGACTTTCTTGATAGCGCTAAATGTGGGCACATTCTGGCGGCAGCCCAGCTACAAAGGGCATAGAAGAAGAAAGCTTGCCTTTTGCCTGCTTGCCTTCACCCTACAGGCAAGTTCATCTAGCCTTTCTCACTACATCCCTTGCTGGTATTAGAACCATCTTCTCCAGCTCTCAGCACAGACTCAGACCATAAGTCTCCAGGACTCTTTCAGGCCTTCTGTGCCTGGGACTGGTGAGACATTCAGCATGATGGACTGAGCATCTACCAGGGTCTTGGCTTCTCTGGTGTGAGAAAGCCACTACTGGGCTACCCAGATTCTATTCCGTAAGTCAACAAATGTGTGTGTGTGTGATGTGTGGTGTGTGTGTGTGTGTGTGGTGTGTGTGTGTGTGGTGTGTGTGTGTGTGTGGTGTGTGTGTGTGTGTGGTGTGTGTGTGTGTGTGTGTGCGTGTGGTGTTCTGTTCCTCTAGACTGGAGAACCATAGCTGATACTACATTGCCTATGGAGGGGTTGCTAATAAATACTAAGGTTTTTTTTTTTAAGAGAAATTAGCTAATATTTTAATACAGCGGCCAGGAACTGGCATGATCCCCGTACCTCAATCTCCCAATGGCTGGAATTACAGGTATGCACCACCACATCAAGCCTGAAAAAATACATTTCTTCAGTATTCAAAGCTGCTATGTAAATACTAAGTTTCTTTCTTTCTTTTTGGTTTGTGTGTGTGTGCGTGTGTGTGTGTTTTCTTTCTTTTTTTTTTTTTTTGGTCTGTGTGCGTGTGTGTGTGTGTGCTTTCTTTTTTTTTTTGGCCTGTGTGTGCATGTGTGTGTGTTTGTGTAGATATTCAAGAGTGGTAGGGGACATGTTTGCACGTGTATAACTGGCCAGAAGTCAACCTTGAATGTCCTTCCTCAGCAATGTCTACTTTGTTTATCGAGAGGTCTCTTCATTAGACTGGGGCTTGCCCATTAGGGTGGGCTAGCCGGCAATGGAGTCTTCGGGTATGTGTTTCTCCCTCCGCCTCTTGCAGCACTGGGATGACAAGAGTGTGCAGGTTCCCACGCCAATATGCCAAGCACACCATCAACGGAGCTATGTCTGCACCTATTAGATAGATCTGCCTTCAGATCAGATTAGGAGTGAGACTCCAGCATATTAAAAATCCCAAAAGTAGCTGAATTTTGTGGCATCTAAATTATACCTAAATTTAAGATGAACTTTTAGCATCTGAATGGTCAGGATGAGCCTGCTTTTCTTTCACCACCCACAAGCTGATGGAGGCTGGTGCTGTCCAGCTCCCACAGCTTATAGCCTGGACATTTACAGCTGCTGCCTGGCTTTGTAGCACATTTAGGGATTTTGTTGTTGTATGTGGTATTGTTTTATTTTTACTTTGTGATTCGAAGACGATTATATTAGAGTTTGAGCAGGCAAATGGTATACTCTTGCAGCTAAGATAAAGGTGAACCGGAGGAAGAAAAGTTACACCTCTGAGATCAGGAATTGAAGTCTGTCATAAGCTGCACAGAGCTGAAGATGTAGCTCGGTTGGTAGAGTGCTTGTCTAATGTGCATGAAACCCTAGGTTCCATCCTCAGCACCAAGGGAAATCCGCAGCGGTGGCACACCCTTTGCCATCCCAGGTGCGAAGTGGCGGCAGGAGGAGAAGTTCATGGGCATCCTCCAATGCACAGAAATGGCGGCAAATTTGGGTTAGGTAGGAGAGGGAGAAGGTGGGGAGAGGGGCTGGAAGAGGAAGGAAGGAGAGCAGCACCACAAGAATGTTGCTACTGTGTCGGGTCAAGAGAGCTTGGTATTTTGACCTGTATCGGGGAAAAAGAAAAAAGATACATTTTCTGACTCAAAAGTACTCAGGCCTGCCAATGAAGACTTGTAAGCAACTGCCACATTTCATTTTTTAAAACGAAAAGATTTCGTGACACATTCATACTTAATCTTCTTAACCCCAAAGCTTTGAAATCGTTTTGAGGAGAGAGCGAGACTGAGAGCCCCAACTAGTGAGAGGGCACGCAGAGCGCAGGCTCTGTCGGGAGCGGGTCAGGGCCACCAAGCTCTTCCTCCCACAGGGGCTCCCTGGGGGCCGTGACCTTGGTCGCCGCCCCGCAGCCGAGCCGAGCCCCTCGCCCCGCTTCCGTGCGCCCAGGGACGGCCGCGCCCAGAAGCGTGTGGACGGGCGAGCGAGGGAAGCGGCACGGGCGCTTGCCACAGTCGTCCCGGAGGCGACTCCAGGCCACTCTCCCCGCACCCGTCCCGTCTGCAGAAAGGGGACCCCGGCGTTGCCGAGGGAGGGGCGCAGCCGTCCGCCCGTCCGTCCTGGGCGTCCACCGTGAGGCGGGCGCCCGGGCGCCGCGGCCGCCGTCGTCGCTGGGAGTGTGGGCAGGGCTGCCGGGGGCTTCCGTGGGCTCGGCCTCGCCCACCTCAGGAGGAAAAGCAGGGGAAGCCCCGGCGCCCGGCGGCCGCGAGCGGGAGCGCAGAGGACAGGGCAGTCCGCCCCCTGCGCCCGCAGCCCGCCAGCCCGCCCGCGCGTCCAGCTCCGCGCTGAGGCTCCCACCCTGCCGGGCGCGCGTCTACGGCCAGGGGCTCGCGGCGGCCTCCAGCGCCCAGCCCCGGGGAATGCGGCGGCCCCCGGCCCCTGGCGCCACTCGGTGTCTCGGCTGGGCCTCCGCGCTCGTCCGCTCCGCGGCCTCGACGCTCCCGGGTCCCCTGATGGCGGCCAAGTGGTTCAAGGAGTTCCCGCTGACCCTGAAGACCGCGTCGGAGCGCGCCAGGCCCGGGGGCGCCGGCGGCAAGCCGCGCAAGAACTCGGAGACCGGCGGCGCGGCGCCCGCCCCCGGCAAGGGCCGGAAGAACTCGGCGGCCGAGCTGGGGGGCAGCAGGGCGGGCGGCGGACCCCTCAAGGACAGCCGGCTGTCCCGGGACAGCCTGCAGGGTCTGATCCAGGCCGCGGCCGGCAAGGGTCGTAAGAACTCCCGGGTCACCGCCACCGCTGCCACCACTGAGGAGGAGCCCCACCGGGGTGCAGTGGCCAAGAGCGCGGGCTGCAGCACCTACATCAGCAGGCTCATCAAGGTGGACACACAGGAGAAGAATGGTAAGAGTGGCTACCCGAGTGGCGGCAGCGCCAGCAGCTCTAGTAGCTCCTCTTCCTCTGCGTCCTCTTCACCGTCCTCCCTGGGCCCCGAGCTGGACAAGGCCAAGATAATGAAACAGCAAGACACGGTAGGAAGCCAGCGTCTCTACCTACCTCTCAGTGCTGGGGGCACACGGGAGCCTGTTGAACCCCAATATTCCTTATGCGTAAGATAAGTTCAAGATGTTTTCTAAGGTCTTCCTCTGAATCCATTCTGACTCCCAAGTGACCTTTTAAAAATCATTAGACTTATTTTCTTTTGGAAAGATTTTTGCCCAGGCTTCAAGACCTTGACTGCAATGTTTGTTGTGTTTAGTTGGTGGTTTAGAAGAGCAGCTGAAGGGAAGGGATAGAAATTGGCTCTTTTATAGGTGTGGTGTACTTTGGTCCTTGTTTTCGAGTTTGTCATCAAGGGGTACCAAGGCTAGACTTCTGCAGACTCCTGAGCACACAGAGGAACTGTAAAGTGTGAGCTCCCATCTCTCAAGCCTCTCAGAGTTCCAGCATCGCCAAGAAGACAGGCCTTCCATTCATTCTGTGAATATTGCTGTGCTCTAGAGGAAGGGCCATGGCACTGGGAGGGGTATGGGGGGTTCAACGTCCTTAATGAGGAAATGCCCTTAAGGAAATTGCAGATCAGGAGTGAAGAAGGTGTTTCCTGCATCTTAGTCACCAGAGGGCTTCTGGGTGCTGTTCAGTGTGGGAAAGGTAAAGGGAGGGGGGGACCTGTGAGCGAACTCTCCATCCATGCAGGGCAGAGCTGGACTTTCTGCCCTGTGAGGAATGGAGAGAGAGAAGAGCTCCCACCCAGGTTTTAGCTTCAGCCCAAGCAACCGCTTCCTGGTGAGAGGTTTAAATTTCCTCTCGCCTCTCAACAAGCTGACCTAGACTGCCACCAACTTTTGGCGTGTGTGAGGTGGCATATATTGGGTGCCTCTGTTCATTGTTCCATTCAAGAGTTTACAGAGACGTTTAGTGTTCCTGTCCTGTGCCAGGCACTGAGCAGAGCCACGGGAAGATGGAGGTGGAAGCAGCTCATATATAACTGGGTGGCGTACCTCACTGTTGGGCAAGGACTGAGTGTCACCCCCTACCTTCCTTGATGTATCCGAGTTACAGCATGGGGACCAGGTTTCAAGGAGGGTGGAATGGAGTGAGTGGCAGTCACAGTCCCCTCTTGTGGGTGTCACTTGTGGGTGACTGACATCTCTTAGGCTGTCTTCTCCAAGGTGGCAGATTCTTCCAGTCTGTCCCCTTCTCTTCACTTCTCCCTTAACTGTCTGAATTATTTCCTCATGAGCTTTCTAGAGAAGTTCTGCTAGAGACTGTGGAGACGGGGTCTCACCCCTGTGGTGTCGCAGCCACTCGGGAACAGAACTGCTATGCACACAGAACACCTCTATGCACCCTGTGGCTTGGAACGACAAACGCCATCAAAATTCTGTCTGTTGTAGCTGCTAAATCAGTCTCCCTGTGGATTATGGAGCCCGAAATTTCTGCACTACTGTTCGATATTAACCTGTGATACCTGTCTCTTTGGAGCTTGTAAAATTTCTTTGAGGCCAGGAAGCAGGTCTTGAACTCCTTTTGAATCACCTGTGTGAGGTGACCGGTTCACTGGGTCTGTATTGCTTAGCTGACAGGAGACTCGGAGCTGTCAGTCTGTGGTAAAAGAATTCTTCTCTGTGCACTGCAGCCACAGGTACCCTCCCCTACCCACTGTCTACCCTGCCACTCTCTAACACACAAGCAAGAGTTTAAACAGCCACAAATCAAGTACAGAAAAGTTTGTCTGACAGAGATACGTAATCAACTACAAAAGCTGTCACAACTAATGAGAGGTTTTGATTTCTTGGACCTGTGGGAGCATTCAGCAGCCATTTTGATGCTGTTGCTATTTTCCTATCTGGGAAATCCTTAGCAACTGTCCTTTCTCATTGGACAGGTCATCATTTTAGAAGACTATGCTGACCCATATGATGCCAAACGGACAAAAGGTCAAAGGGATGCAGAGAGAGTGGGTGAAAATGACGGCTACATGGAACCCTACGATGCACAGCAGATGATAACAGGTTTGTGACTGGGGTCTGCCTAATCCCAGCACTTGAGAGGTAGAGACAGGAGGATCTCTGTGAGTTCAAGGCCAGCTTGGCCTATGTAGTGAATACCAAGACAGTCAGAGCTATGTAGAGAGATCCTGCCTCCAAAAAAATAGAGAAATATAGATAGATAGATAGATAGATAGATAGATAGATAGTAGAGAGGGAGAAAGAGATATGATAGATAGATGATTGATAGATAGTAGATAGATGATAGATAGATACATAGATGATAGATAGATAGATGATAGATAGATAGATGATAGATAGATGATAGAGAGGGAGAAAGAGATAGATAGATGATTGATAGATAGATAGTAGATAGATATATAGTAGATAGAGAGGGAGAAAGAGATAGATAGATGATTGATAGATGATTGATAGATAGATAGATAATAGATAGATACATAGATAATAGATATAGATGATAGATAGATAGGTGGTATATGGGGAAGAGAGTAATTTAATCAGATTCTACTGAATGGAAGAAACAAAAATTAGATCCAAATCTTAAAGGAAAAATTTCTAATTGTCTTTTGGTGTCCTTCAGAGTTATAAGAATTTGAAGAGTTTTGTTTTTAATTTTTTCTAATTTTGTACAAGATGGCATTTGAGAGTCTGCTCAGTCTGTAACCTTGACCTTCTAAAAATTTTTATTACATTCTCTTCGGATGTCCTCATACCCCTGAGTGAGGATGGAAGTCAGAGGACAGCTTGTGGGTGGCAGTTCTCGCCTCTGCCTCATGGGTCCCAGGGATCAACCTTGGGCTGTCCTATCACACTGGTGCCCTTACCCACTGAGTTGTCTCACTGGCCTCATGGCTTTTGTTTTTAACATTGCTGATATGTTGACAGAGCCTGAGCTAATAGGCCAAGCAGTGCTTTAATTAATATAGTTTCTGTGTGATTATGTCGGGTCTGGGCAGCCGGGAACAAACAAGCAGCCTCTGCCTACACCGATATACATATCTTGGCCACATTCAAAAGCATTGGCATCATAATGGAGATTATTAGTCAGTACAAATATATACTCCAGGGGTTCAATCTATAAACATTTGCAGATGTAATATAATTTTTGTACTGTGGTAGAAGATTTATCTCAAATTCTTCAACACTGAAACAAAGCAATTAATTACTAGGGGATAATTAACAATCACTGTCAGCCACTCCAGGCAAATCACAGAAAACTAGACTAATCTTGTTGTTTTCCAAGTCCAAGTCATCCCAGTTTGTGGGCTGAACAACCCCTCTTGTGGGTCTTGGTATCAAACCTTTCCCTTTTACCCAGTTCTCATAAGTTGGTGTAAGGAGTGCATAAGCAAAACATCAAACTAGCTGTTCGGATTTATTTGGAAATTTTAGAGTAAGCACCCATAATGAAGTCTGTGGCTCCTGAGTGCTGACTCGCGTATCTTATTCACGTGTGGAAGACTTTACTGTGTTGAAACACACAGACGAGCTTTCCAGCCCGGGCTGGGCAAGCTGTCCCTGCAGAGGCTAGCAGAGAGGTAACTGTCACACCCTGGAAAGCCAAGACAGGCAAGAACGAGAGACAGGAAAGCTCGGCTCTGTTTCCTGTTCTCTGCTCACAGAGATAAGGTACCACTCTGGGGAGGGTGTGCCCTGGCCAGGCTGTGACCCTGCAGGTCACTGGACTGTGGCCCCTGATGAAATCTGTGAATGAAAGGAAGTGAGAAAGAAGTCACTTTTACAAAGTATTAGTGGCCTAAACGGAACAAGGGAAAGGATTGACTTTTACATATAACCAAGGAAAATGTTTTATTTCCTTTTTATTTATTTTTAGAATTTCATATAATGCATTATGGTCACACCCACCCCTCCCCTCCAACTCCTCCTGCGTCCCCACCCCACCCTATCTCAAACGCATGGCATCTTCTTCTATATCATATATAATAAATGACACATATGTATAACTTATAATATACATAAAGCCTATTGCTTCCCACTAGTGTTTGCCACATGCATGTGGGTGCAGGGCTGAGCACCGGGGTACGGGCATCCTGGGCTTGTCCCTGACTGGGACTGACTCTCCCTCTTTCAGCAGTCATACAGCTTCTCAAGTGGTGGGGTTGGAACCCATTGTAAGCCCTTCCCTGACCCAGTGTGGTCCTGAGCAGGCAGCCACAGCCACTAGGTCCAGAAGACACGGTTACAGCATTCCTCCTGGTCCTCCGGCTTACCCTCCCTCCTCCCCTTCTTCCACGGTGTCCCCTGAACCTTGGCTGTAGCAGTTGTGTTATAGGTGCTCCTTTGGGAGGGTGGCATCCACAGCCACTTACCTGTGTTGTGACCAGTTGTGACTCTCTGTAGTAACCTCCCCTGGCTGCAAAAACGTAGCTTCTTTATTTTGGGGGGTGAGGCCGTGGCTCACACCTTTAATCCCAGCTTTTGAGAAGCAGAAGCACAAGGATTTTTGAATGTGAGACCAGCCCGATCTGCAGATCAAGTTCCAGGACAGCCAGGGCTACCTGGAGAAACCCTGTCTTGAAAACACCACCATCTCCTCCCCGAGAAAGAAAAGGATAGGAAAGTAGCTTCTTTGCAGGGGTGAGAAGTACACTAATCAGGAAAGCCCAGGAGTGCAGCTGCCCACTAATCCTTCCCTCTAGCCACCCCACCCCGTGCTGGGATTAAATCCAGCCAGAACATAGTAAGTCAGCATTTCACAAATGAACTGCATCCCCAGTTCCATTTTCTTTGATTTGTCACCTCAAAAGCTCTCTAAAGGGACTAACCATCCCCTATTTTACCAGGTGAAAAACAAGCATAGAGGACTTCAGGCTTGTCCCACTTGCAAGACTTTATCTGTCGGGTGTGTGGGTCAGGCACTTGCCACATTCTTGTGTGGAAATCAGAGGGCAGCTGGTCCTCTCCTTTTACCATGTAGGTCCTGGGCATTGAACCCAGGTCAATTGAGAGTATGCATCTTTACCTGCCAAACCATCCAGACACACACATACTTTTTTATTTAAGAGACAAGTTCTGCTCACTATAGTTCTTAAACTTTTATGTTTGTTTTTCATGACAGGGTTTCTCTGTGTGGTCCTGGCTGTCTGGGCACTTGCTCTATAGACTAGGCTGGCCTGGATCTCAGAGATCCTGCCTCTGCTGGCATTAAGGCATTTACCACCACACTCACCAAGGTCTGTTTCCTAAGTAACCCAGGCTGGTCTTCTGCATCAGCCTCCCAAATCCTGGGATAAGACATCACCCACTATGCCTGCTATTTTGGTTCCCATTGACTTTCGTTCATTGATTTGTCTTGAGGAAGGGTATTGCTATGTAGTGATGCTGTCCTTGAATTTACTGTTCTCTGCCTTCCTCAGCCTCCCAAGTGTGAGATTACAGTTTCTCACGTGACCTCACAAGAATTTTTTCAGAATAGATGAAGAATTTGAGTTGAGATCTGCCACTCCAGAATGGCATGTGTCCCCAGTGCCACATGTCTGGACATACTCAAGTCTTGGTTATATGCTACTATTCCAGGCTTGATTTTGACAATGGTATATCATGTGAATCTGAGCAGAGGGACAGCCTGGCTTTGGGTCAATGTCGTAGGAGACCACTTGACCGTTTCTGGCTGCCCAGAACTGAAATAATCACACAGAAGCCATATTATTTGCAATACTGTTTGGCCAATAGCTTAAACATATTTCTGGCTAACTTGTATCTTAAATTAACCCATCTCCATAATCTGTGTATTGCCACAAGGCTGTGGCTTACCCAGTAAAGTTCTGGCGTCTGTCTGCGGTGGGGCTACATAGTTTCTCTTGACTCTATCTTCTTTCTCCCAGCATTCAGTTTAGTCCCCCTCCCCAACACCTAGCTCTATTCTACCCTATCACAGGCTCAAGTGTTTTTTGGTTTTTTGGTTTTTTTTTTTTAATTAACCAGTGTCATTCAGAGCATACAGAGGGGAATTCCACATCAGGTCAAGTCTGCAGCGTCTGTGTAGGTATCATTTTAAGTATGTCTGGGCCATGTGGCGCTGGAGACAGAGCACTCATTTATGTTCGTAAAAAAACAGGACTGGGTATAGGAGATTAACAGAAGCCTGTCACTCTTCCACTAAATTACAGGAGCATTTTCCCTGAGTAGCTGATACACACATTCTATGTAATTCAGAATTGTGGCTTTTAGCCACAGAATTGAAAGTTACACACTAGGCAGGTCTTTAGGAGACTTCTCAGACAGCTGTCAATTAGCATGAGGATTCTTCCCACAGGAGGCATTACACTGCTGCTCATCAAGGGTTTTGAGGTTCCAAACTTGCCAGATAACCTTACCAAATGCTCCAACACCAGTGTCAAGGCAGGGACTGCTAACCAGTCAAGGAAACCTAGGTGCAGGAAGTGAAATAAGTTGTCCACATCACTCCATTGAAAAGGCACTACCAAGGTAGCCGGCAGCTGGCAGCTTTGACTGTTGAACTCTTGTCAAAGACTGTTTTTAAATTTTTGTTTTGCCAGGGCTGGAGAGATGGCTCAGTGGTTAAGAGCACTGCCTGCTCTTCCAAAGGTCCTGAGTTCAGTTCCCGGCAACCACATGGTGGCTCACAACCATCTGTAATGATGTCTGGTGTCCTCTTCTGGGTTACAGACATACACACAGACAGAATATTGTATACATAGTAAATAAATATTTTTTTTAATTTTTTTGTTTTGTCTTCAAGTGGTTTTATTGGTTTGTTTAAATAGTCATGTCTGAAGGACAACTCCAGCGTGTTAGAAACCATTGTAGAAAAAACTCCACATGAATTCTTGTGTTCTTCTTAGTGCTGGAGCTTGGTCCCGGGGCCTCACACCTGCCCAGGAGAGTTCTGCCATTGAACTGTACCCTGCTGAGTCTGTCTCTCCTAGGTACATCTCAGGGTATCGCCAAGTTATCTGATAGAAATACTAACTTCAGATTAGAAACTTGAGCACTGGTAGAAGCCCCATTTCTGACTCCAGGAGGAGACCGAGCTTCATGAGGCTCAGTGTTCAGTGGCTTTGGAAATGTGAAAGGGATTAGGGGGAAAGATATGTTATTTAGAATCACAATTAAAATTTTATATTTGTGCCTGGGAGATGGCTCAGTGATTTCTCACTGTTCTCCTAGAGGATCTAGGTTTCGTTCCCAGCACCCACATGACCCTCACAGCTGTCTGTAACTCATTCCAGAGGATCTGAGCCCTCCTGTGGCCTCCACAGGCACTGCACACTCATGGTGCACAGACACACGTGCAGGCAAAACATTCATACACATAAAACAAAAGTAAATAAATATAATCTTTTTGGTTTTGTTTTTTGAGATAGGGTTTTTCTGTAGCTTTGGTGCCTATCCTGGAACTCACTCTGTAGATCAGACTGGCCTCAAACTCACAGAGATCCAGCTGCCTCTGCCTCCCAAGTGCTGAGATTAAAGATGTGTGCCACCACCATCTAGCAAATCTAATTTTTTTTTATTAAAAAATGACAGGAAGAATTATTCATAAAGATACACACAAAGTAAGGTATGGTAGAGAAGTCTGGGCTGCCCACTCATTGGCCTGCAGGGCAGAGGCCTAGCAATTATCAGTATGCTCCAGGGCTTCCATGATGTGAACCTGTGATGTACATGTCCAGCAAACATAGCCACTCTGACTGTTGAGAGAGAACCCTGGAACCCTGTTTTTATTTTTTTATATTTATTTATTTACTTTGGCTTTTCTTTCTTTTTTTCTTTTTCTTTTCTTTCTTTCTTTCTTTCTTTTTTTTTTTTTTTTTTTTTTTT
>JAQHUG010000236.1:146586-162368 GCA_028555095.1 Dicrostonyx torquatus | reverse complement strand
CAGGATCTCTACCTAAGGATGGGTCCAGGATCTCTACCTAAGGATGGATCCAGGATCTCTACCTAAGGATGGATCCAGGATCTCTACCTAAGAATGGATCCAGGATCTCTACCTAAGGATGGATCCAGGATCTCTACCTAAGGATGGATCCAGGATCTCTACCTAAGGTGGACTCAATCTTCCTTCTTAGGTTCATATAGCTCACTTGGAGCAGAGTTGAAGTGAGGATTTTTTTTCTCTTTATTTCTATTCTATTTGTATGAGTGCTTATATACATGTATGTATGTATGTATGTATGTATGTATGTATGTATGTATGTATGTATGTATGTTAACCATGTGTGTACCTGAAGAAGCCAGAAGAAAGTGTTAGGAACCAGAGTTACAAATGATTGTGAGCCACCATATGCGTGCGGGGAGCTGAACCTGGGTCTTCTATGAGAGTAGCAAGTGTTCTTAACAACTGAGATGTCTCTCCAGACATGAAGCTGGGATCTTGGGAAACACTATCTAAACTGAGCAGGAATGAGTTCCAATTAGAAACCTAAAAATTCTAAATCCATCCCCTGGGTTCCTTTGTGTATTCTGCTTCCTTGAGAAAAGATCTTTCTTTTTTTTTAAATGCCAGCCTTATCTCAGCTGAACCAAGAACAGAATATGTTTTTGTTTCTTCTCTTTCATAGCTACATCTAAAATAGGCAATGAAGAAAAAGTCGTGGGGTTGAAAGTCAAGAGTCTAAGACAAAGACACAGCTCTAGCCTCAGATAGCTGGTCCCCTGACAGCAGGGGACAGTCCTGCCAGCTATATTCACAGCCTTGTGTTGTGATGTGTTCTTATGTTTGGGGATGATGCCAGGAGAGATTAGCCCCAGAGAGTCGGAGGAAGTAGGTAAGAGATATCCTTAAGTTTAGCTGCTCATCAGGATATCCTAGTAGTTTGCGCCATCTGGCTTGCAAGCTACATCCACCAGTGAAGTCAGGTCCTGTGATGGTGAGGACGCCCAGGTAATTCCAGTAGGCATAGACTTGCATGGGACTGGAAGCACAGAGGTGGTTGCTGCACAGGGTCCTAAATTCCACAGATCCAAAACCTCACCCTCAAAATAAGTCATCACGCCACACACACACACACAATCGCACACCACATACATCACACACACACACACACACACACCTCATACCTCACTACCCACATACATACATACACACCACTCACACACACACACCACATACACACAGTCACATACCACCTACATACACCATGCACATACGCACACACACACACATATACCTCACTGGTTTAGAATTCATAATGGACCCGGACACAGAGGTTGGCCTGCCTGTTTCCTGAGTGCTGAGATTGAAGGCGTGCGTCTCCAAGCCCGGCTAAAGATTGCCCTCTTTAATTTAGTGGCCTTCTTTGAGTAACTTTCTCCACCCACTGTCCTTTCTTTGTTACAGAGCTCTCACTGAGCCGGTGACGTTTCCACTTGTAGGGAACCCTTTCAGGTCCGTTCCCACAGCACCGCAGGCTTCCAGCCCTTTTCCTGCTTGCCCCACTGCTTCCCCTCCTTGCTTCTGTCAGCCTCTTCACTTGGGATCCCTGTCCAGAGTTCTGCCTTGGGCTCCCCGTTCCTTCAATCGGCCGTCCTCTTCTCTAGCATTGCTTTTATCCTCACAGTACTGACAGCTGTTCATGGCAAGAATCTCCTTGACACACACTTGTAGGTCCACCTTGTCCTCTGCCTGAACACCCCACCCCGTCATCATCACACAGCGATGTGTTCTGCCAACATGAGCAAGCCATGGTGGTCCCTGCCCCAGCCATCTCTACCAAACTGGAAACATGTATGTCAAAAAGCTAAGTACACAGTAGTAAGAATGGACCAGGACACCCATGGCAGCTGGTGAGCTCTGAGGGCCAGCAGAGGGCCAGGTGGGCACAAGAGGCTTTTCCACAGAAGAGATGCCTGGTTAGAGGTCAGTGGGCTAAAAGACCACAGATGCTAATAGGCATAAATGTAATATGTAGGAATCTTCAGAGATTCCATCTGGTTAGGGCGATCTGGTAAGTACTTGGCGCCCAGGTTGGTCTGTCGCCAGACACTGCCAACTCTGTCCTACAGTGGCTAGTTGTTTAACTGTTGAGTGGCCAGTTTATATCGGGATTATCATTACACTCCTGTATGTCACTGCAGGCCAGATACTTCTCACTTCCTTCATCTTATACACTGCTGTTAGAGTTACCACAAAGTGACTCATAGATAGAATTATTACTGCCTGCTTTTAAGAGTTTTAAATGGCCAGGCATGATGGCACAGGCCTCTAATCCCAGCACTTTGGAGGCAGAGGCAGGAGGATCTCTGTGAGTTTGAGGTCAGTCTGGTCTACAGAGTGAGTTCCAGCACAGCCAGGGCTACACAGAGAGATCTTGTCTCAAAAAACTAAAAGAGAAAAGAAAAAATAGACAAGAAAAGATTTTTAACTGGTTTTTCACTGTACACAGCACAGTACAAACTTGGTGTTCTTGCTATTGGAAGAAACCCCACTTCCAGATGAGTTCCAAACATCTGTAATCCTCCATTTGGGGGCTGAGGCAGGAGAGTCCTGGAGTTCAAGGCCATCTTTCTCTACATAGCAATCTCCAGGCTAGCCTGGCCTCCATGATACCCTGTCTTAAAAAGCAACAAAGATGGGGCAGAAGAGATGGCTCACTTACTGCTTTGGCAGAGGACCAGTCTGTTGGCTCAGAACTGTCTATAGTTGGAGCTCCAAGGGATCTGGCATCATCCTCTGGTTTCTGCAGAAACACACACATAGTTAAAAATAAATAAATCTTGAAATTTTTTATTTAAAAAAATGACAGAGTTGCAGAGATGACTGAGTGGATAAAAGCACATAACTGTTCTTCAGAAGTCCTGAGTTCAATTCCCAACACCCACGTGGCAGCTCACGACACAGCGCCCTCTCTGGTGTGCAGGCAGGCACGCAGACAACGCACTTGTATACATAAATAAGTAAATCTTTTTTAGAAAGATGACAACAAAACTAAGGAAACCCCCACAGCTTGCTTCTCTGGGCCTTACCCTTCTCTCGCTAAGAGCTCCCAAACCCTTCCTTTTCTCTGGACTTTTGCCTTTGAAACTTTCCTCTGCACTTCCTGGGATGGCAGCTCACCCCTTATGTTTCCCACCTCTCTATCTTCATTCATGCAGCTTTCTCCGCTGGAAGTGACCTTCTCCGTTAGAGTCAGCTCATCTTCCATTTTTCTTCCACTTGGAGTCCATCCAAATGTGTGTCAAAGAGTAAGGCTTCTAGCACCCAGCTTCCTGCTTTCCACTCCAGGCCCTGCCACGTCCTGGTCTGGGTCACTTCCTTAAGCTCTTTGTGCTTCGGTTCTCCGCCGCTGTGTCTATCTCACAGACTGAGAGCCGCGTTGGCTGCCGGGCTGTGTCAGATGAATTGGTTCTCTGCCGTGACACCTCTTATTTAGATTTATCCTTCAGTCTACTTTGTGAATGTGTCTGGCTCCCACTACTCCGAAAGTGTCTGCATCTTAAGAATGTGGATGGAAGCCAGGCATGTTGCCACAGTCCTTAAATCCCAGCACTCAGGAGGCAGAGGCAGGTGGAGCCCAGTGAGTTCCAGGCCAGCCTGGTCTACAGAGCAGGTTCCAGGCCAGCCAGGGCTACACAGAGAAACCCTGTCTCGAAGCAAGCATAAGCCTGACTAAGGCAAATAGCTTTCCTGATGTGTTATGAGCAATGTTTTCAGTACATAACAGCTGGCTTTCCTTCAAATGCTCTCTTTTGTCTGGTCTTCCGAACAAGAAGGGTTTACAAGATCTGAAGGTAAACTTTAAAGCAAACACTAGGGCAAGGAACTGAAACTCCTACCCAGAGGCCCCTTCTTCACTACCCTGGCAGGGGACCTGGAGGCTCCTGCCTGCAAGTATCAACCCTCTTCTTGCCCTCGGCCCATTTGGCTGTGCTGAGAGGTGGCTGCTGGTGCTTCTTTCTTCTTCTTTCCTCCTTCTTTCCTCCTTCCTTCCTCCTCCTCCTTCTTTCTTCCCTCCCTCCCTCCCTCCCTCCTTTCCTCTGTCCTTTCTTCCTTCCTTCCTTCTTTCTTCCTCTGCCTCCCGAGTGCTGGGATTAAAGGCGTGCGACACCACTGCCCAGCTGAAGTGTTCTTCTCAAGCCTACCTCTCAGCAACTGTGCAGCCTGTCTAGGGACAGTGTGGTAGCTGAGTTCATGTAGGCACAAATCTTGTGCAGTGGCCAGGAAAGCTCTGTGCCTCCTCGTGCTTCCGCAGCATGGCCGGAGCATAGTCAGCCCACACCAGAAGAGATCTAGAACATTCTACTGCCTCAGCCAAGGTTACCCGTAGGTTACCCAAAGGCCTCGTGACACCTGTCCATGTCTGCCTGATTTTCAGAAATCAGACGTCGTGGTTCCAAAGACCCCCTGGTGAAGGCTCTCCAGCTGCTTGATGGCCCATGTGAGCCCGGGGAGAGCATGAAGGTGGAGGCCACAGCCAAGAGACGCAGCTCTAAGGACCTGTTGGGGAAACCACCACAGCTCTATGACACCCCCTATGAGCCCTCAGAAGGTGGCCAACGGGTGGCAGAAGTGAAGGCACGACCAGCAGACAGCAGGCTGCCAGAGGAGGATGATCGACCTGCCGCTGAGTATGAGCAGCCCTGGGAATGGAAGAGGGAGCAGATCGCACGAGCCCTGTCAGGTGAGGGTGCAGCGCCTGCCACTCAAGGCCTTCTCATCCTAACACTTCTCAGAGCTGACACAGCCATGGTCCAGGTTCACTGGGCACAAAAGGGGCTTTTAGTACGTCTATCGCCCCTCAGTATACGTGTACAACCCTTCAGTACATGTGTGCAGCCATCGGTACATGTGTGCAGCCCTCAGTACATGTACGCAGCCCTCAGTACATGTGTGCAGCCATTGGTACATGTGCGCAGCCATCGGTACATGTGTACAGCCCTCAGTACATGTACGGCAGCCCTCAGTACATGTGTGCAGCCCTCAGTACATGTGTGCAGCCCTCAGTACATGTACGCAGCCCTCAGTACATGTGTGCAGCCATCGGTACATGTGCACAGCCCTCAGTACATGTGTGCAGCCATTGGTACATGTGCGCAGCCATCGGTACATGTGTACAGCCCTCAGTACACATACGGCAGCCCTCAGTACATGTGCACAGCCCTCAGTACATGTGCGCAGCCCTCAGTACATTCCTGGGAATTCCAGAGCAGAGTCCTGGTTACTGGAGCCTAAGGGAGGAGCAGAGGAAGGGCGAGCTGGTCACCCATGCCCACCTGCAGAGGAGCCTCGGCCCTGGTGACCGTGGCAGACGGTACTGAGAGGCGACTCTCGATGCTGCATCAAGTCCATTTGCTTTGTTTCCTTACTACACGTTTGTTACTTTGATTACATCTGATTGTTTGTGAGAATAAGGTAACATGGTAGACCAGAAGACAGCCACCATGGAGGTCCCAGGAATTGAACCCAGGTTGCCAGGCTTGGTGGCAGGCACCTTTACCCCATGAGTCATCTTCCATCCCACAAGTCTCTTTTTTAACAGGGCATTTGAGGTAGAGAAGTCCAGCTACAGATGAGGCACACGTTCTGCCTGCATTCCCAGGACTCAGGAGGCAGGAAAATCAGGAGTTCAAGGCTAGTCTGGGCCATCCAATATTCTGTGTGATCAAAACGACAGCAGGGCTGCACTGTGCCCTGAAAGCTGCTCGTTTCCCTCTCTTGCTGTGACGTAGCTGCGGCGACGCTTCCCTCTCCTGCTGTGACGTAGCTGCGGCGACGTTTCCCTCCCTTGCTGTGGCGTAGCTGCGGCGACGCTTCCCTCTCCTGCTGTGACGTAGCTGCGGCGACGCTTCCCTCTCCTGCTGTGGCGTAGCAGCGGCGACTTTCCCTCTCCTGCTGTGACGTAACTGCGGCGACGCTTCCCTCTATTGCTGTGACGTAGCTGCGGCCACGCTTCCCTCTCTTGCTGTGACGTAGCTGCGGCCACGCTTCCCTCTCTTGCTGTGACATAGCTGCGGCGACGCCTTCAAGGGCTGTTGGGAAAGCCTCTTGGTCACTTCACATTGATTTCCCATCACCAAAGCTATCAAAATGGAGACAGCTTTTCTAGATCTTGACCTCACTCTTCAAGCCTGTGAGATGCTCACTGTGAAATAGCAACCTGGGTGAGAGAGATCAGTGGACCAGCTGCTGGGGCTGCAAACGCCGGTGAAAACTAGATTGTTTGTGTTGTCATTTGGTTTTCTTCCTGCCTCAGTTTCCTTAGTGAGAGTGTTAGAGTCATATGCCCCGATTCCCAGCTAAAACTGATTCCTTTAGAAAGTTATTCCAAAGTAAAACCTAGATTTAAGAAGAGTCACATCTCCAAATGTGGGCCTAGGAAAATATTTCCTATTTAGTTAGCCCAGGCTGGCCTCAAACTCCTGCTCTCAGCCCCTCGAGTAGCTGGGATACCTAACCTTGCTTGTGTGAGGGTTTTTAAGTAATTTAAGGAAAAGTTGATAAGCAGGCTTAAAATAAGCAATAGGTGGGGTTGTGCTGGAGAGATGCTCAGTGGTTAGAACACTCCCTGTTCTTGCAGAGGACCTGGGTTTAGTTCCCAGCTTCCACATGGAGGCTCACAGCCGTTGTAGCTGCTGCTCCCAAGACATAACATTTCCATTGACTTTCACAGACTTTGTTTTGCCCTTGATTTAGAATTTTCAAGGTATCTTTCCCATTAGCAATAAATCCAATTAGAAGTGGAAGCAGCATACTGGTTGGTGGCGGTGCGCGCCTGTAATCCAAGCACTTCGTACACAGCATCAGGTGATGGCAAGTTCTAGGCCACCCTAGGCCCTGTGACAGCTCATCTAAGAAGAGAGAAAAGCAAAGCCAGTATGAAGCAGCTCTGTCTGAGTGTCTTATCCTTTTTCTTATTATTTCATAGTGAAAGTTGCCGCTGATTTTATAGAAAGAGAAAGACTCAATAAATTTCACTAAATGTATGTTTAAGTCTTTTGAAAAGAAATATTCTCTGAGAATTTCATACAGTGTATTTTTATCATGTGTTTTGCTGTCCTCCAGCTCCTCTCAGCTTTTACCCCCTTTGCACACAACTTCTCTCTGAAAAGAAGAGAAAGGGGGAAAGCCACTGAAAACATCGAGTCCTGTTTGTGTTGGCCAGCTGCTCCTGAGCTGACGTGGTGTCTGTGGCGAGTGTGGTGGAAGAAAATTCCTTCCCTGTCCTAGCAGCTAGCCTTGCCTGGGGTGGGACTCAGTACCCACGTCCCCTCCTCCCTGGCTTCGGCTTGTGTAGGTCTGTGTGAGCTGTCACAGCCTCTGTGAGTTCATGTGTGTCTAGCCTGTTGTGTCTGCAAAGCGCTGTTTCATTTAAACCATCTACCACACGTGACACGACAGTCTTTCTGCCCCTCGTCTGTGTAGACCCCTGAGCCCCGGGGCTAGGTGAGAAACAGACGTCCCGTGTAGGCCGGGGTTCTTCCGTGTAGGCCGGGGTTCTTCCGTGTAGGCCGGGGTTCTTCCGTGTAGGCCGGGGTTCTTCCGTGTAGGCCGGGGTTCTACAGTCGCTTGAGGTTTACATTTAATCTTTAACAAACAAACAAACTTTTTTGTAAGCATTTCTAGAATGAAAGTCATGCTGAAACATGAGTCTCCTCTTGTGGTCACAAACTGTTTTAAACTGAGGAGTGCCCTCAAGGACAGTGATCCTAGGAGACACTGGCAGTGTGCTCAGAAGTCCACGAGAGCTGTCTACAGACCCTGCTGCACACTGGAGCCGACCTTTGAGGAGGGGCTGTATCTTCCCTGGGCTAATGCAGACATGAGGTGTTTCCCTTTGAGGGTTGCATAGCTGGCCTCTGTGGTCTCTGGTGTTAAGTGGCATCTTCCTTCCAGTCCAGTTTGAGGGATCTGATCGATCTCCTGGAAAAGAGGACACAGGCAGACCCCACCACTGGCAGAAGACCTTGAAGCCGACTCTGTCAGACCACAGCGACAGGGAGAAGGTGGACCCAGGCCTGGCCCTGGAAAAGCAGCCGTGAGTCTCCCTCAGTGACTTCATCACAGCCTTGTGTGGGGTCCCCGGCCCATTTGGGGCGACCCCTTTCATTTATGAATTCTTGTCCATTAGGGCTTCTAAGCACAGTGCATTTGCTCAGGATGGAAGGGGCTACTGTAGCCTGAGAATTCTGCAGAAGCCTCCTTCCATACACGGGAAGTTTGCTTTATTTTGTTTCAGTTATTCATTTTGAATGATTGTTTTGTGAGTGTTTTGATACCCGAAGAGGTTAGAAGAGGACATTGCAAACCCTGGAACTGGAGTTGTGGGTGGTTGTGATCCACCATGTGAATGCTAGGAACTGAGCCCAGGTCCTCTGCAATGCAGCCAGTGCACTGGACCACTGAGCCCTCCCTCCTGCCTAGAAGGAACCACCCTCCTGGACTTGGCTGTGTAGTGTTGGAAGGCTCTGTGACTGGGACCACTGGAATCTGTGTGGTGTCTGTAAGTGTGCTCACAGTGGGTGTCAGCTCAACCTGTGTGTGCACTGTGACACTGTTTTCTTCTGTACCCCCGTTCAGTTGGTATCATGGCACCATTACCCGAGCTGAGGCTGAGAGCCGACTACAGCCCTGCAAAGAAGCTGGTTACCTGGTCCGAAACAGTGAGTCAGGCAACAGCAGGTACTCCATTGCACTGAAGTAAGTTCCTCCCGCCACGGGCATCCTTGTCGGAAGGCATGGGTGTGCTGTAAAGAGTCTTCCTCCCTGGGGGTAGATGGGCAGTGAAAACAGGGAAAATCTGAAGGTGGGTCACAGGGGTGTGTTACTTGGACAGCAGATGGCGAAACACTGCTCAAGATGCAGAATTGGCACTAGATAAAAATCCCGGTATCTATTTCAGTTGTGGTGGTCCTGGTTTTGTTATCATCGAACGTCAGCCAGTTTCAACCCCACATTAGCATATCTTAGGCCTCTTAGAAGAGAAATAATTCCTGATTTAAAGAAAAAGTGAAGCCGGGCGGTGGTGGCGCACGCCTTTAATCCCAGCACTTGGGAAGCAGAGGCAGGCGGATCTCTGAGTTCAAGACCAATCTGGTCTACAGAGAGAATGCCTGGTCTGTCAAGGATACACTGAGAAACCCTGTCTCAAAAAACAAAACAAAAAAAATGGTGCCAGGGCTGGAGAGATGGCTCAGTGGTTAGGAGCACTGACTACTCTTCCAGAGGACCTGGGTTCAATTCCCAGCACTCACGTGGCAGTCAACAACTGTCCATAACTCCAGTTCCCAGGAATCCAGTGCTCTCTCTGGCCTCTGTAGGAACCAGGTATGCACATGGTGCACAGACACATACATAGGCAAAACACCCATAACATATAAAGTAAAGAAAGAAATAGTCAGGGCTATAGCGCAGCGGGAGAGTACTTGTCTAGCACACACAAGCCCCAAGTTTGTCCAATAGCAGTGCAAAAAAAAAATAATAAGTCAATAAAACTAAAAAGACAGAGCAGTTCAATCTCTTCTATAGTTTTTTTAAGATTTACAAATTTTTATGTTAATGAGTATTTCCCTTCATGTATGTCTGTATAGCACATACATGCCTGGTACCCATGGAGCCCAGAAGAAGGCATCAGATCCCCTGGAACTGGAAATACAGAGAGTTGTGTGTTTCCATGTGGGTGCTTGGAGCTAAACTCAGGTCCTCTGCAAAAGCTGTTAACCACTGAGCCATATCTCTGGTACACACACACACCAATTCTTTCTTTTTTCCTTTTCTTTTTTTTTTTCTGACAGGGTTTCTCTATGTAGCCCTGGCTGTCCTGGAACTCTGGAGTTCAATTTGTTGACCAGGATAGCCTCAAATTCACAGAGATCCTCCTGTCTCTGCCTCCTGAGTGCTGGGATTAAACCCTATGTGCCACCATGCCTGGTACTCCTTTTCTCTTTTGAGACAGGTATCTCGTGTAGCCCAGGTTTCCCTCTAACATAGTGATCCCCTGCCTCCCATCCCCAGTGAGAAAACTATAGGCGTGTGCCAACACACCCACATCGGTCATTTTTCCTTATTCCCTAGTTCGAGGGACCTCAATGAATATTGAATCCTTGATTGTCAAGATGCCAGCTGCATTTGATACTAGTCTCTTCTGAGAAGGAGGAAATGCTGAGTTGCCTGTCTTGCTCTGTCTAATTGTGCGCAGAAACCTCACTTTTGCCTGGTGGGCTTGGCAGAACGCGTCTCATGGAAATTCTCGTTGCTCTGTGAATTCAGTGGCATTATATCGGAGGATCATTGTCAGAAGCCCTAACAGCACTTCCTTCCTGAGGAAGCTGAGCCCCTGCAGCTGAAACAATCAGACTGGAAGGGAAAGGAGGGGGAGGGGCACAAGAGCAATCTAGCCACGCATACAATACCAGGAACAGCCACTGTGCTCCTGAGAGCAGTGTTCGGGATTAAATCTCTGAGCCTTCAGTGCCAGCTGTCATTATGTGCAGCTAGGACTGGTCTTTCCTCATGGGGGCAGGGCCAGCGGACAGTTATTGTTGTTATTATTATTAATGTGTTCCTTTGGGGGAAAATAAAGGAGAAGTAACCTCACATATCTTTTTAGCAGTGGAGGGGGTTGAATATAAACTGTACAGTGGCTTGGGCTTCACTAGTCTTACAATTTGGGCAGTAGAAGGGATTTATTTAGCTTTTCCCCTCCAGTCCTGACCACTGGTGTGTAATAATGATAAACAAGTTGGGGTGCCATGCATTTAGGCTCAGAAACTTCCAAACACGCCATTAGCTTGTTGAATGCTTCTCTGTATATGTAGAACTTGCAGGACAAGAAGAGGACCCATGCACCCATTGTGACTCTGGCTGGGATGGTTTCCAGAGGGGACAGACTATCTGCTCACTCATTCATGTCTCCTTGTTTCTCTCCTCTAGAACCAGTCAAGGGTGTGTCCACATCATAGTGGCTCAGACAAAGGACCACAAGTACACGCTGAATCAGACTAGCGCCGTGTTCGACAGCATTCCTGAAGTGGTACACTATTATTCTAGTGCAAAGCTGCCTTTCAAAGGGGCAGAACACATGACCCTACTCCACCCCGTGCACAAGCTTCACTAAACTTTAGCCAGCAAGAGCCCAGGCACCTTCAAGGGTGTTGGCACCAAGCATCACATGGACAGGACTCTCTGCTGCTGCAGACTGGGAGTTGGCACCTAGAAGTCAAACAGCCTGGTCTGATCCATTCTTTCTCTTCCTGCCAAGTAGCTATACTGTAGGAAAGTATCCCTTGCCTGTTGCCTTCTCCCTGGAGTAGGAGATCCGTTTGGGGTAGATCTAGAGTTCTGGAGCACTAACTCGTCCCTCGGTGCCGTTCTCCAGAGTGCCTAGCTTTGAACCACAGAAAATCCCGCGGCCGTGTGGAAGATCCTGCAGTGTGAGCCCCTCATGGGGACGGACGGACAGTGGGAACAGTGGATAGGAAAGCTGTCCTCCGTGTCCTGGTGCAGCCGTGGCCTTCGCACACATGCACAACTTAAGGATTATTTGGCTGGTCAGCCTTCCTGACTCTGGACATCCGTTTCCAGTCCATCAGTAATACAAGCAAAAGCTGGATGGAGGTTCCCGGTTTGAAGTGCTGCCTCTGGCCAAGCTGTGCCATGCTTCGTGGAGCTCTGATTGTTGACTGGTTTCTGATTTTAAAAACCGCACAGAACTCAGCAGCTGTTTTGTTCCTGGTGATTACATAGTTCACACATCTTTTGTTTTCTCTTCCTGTGTTTCATTTGCATAGAATCATCTTTAAGTTTTCCTTCTAAAATTAGATTTACTCTGGATTTTTTGTAAATTTTTTACAACAAAATTGGGATCCAGTTGTATGAACTGAGTCACTGGTCTGGGAAGAGTTCCCCCATGTACAAAACAAACCAATCTGTGCGTATGGAAACATTTTGAAAGGACTGACGTTGTCTCCACTGCTCTCCAAGACACTACACCATTGTACTTTCACCCTTGTGGAAGATCCCACCAGGGCGGTCTGCCGGGAGGGGGCGCTGTGGGGAATGGGGTGGACCAAACCGAACAGACTTTTCTTGCTCAGGTGTGTAAACTGGGCCTCAAGACTGTTGTCATGGCAATGCACTGACCACCCTTGGGGGACAGCGAATGTTTGTGGCTTCTTTCAGGTGCACAAGAAATATTAACCTGGTCAGACTGCTTAGGAAAATACAGCTCCGAACTTAGCATCTGTCACTCATGACTGAAACAGGACTTTTCAGTGAGGGTGTGGGCCAGAGGGTGGTGTGATCTTTCTGTTGTAAAAAGTTGAATGGTTTTACTCAGTGGAGCCGGGTGCTCTTCCCAGAAGCTGTTCTCACAGTACTGACGGTTGCATGCAGCGCAGGGTTTTCATTTTCCAGTTCCATTCAGCAAATGTTTGTTATCTTTATTGTCTTGTATATGTACACTGTTCACTATGTTAAGCCTATTTTTAGCTCATCAATCTAGCCACAAAGACTTATTTTTTGCTTAGCCTTCCTTACTCTGTAAAGGAAATCGAGCTGTTGTCTTTAATGAACGATGAGAGCATTGTAAACTGTTTCTGTGTGTGGAAGAATTCGGGTCCACACCCAGCGACTCTGATGTCTGCGGGCCTGGCGGTCAGGGTCACACCCAGGTGTTGTTTGCGTGATTGGAAGTGGAGGAGAGAGTTTGTATATAGTCCAGTCTTCACAACAGGGGAGGGGGCTGTGGAAAGCAAAAACATTGCAGATTAGTGGAAGGCCAGTGAGGGAGTGGGTTAAAGCTGCTATTTTCCTTCCTAGGTCGTAACACAAGGTGACAGATGCCAGCGAGCTCACAGTTGGCTGTGGCATAAAGTACCCTATGTTCTAAAAACAGTTAGGCCCAGCAGGGTGTCCTAAGCGCTCCCTGTGAGCCTGGGCCAGTTGCTCTCCTCTGAGCTCTCTCTTCCTTTTTCTCCTGAGAAGGTTTTTCCCTGTTACCTTCATTCCTTTGAGTTGATCGTGTCTCCCAGAAATTTTTTTTCTAAAGAGATTGTCTTTGTAAACCCTCAGGATGTCCTGTAGAGCTGTCCACTTTTTCTCCCTTAGAAAAATGTATTTGTAAAAGCTTCTCTGTCCCAGGGCATTGGCTTAGAGAGGGCCTGAGAACAGAGGACCCATGGATTCCAGCTAGGCATTGGCTTAGAGAGGCCTGAGAACAGAGGACCCATGGATTCCAGCTAGGCATTGGCTTAGAGAGGGCCCTGAGAACAGAGGACCCATGGATTCCAGCTAGGCATTGGCTTAGAGAGGGGCTGAGAACAGAGGACCCATGGATTCCAGCTAGGCATTGGCTTAGAGAGGGGCCTGAGAACAGAGGACCCATGGATTATAGCTAGGCATTGGCTTAGAGAGGGGCTGAGAACAGAGGACCCATGGATTCCAGCTAGGCATTGGCTTAGAGAGGGCCTGAGAACAGTGGACCCATGGATTCCAGCTAGCTACCTGGGACCTGGAGGCAAGAGTTCAAGACCAGCCTGGGCAACAGAGTAAGAGGGTTTCCAGAAAGAAAACAGGCAAATGGCATTTCTATTCCCTGTGATGCCCCATGGTTTCTATTAGGATGTGTTTAACCCCTGGATCTGCACATTTAAGTAGGAATTGGCACAGGCCAGGAGGATGCTGAGGAGGCAGAGGTGGGAGGCTCTGACTTTGAGCTTTTTCCTGGGTCGTACTTTAGGGCTGGAGAAATGGCTCAGAAAACATTTGTTGCTCTTTGCAGAGGGCCCTTGTTCAGTTCCCAGCACATACATGCCCGGGTCCAGGGAAGCTGATAGCCTCTCTGGCCTCTGAGGGCACCGTGCTTGTACCTGGTACACACACATATATACAAGCAAAACACTCACGCACACAAACTCTTTGTAAAGCTTGAAAAATAGGAAGAAAACAATGGAGGGATTTTAGTGTGTGTCACAAATGCAGTGGTGCTAATGGGACGAGCATCTTTTCAAGTCATTCAGGCGCAGGCCTTAACAGGCCCTGTAAGACAGCCTTACAGGCTGTGCCAGGAGGAGCTTGAGTTCCAGGTCAGCCTGGGCTACAAAGTGAGCCCCAGGACAGTCAGGACTACATAAACCCTGTCTTAAAAAGCCAGCCATCCTACCAAGCAACCAACACAGCCTTACTCTTAGCCATTTAAAGTTGCTCCCACTGTACTGGAGTTTGGTGACTGGCCTCTGCCTCAGGGAGGGGAGCTGGGCAGAGAACTCATAGTTCTTGTTCGTACCAGTGTAAACACTCAGTGACTAGCCTTTGCGGTTGGACAGATCTTAGTGTTTGATTCAGAGGAACAACTGTGCGACTTTCTTTAGTCGCTTGCTAAACGAGTCTGCCCCTCCTGCTGAAACGCCCTTTTAGTTACAAGCTAATGCCTTATTTCCCTTGCCACTGTCAGGAAGAAAGCAGTGCAGTCTAGCTTTCCTTCCTCCTGTACATGTTTACATGATACTTAGGACTTCACTGATCTCTTCCTTGAACCCACATCCGTTGTTCGTCTTTCTGTCTTCTGTAGCCAGCACCAGTTTAACCTTACACCCCCTCAGAATTGCTCCTCTTTATTCTCATTGCTGCTTCCTACATTCCACTCGAGAAACTTGACCTGCTGTGAGCCTTCCCTGCCTCTCTTCTTGGCAGGCCGTTTGTGATGAAAGATGGTGTGCTACTGCCATCTACTGGAATAAGATAGAACTGCAGATGAGACCTAAGCTGTGCATTTCAGGGTAGTTTAAAGAATTTCTGATGTAGTTCATAAATCAAAATAAATGATGACATGACAATTGCCATCTTGAACTATACCTTTCCATAGGAAAGGATGATTTGTCTCCTAGTATGACAATCACCCGTGAGGCCCCTGGACCCGGACTGGGTCATGTAGTTCACAGTCTTCTTTCTATTTTTGAAGACCACGCTGTCAACAAATCATTGAGACTGGCTATGTCAGGTTCCTAGCTGTTCCACATGTTGTCAGGAAGATTTGACATTTTAAATATCGATTAATACATCATTTTAACTTTTTAAAATAATTAAGAGATTATAATGCAGGTGGCTTGGCAATCTATATTGTATCAGAATCTTATAAATTGTTGGCTCTCTTGCATGGGCTAGTGTAGCTGCATGCCTTCCAAGGGATGCTTTACTCTGAATGTTACTTTCAATAAATGCTTTGCCAGGAAAAACAGTCATTTAGCTCCATTCTGTTAGCTGAGGTTTGGTTGGTTGGTTGTGTTGCGTTGTGACGATGGGTTGCATGACCAGGGCTCTGCCACTGAGCTGTGCCCATCAGCTCACTAGTGTTGACAGTCGCCTCCCTTTGTGGCAGGTACTTCCTGTGCAGTCACCCACCTGGAGCTTTCTGTGAATCCGCTGATGCGGGAGTGTGCCAACACAGGGGCAGCCCATAGCCCGAGCGTCCCCCACGCCACCCTTAGAGCCTGCTTCTCTGCTTCTCCTGCAGTAACAGCGCAGGTTTCCTCAGCGGGTTAGATAGCTTCCGCAGCACGTCTCTTTGTTCTCCTCCTCTGAGCTTCAGAAGGGGTGTGTGTGTTTGTGTGCCTGTGTGCATGTGCTTGTGTGTGTGTCTCTGTGTGTGTGTCTTTGTGTGCGTATCTCTGTGTGTGTGTCTGTGTGTGTGTCTTTGTGTGTGTCTCTGTATGTGTGTCTGTGTGTGT